>PVJD01000189.1:0-571553 GCA_004026545.1 Mormoops blainvillei | reverse complement strand
GTTCTTCCTTGATCTCATTGTTGACCCTTTCATTGTTTAAGAACATGTTATTTAGCTTCCATGTCCTCATGTGTTTTTCAGTGTTCTTCCTGTGATTCATCTCTAGTTTCATAGCATTGTGGTCAGAAAAGATGCTTGATATGATTTCAATCTTCTCAAATTTATTGAAAATTGTTGTGTGCCCCAACATGTGGTCTATAAATGTCTATGACTAGACATGTTCTAGACATGTCTAGAAAATGTTCTATGTGCATATGAAAAGTATGTATATTCTGCTACTTTGGGGTGAAATGCTCTGAAGATATCAATTAAACCCATTTAATCTAGTGTGTCATTTAAGGCCACTGTCTCCTTGTTGATTTTCTGCCTGGATCATCGACCCACTGACATCATTGCAGTGTTAAAATCCCCGACTATTACAGTATTTGTGTTGATCTCTCCCTTTATGTCCATCAAGATTTGCTTTACATATTTAGCCGCTCCTATGTTGGATGCATAAATATTTACTAGGGTTATGTCCTCTTGTTGAAGTGTTCCCTTTATCATTGTGTAGTGTCCTTCTCTGTCTCTTACTATAACCTTGGTTTTAAAGACTATTTTGTCACATATAAGTACTGCTACCCCAGCTTTTTTGTATTTTCCATTTGCATGAACTATCTTTTTCCAAACCTTTATTTTAGGTGTGTGTATCTTTTGATCTGAGATGGGTCTCTTGGGGGCAGCATATATATCTTGTTTTCTTATCCATTCAGTTGCTCTCTGTCTTTTGGTTGGAGCAGTTAAGCCATTTCCGTTTAGGTGATTATTGATAGATATATATGTAGTGCTATTTTATTGTTAGACTGTTTTTCTCTGTGTTTTTTCTTTCTTCTTTCTTCCTCTTAAAGCAAGCACTTTAATATTTTGTTGCAGTAGTGGTTTGGTGTTAACAAACTTCTTTAGCTTTTTCTTGTGTGGGAAGCTCGTTATTTCTCCTCCAATTGTAAATAATAGCCTTACTGGGTAAATCATCCTTGGTTGTAGGTCTTTGTTTTTCATCACCTTTAATATTTCATGCAACTCTCTTCTGACCTGAAGTGTTTCTGTTGAGTAATCACATGCCAGTCTAATTAGTGCTCCCTTGTAGGTAATTGCTGCTTTTCTCTTGTGGGTTTTAGTATTCTCTCCTTGTCTTTAAGGTTTGCCATTTTAATTATGATGTGTCTTGATGTAGGCCTCTTTGGGTCCAACTTGTTTGGGATTCTCTGAGCTTCTAGGACTTGTGTGACATTTTTCTTCTCCAGATTAGGGATGTTTTCTGTCTTTATTTCTTCAAATAGGTTCTTGATCCCTTGCTCACTGTTTTCTCCTTTTGAAATTCCACTGATGGTATTCCCATGATGTGTTACATTTCATGTCTCCAAAATGTTTCTTAAGCCCTCCTTATTTTTGAAAAATTCTTTTTCTTTTTGTTGCTTTGCCTGGGTGTTTTTTTTTTTCTACCTTGTCTTCCAAAGCACTGATTCTATCCTCTGCTTCATCTAACCTATTGTTTATTAGTATCAGCATATTATTTATCTCAGATATTGCATTCTTTATTCCTGACTAGTCTTTTTTATGATTTCTACATCTTTTTTTCATGTTCTTGAGTATCCCTATAATCAGTACTCTAAATTGTCTGATAAATTGCTTGCCTCAAGTTCATCTAGTTCTTCTGCAGAATTCTCTTGTTCTTTCATTTGTGGTCTGTTTCTCTGTCTCCCATTTTGGCTGCTTCTTTGTATTTTCTGCCTTAAATGTTAAATTGATCAGTTGTTAAGAATTATTAGCTATTAATTTAATTCAGCTTTAATCAGTCTTCTGGTTTAAGTACCACAGTGTGAGACAGAATAATTCCTGTGGACAAGGCTATTAGTTCCCCTCAGGTTGATGCCTGTTGAAGTGGAATGCTTTGCCTGAGAAAGATGGTTTCTGCAGTGTGGAGAATGACTCAGCATAGGAATCCTTGTAGCTCTTCTTTCAGTTTTCCTCCCAGAGCCACAAATTCCAGACTCTTCTCAGTATCTGTCATCCATTCTACCCTCCCTCTGCAGGAGCCCAGGGTAAGTGGCTGCAAATGATATTTTGTGTGTTGGCCCTTTAAGAGGCTCTCTGCATTTCCAGTCATTTCTCCCTTACAGACAGATACCCTACTGCTTTTCACAGGTGGAAGTTATCTGGGTTTTTTTCCAGCTCTGGTGCTGAAGGGGGAACCCAGCTTGGTGTTTAGACCCCACATTTCTCAGAACACTCTGGCCCCTGAATTATCCCTACAGGACTTTGATTGCCACCCATGGGAGTCCATCTAGCTCTCTCACATGTCCTCCATACTCCCTACCAGTCACGTTGTATTGAAGTGGTTTCTTCCAACTGTCTGTGGTTGTGAGGCTTCTCTCCAGCTACTGTCCAGTTGGTTATTGAAGATGATTTTTCTATAATTCAATTGTAATTCCAGATTTGTCCTGGGAGGAGGTTAGTGTAGCTTCCATTTACTCCTCCACCATCTTAGATCACAAACAAATTTAAATTATAAAGAAAATACACACACAGACTATTTTTCAATGAATTCAGACAACAGTCAAATTCATACTCATTGACAGAATTTATTTTCTTACTTAAAGCAAATACTTGTTATTTTCCTTCTATCTTTGGGTTCTAAGGTTGATTTGAATGAGTTTACTGATTAGAATATTGTATGTACTCACAGGCGTAAATGTACATTTTAAATTTACTGAAACAATGTCAAAACCAGTAAGAAAAATCTCCTTAATAAGTTACTTATGTCATAAACCAGTAAACCACAAAACCTAAAATTATTACTCTTTAAATGTTGAAAGCAATCCAATGGAGGATGGATGAATGACTATTATTATCTTCATTTTAGTATTATTGTCCTCATTTTATATTTCCATCAAGTGAGGCCGAGAGATGAAGCCTTCTGACAAAAGTCTGATAAGGGGCAAGAGGCTCCACCATGGTGGAAAGGGCTAACCCTTCTCCAGAGTCAGCATGACATGACATGCCACAGGAGGTTGAAGGGCCTGAGGATGCACAAGGGACAAGTTTTCTAAGGCTTTATTTTGCTGGTGGGACATTCAAGTTGAGAACCACAGCAAAACTTTTGGGACCACAGAGCCCTGCTCAGCTCTGCAGCATGGATGACATGTCACCTAACATGCCCCTCCCCCAAACTCCAACCCTTGTCCTTTCCTCCAAATAAAACACTCAAAGGATATTTAAAGACTACCCAACAGTATAAAATAATTAGCCCATTCAAAGTTCTGAAATCCTTTTCTGGTTTAAAAATTATAATCTTGCCCTGGCCAAGTGGCTCAGTTGGTTGGAGCATCCAAAAAGGTTGCAGGTTTGGTCCCTAGTCAGGATGTGTATGGGAGACCACCAATTGATGTTTCTCTCTCTGTTCCCTCTTCTCTCTTTAAAAGTCAATAAAAAACATATTCTTAGGTGAGAATTAAAAATCATAACCTGTGTTGATTTTGATAATTTTTTAAAGAATGTTATCAAGGCATAGAATGCAGGCTGTGTAGAAATACCTAACTTGAACCATGTGATACTTACATTTTAGAGACATACTAAAACAATAGAACATTAAAACCAAAAAAGTGTAAATAATGTATGTCGATCAAATTCCTCATTTCGTGATGTCTGAAATTCAACACAAAGTTCTTACACATTTGCTGGATTTGTAAGAGCTGAGGGGCAGGGCCTCAAGCAATCAATTTGAACCAGGCATTCCACCAGTGGCTCAAGTGCAAGGGGTCCCAAGAGTTAGCCCAGAAATTGTCCCTGTGAATACATTACCCCTGAAATTATTTCCTTAAGTGACACAAGTGATATCTCAACTCTCCTTTGTGCATATTTTCTCAGGTTGGACAGAACTTGACCCAAGTTAACCTTTCTCTTATGTCATTCTCTGATGATGAATGGACAGAGTGAACCTTCTCTTGCTATCAGGTCAGCTGTCCCTGTGGTCACTGTCTTTTCTCCTCTCAGATACAAACTCTGTCTTCTTTATTGAAAAGACTCCTTGCTAGTAGAACACCTATAAATTCCAGACAAAAGTCCTTTCCTCATGTCCTTTCAGGGATAACAACCAAATAATTTTCAACCCCAGCATAATCACCAGTCCATCTTTTCAATAATTAAAAAATATATCTATATCTTCTTGCAAGTCTATGTTGAGTTGCTGTCTTTCCAAGAGCCTCTGGAACTGCACCCACATCTATTTGCCAAAGCCAAGTGCTCTCCCGTTAGTGGACAATCAAAAAATAGCTATTTATTAAAATATTCAGTGGCTATCATATTAACATACCAAAGTATTATTGAAATGAAAGGTGTTTTATTTTAAAAGATACAAGTTTTCTTCTCATTTCATCTAGCAACTCAGTTTATTATTGTACTTGTGATTGTTCTTTTTAAATCTGAGGAAACAATATTTTCTAATGTTTGGTCCAAGTCTTCATTTGTAATATTGGTTCAAATTGGGAAAGAAGCATCATTCTGGAATTTTTTCCCCCATAAGTGGTTCATTAAATGTTTTTATGTGTCTCCAAAAGACTTTTCTAAGTTTTTTTATAAACTGTAATTAGCTTATATTACATCATTGTTCATTTCTTTGGACTTTCTTTAGTGCTTTAGTCTCACAGAAGTCTTTGAAATCATTATTTTTTGAAATATTTAATACTTACAAGTATTCAACACAGGTGAAATGTTTCTCCTCTATAAATGAATTTATAATCGATTGTATTCCACTGAGTTGGTGGGTATTGTTTTTGGGCATTCTCACTTTTTATGATTCCCTTTCTTTGTACAGTCTCCTTTCTACCTTATCTTACTTTTACATTTCCTTTCTGTTGACCTAACTTTGATTATTTAGACTTAGTTTTATCTTCTTGGCAATATTATTTTCCCATTCATATCTGCATAAATTTGCATGTGTTAAAGATAATGTCCTTATATCTTTTTTAAAATCACATCTATTGTCTGGGTCTACTTTTATTTCATTTTATTTAATTTATTGGGGTGACATTGGTTCATAGGGACATATAGTTTCAAGTGTACATTTCTGTGATACACAATCTCTATATTACATTGTGCTCTCACCACCCAAAGTCAAACCATCTTCCATCACCATATATTAGGTCCCCTCCACACCCAACTCCCACCCTCTTCCCTCTGGTAATCATCATACTGTTGTCTGTGTCTGTGAGTTTCAGTTTTGTATTCCACGTATGAGTGAAATTATATGGTTCTTAGATTTCCCAGACTGGCTTATTTTGCTTAGCATAATATTTTCAAGATCCATCAATGTCACAAATGGCAATATTTCATATTTTCTTATGACTGAGTTGTATTCCATTGTATATGTGTGCCACATCTTCTTTATTCAGTTCTCTATTGAAAGACAATTTGGTTGGCTCCATGTCTTGACCACTGTGAATAATGCTGCAATGAACATAGGGGTGCATATATCTTTGCAAATAAATGTTTTCTATTTTTGATGTTAGATACCCAGAAGAGGGATTGCTGGATCCTATGGTAACTCTATTCTTAATTTTTTGAGGAACCACCAAACTGTTTTTCATAGTAGTCGTACCAGTCTACATTCCCACTAGCAGTGAATGAGGGTTCCTTTTTCTCCATAACCTCTCCAACACTTGTGATTACTTGTCTTGTTGATAATAGCCATTCTAATGGGTATGAGGTGGTATCTCAATATAGTTTTGATTTGCATTTTCCTAATAACTAGTAAAGTTAAACATTTTTTCATATATCTGTTGGCCATTAGTATATGTTTTTGGGAGAGGTGTTTTTTCAGGACTTCTGTCCATTTTTTAATTGGATTGCTTGTTTGCTGTCAAGTTGTATGACTTTTTTATATATTTTGGATATTAAAACCTTGTCAGAGCTGCTGTTTACAAATATCATCCCCCATTCTGTTGGTTGCCTTTTTATTTTGCTTTCAGTTTCTTTCGGTGTGCAGAAACTTTTTAGTTTGATATAGTCTCATTTATTAAATTTTGCCTTTACTTCCCTTGCCTTTGAGGTCAAATTGTTCTCTACTAAATCCTGTAAGTTTAGTACCTATGTTTTCTTCTATACACTTTATTGTTTCAGATCTTATGTTTAAGTCTTTGATCCATTTTGAATTAGTTTTAGTACAAAGGAACAAACTATAACCTAGTTTCATTCTTTTGCATGTGACCTTTCAATTCTCTCAACACCATTTATGGAAGAAGATTTCTCCATTGTGTGTTTTTGACTCCTTTTTGAAAATTATTTGCCTATATATCTGTGGTTTTATTTCTGGGCTCTCACTTTTGTTCTATTGATTTGTGAGTCTGTTTTCCTGCCAACACCATGCTGTTTTGATTATCATAGCTCTGTAGTATAATGTAGTATAAGATAGTGTGATACCTCAGGCTTTGTCTTTTTTTTTAAGATTGCTTTGGTTATTTGGGGTCTTTTGTGGTTCCATACAAATCTAACATTTTTTGTTCTATTTCTTTAGAAAATGACATTGGGATTTTGATGGAGGTTGCATTAAATCTGTATATTGCTTTGGGTAATATGACCATTTTAACTATGTTGATTCTTCCAATCCATGAAAACCATTTCATTTTGTCTTTTTCAGTCTCTCTTAATAATGCTTTATAGTTTTCAGTATATAAATCCTTCACATCCTTTGTTGAAGTTACTCCTAGATATGTGATTCTTTTGGTTGCAATTCCAAAATAAATTTTTTTTTATCATTCCTTTTTGTGAAGTGTCATTGTTAGTATATAAGAAAGCAGTGGATTTTTGTACATTGATTTTTGTGTCCTGCAACTTAATATTCCAATAGTTTTTTGGTCTTTAGTGTTTTCTATATATAGAATCATATCATCTGCAAAAGGTGACACTTTTACTTCTTCTTTCCCAATTTGGATGCCTTTTAATTCTTTCCCTTGCAAAATTGCTCTGTCCTGGAGCTCCAGAACTATGTTAAATAAGAGCGGTGTGAATGGGCATCCTTGTCTTGTTCCTGATTTTAGAGGAAAAGCTTTCAGTTTTTCACCATTGAGTATAAATTTGGAGAGGGTTTAAGGCAATACTTCCTAATACATTTTATGAGACTAACATAACCCTGACACCAAAGACTGGCAAGGATAACATTACAAAAGAAAACTGTAGACCAATATCTCTGATGAACATGGATCCAAAGACCCTAGACAAAATACTAGCAAACCAAATACAATAATACATTAAAAAATAATACATGATGATCAAGTAAGGTTCATTCCATTGGCACAGGGATGGTTCAACATATACGAATCTATCAATGTAATACACCACATTAGCAAAACAAAGGATAAAGATTATACAGTCTTATCAACAGATACAGAAAAAGCATTTGATAAGATACAACATAATTTATGATTAAGAAACTCAATAAAATAAATGGTACTAGATATTTAATGGTTACTAAAACAATGTTTTAAAAAAGAAGAGTAAAGCATACACAATTAAGTTAACCTTGAATGTGATACATATAACAACAGAATATTAACTCAAATGTAAAAAAGAAGGAAGTCTTAACTTTCACAACAGCATGGATGGACCTACATGGTATTACACTAAGTAAAATAAGCCAGTCAGAGAGACAAATACCATATAATTTCACTTATAAGTGGAACCTAATGAACAAAATAAACAAACAAAATAGAAACAGATTCATAGATACAGGGAACAGACTGACAGCTGTCAGAAGAGAATGGGGCTTGGGGGCTGGTGTAAAAGGAGAAGGGATTACAAAAAAAAACAACCCATAGAAACAGACAACAGTATGGTGACTAACAGAGGGGAAAGGGAGATGGGGCTGGTAGAAGAGGCTAAATGGGGGATAAATAGTGGTGGAAAGAGACTAGATTTTGGGCGGTGAGCACAAAATACAATATACAGATACTGTACCATAGAATTTTACACTTAAAACCTATACCATCTTGTTAACTGATGTCACCCTCATAAATTTAATTAAATAAAAAATATAATATTCAAAATAACAGAACGAAAGAAGGAAATCTTACCCTTTACAATAACATGGATGGAACTGGAGAGCATTATGCTAAGTGAAATAAACCAGGCAGAGAAAGACAGATACCATATGATCTCACCTATAAGTGGAACCTAATTACCAAAACAAACAAATTAGCAAAATGGAAGCAGAGACATGGAAATAAAGAACAAACTGACAGTAACTGGTGGGGAGTGGTATAACACAGGAAATAAGGGGAAAAGTTGTCAAAGAACATGTATAAAGGACCTATGGACAGAGACAACAGGGGGAGGATTGAATGTAGGAGGTGGAGGTGGGTAGGGCAGGGGGAGAGTAATGGGAAAATGGGGACAACTGCAACTGAACAACAATAAAAAAAAATAAAATAGACAAAGGTCTATACTTAGATGTGTGATTCTTCATGGGCTTTTAAAACATAATAGCTAAATATAAGTTTCTATTATGGATCACATTCAGCATATTTTGGTTTCTAATGATTCTATCATAATTGTTATTCTAAAATTTCTAATAATTTCCAACATAAAATAGCTTAAATATTTATTAATTGTATTCATTTTGGCCTGTCTACAAAAAACAATCCACAGCAGCTCTGTTCACCTAATTCCTTTTCTGTTCATATTTAATTACATTTATCACATTGATGAGCTACTTCAGCCTGCTGAGTTAATAGACTAAATTTTCAGGTATAATTTAGCATTACATAGCCCCTGGACATTTCAGAGATCCTGCTCCCATCCTCATTTTGTGTGTATTTGTGTGTACTAAGGGATTTGAAACCACCTGGATAGTCTTTGACCTCACATATGTTCAAAGACAATTATTTGGATAAACTCTGCATTGGTCATCACCAGCACAGCAGTATGTGAACAGGAAACATGTAAATGAAATTTATGATTCTCTTCCTGTTATAAAAACCATTTTTAGACGTTTACCTAAACAACCTTGAATACAGAAATAGGAGCTATAAGTGTAAAAGAGAGTCTCAATTTTATTTCCCAAACTGTCTCTTTTAGTTGGGTGAACACTGTATCTTGTGTTATCTTTAAATCACACCTTGGAAAGCTTTAGAAAGCCCACCTGGAATGCACAATAAATATTTAAATGAGTCATTAGTGGGCTCACGAAATGTGAATACAAATATAGCATGTGAGAAGGTGATTATTCAACTTTAGAAAGCTTTTGTTTCCAGCTACTAAGACTACCAAGGGAAATGTTTGTAAGAAAATAGTATAACAGAAAATGAACTGAAATACCAGCTTGTAACTACCTGACCTTGATTCAATGAGAAAAAATTTTGTGTTTTGCTTTTACTATTTTCTGATGCGGGTCAGTGGATGGTATGTGTTTCCAGTAATATAAATACCTAGATTCCTACCAGGATCAGATTAACCTGATTATTATAAAATTTAGGATTCCACCTATGATTCCTCATTGAAATTAAATTAACTTTATTTTTTCATATATCCAGCACATGTACTTTATGCATTCAAATTATGCATTTAGATTATGCAATCACGTGGCTTTTATTTTAGTGGGGAATACAGACATTAATTGAATAATTATATGAAAAAATGTATCAAAAAATAGGTGCTCTGAAAGTATATGTGTGGTCCTGTGAAAGTGAAAGCATATTAAAAAAACACCCCTTTATAGTCAGTTGGGCCACTTCTCCTTGAGGCTATGTGACTGAATGTTGTGGAAGGAGTGTGGAAAGAATGGAGTCACAGATTACCTGGAAGCATTAGTGAGAGAGTTACTGAGATTGGTAGGAAGCTTATAGAAATATGTTCATGTCTAAATGGATGATGGTACACAATTGGTGTTCAACAAATCACATTGATTGATGTTATTCTTATGTTTTGTTACCAATTTTAATTATACTCTAAACAATTGTTCATTACTCAAATTAAGACAGTGAGAGTTAATAGAATTCTATGCCTCATTACTCTACTCCACAAATACTTATTACGTATATACTTCTACCAGACGCAAGGAGGCAGAGGAAGATAGGCCAGTCATGGTCTAATCTTGAAATTTTTATTTACTAATAGACATTATATGAACTGAAAAGTTTAGAAAAATGTTTTCATGAAAATAGCAGTTAAAATATCTGTCCATAGCAGAGAGGATAAATGCATCCAAGACTCTGTTACACATGCTAGTTCCAGTTTGGCAGTAAGTGATGTTAGAAAGTCATGTAACATTCAAGTAAGTATCTGACAAGACCTCATTCCATGGAGATCATTGGACAAGACAGCTTGGGAAATTTCAGTGGAAGCAGAATAAATTATATCAAACTTAGAGGAAATTATAGAAAGGTGAGTCAAGATCAATCTAAAATTAACTTGTGGGCAGTATTGCAATCCATCTGAATGCTTCAGAATGGAATCAGGAGGATCCATTTTCTCACTTTTCCAAGCTTCTAGAAGCTGCTGACATTTTCTGTCTTATGTCTTCTTCCTCATATACAACATGCACCACCTCAACAGCAGGTTCCATTGTCACCTCCAGCTCCTCACTTGTTCCCTCCTGCCTCTGTCTTATAAAACCATTGTAATTACATGGTCCATCCAGATAATCCAGGAAAAGCTCTCCCCATCCCAAAATCTTCAATTCAGCCACATCCTCAAAGTCTCTTTTGCCATTTAAATTCAGTTATTTTCAGGTCTTGGGATTAAGACATGAATGTCTTAAGGGGAACTTTGTTCTGTCTACCACATTGAGGGAATGGTACATGACATTTAAGTTTTCGACTACTCCTTCACCCATAACTAACCCCATTATTACTAATTTGCCAACACATCTCTTTTATGTAGGGTGCTCTTCCCCATTACTATTACCACCACCCTTTCCCATGCAAATCTATCCACTAGGAATGTAGAGGGCTCTCTGCTCCGTTGTTTCAATTGGTCAACACAGTTTTCATATTGTTACCAGAATGTTCTTTCTAACACCCTTACATTTGGGTACCTTGCTTACGTGGTTTCCGAATAACTAGAGAATAACATTTAAAATTCTCAGCATGACATTTATGATCTTCCATAATCTGGCCTCAACTGTTTTTTGACCATCTTAAATTTCCCCAATGTCCACATTGTCAGCAGGGGCAAAGCACAGAGACTAGAATGTTCCATGAACCTAATTGTCCTTTAATAATATTCTTCATTGTGTTTATTTTTTGAAAGGCACTTTATTCAATATTATTCACCTCAAACAAAACATCTGTCTTAATGTTTTCTCCAATACTCTATAGGTAACCTGTCTTTTTTTATACCTATTAATAATTTATTTATAATATTGACTACAGTACACAATAACAAACTATAGTGCAATTTTTGTGATTAAATATAAATAGTTAGGTCTGCTTTTCCTACAATATTATAACCTCTTTGAGGATAGAATCATTTTCTTTGGTAGCAGTATCTCCCATAGGGTCCAACATTCTTTATACTTAGTATATGCTCAATAAAACATTATACTAGTTGTAAAATAATGAATTAAGAAATAATCCACCAAAGGGCATGCATACACAATGTTGCTTCATAGTCATTATATTGCAAAAAATAGTGTTAAATGTGGCTTAAGTCCATGAGGGAAAACTAAGTAAATCACCAATACCCTCTTTTGTGAATTTTTAAGGAAAGATTCTCTACTCTTTAACTAAAGAAATTGACATGATGTCCAATACTTCATGTTTGATTCTGTGTGTGTATATGTGCACATTTGTGTGTGTGTGCACCATGGCAACTTTTATACTTCCCTAATCTTTAATGGGAATAAATCATGTCCAGGTCCTTGTACCTGCTGGTTCACTACCACAGAGAAAACAAAGGACCAGGCATGACGAACAACTGGGAGAAGGTAAATTGCCACTCACTATTTAGTGACACACGATGACACAGAATGAGTGTGTTTCTCAGGCGAACCCTGACATTTTTAATTGCATGGAGGACATTATTGGACTTAATAAAGATAGAGTTTGTCATTTGAAAGTTTTCAAGAGTGGGGTGATGGAATTGAGCTGACTAAATGAATATTCAGTTACTAGTCCATATGATCACAGATAAGAGAGCCAAGATTAAACTCTAATTACACAACAAGATAAATGTTGTTTTCCATTTAGTTCAAATCCCTGATCCTTGTACAGAATGCTGACTGCGTTCTTTTCTTGTCAATCAGGAATTAGTTGCAGAGAGTCAATCTACCCCTAGGCACTTTATACGGAAAGGAATTTACCACAAGGCATGAAAGAGCTTACAGTCACTGAGAAAAATAAAGAAAGAGACTTGAAATTGACCTTTTATCAATGGCTCTCAAAACTATGATACAGAACTCGGCAGCCAGGTGAGCTGCTGTCATTTCTGGGTTCGGGAAGCCAGTTTTTAGTACACAAAAGGCTCTGTTGTGCAACCATTGTTATTGCTACAAGTAATGCACCTGGGGAATTAGGAAGCAATAGCTCAATCCTGGACTAGGCTGTGCCTCTTACAACCTACATCTGTAAAACAGCTGGTTCATGCTGTGTGTTTTGAGTTTTCTTGTTTCAGGGGCAGAGTGAGGAACATGAGAAAGAGGAGGGGATAGATGTTGTGTGCCTGTCCATCACGATCACCATCTATGGTGAAGGCTGAGGTGGAATGCAACAAGAAAGGACATATATGTTCATCTAACACATTCCTTTGCCTCAAACAGTATACACAGGCAGAAATTATGAAACTTCTCTGAATAACAGTAATAACATACGCAGAGGAGTATTCAGAGCTGGACACATGTGCAGACTGATACACTACGCAGTCAGTACCCAGATCAAGAAATTGTCCCCTCCTTGTCTTTTCCCACTTGCTTCTTCCCAAAATTAACTACCACACCAACTAATAACACTATAAGTTAGTGGCATCTATTTTTGAGCTTTCTATAAATACAATGATACCCAGTATACCCTTTTATTTGTCTGCTTATGCTCCAAATCATGTTTGTGATATTTAAATATGTTGGTGGATGCTATAACAGTCTGTTAATTTTTATTGCTATATACTATTTGATTGTATCAATACACTATAATTTTTTTTTTTGTCCATTCTCCTGTTGGACTATTGGGTGTTTTCTAGTTTGGGGCTGTTAGAAATAACACTCATATGAATACATTTGTACAAATCTTTTGATAAACATATATTTTAGGGAGTATATACTCACATCTAGAATTATTAATTCATAATATAATGTATGATCATCCTTATTAAATATAACCCAAAACTTGCTTTAATTATTGTAACTATACAATCAATTTACTCCCCCATAGTAGTGCATGGGGCTTGTAGGTGTTCCACATCCTTGGTAACATTTGTCAGTATATTTATTTTAATCATTTTGGTTGGTGTGTACTGTGATATCACTATGGTTTTAATTTGCATTTCCCTAGTGACTAATGAGGCTGAAAACCATTGTGTTTTGTTCATTTGTATAGCCTCTTTTCTAAAGAGCTATTTCGGGGTGGTTGTTTTTTTTCATTTCTCTGTTGAGTTTTCAGTGTTTTTTCCTTCTAATTTGATTTTTGGAAATTCTTTACAAATTCTTGATAAGAGTCCTTTGTTATATATATAATCTTTCACACTGTGGCTTGCTTTTCACTCTCTAAATAATGCACTTGATAAATGCAAGTTCTTATTTTTAATGAGATTCAATTTTTCAATTTTTTCCTATGGTGCTTATTATTTTCTGATATCTTTACTAAAGTTTTGCACTAACCAAGATAATGAAAATATGCTCCTATGATTACTTCTAGAAGTTTTATTATTTTCACATTTTTATCTCCATTTGAAATTATTTTTTTTGTATGATGTGAGGTAGGGGGTAAATATCAGTGCTTTAAAAAAAAAAAAGAGATCCAGTTTATCCCACAGAGTTTTAAAAACCCTTTTCCCTGCTTCTGTGCACTGTCTCATCTTATGAATCAATCGATCTTATATTAATTAATCTATTGAGTTGGCCAAAAAATTTGTTTTGTTTTCCATGAGATGGTTCTAGTAGCACTTGACTGTTTGAACTTCTTTTGAAACAATTTTGTTAGATTATACTGTGATAGCTGTCATATCAGCATGCATTAAAAAAAACTTACCAAAATTGATGAATTTTTGTGTAGCCATTTTAATATTGAAGATGGAAGAAAATATACATTTTTGGCATATTATACTTTATTATTTCAAGAAAGTAAAAATGCAACTGAAACAAAAAAAAATTGTACAGTGTGTGGAGAAGGTGCTGTGACTGATCAAATGTGCCAAAAATGGTTTGAGAAGTTTCATGATGGAGATATCTCTCTGGATGATGCTCCACGGTGGGGTAGACCAGTTGAAGTTTATAGCAATCAAACCAAGACATTAATTGAGAACAATCAATGTTATACCACATGAGAGATAGCTGACATACTCAAAATATCCAAATCAATAAAGCTATTGTTTGTTTTTTAATATTTTATTTATTTATTTATTGACAGAGGAAAAGAGAAGGAGAGAAACATCAATGTGTGGTTGCCTCTTGCACGCCCCCTGCTGGGTCCTGGTCTGCAACTCAGTCATGTACCCTGACTGGTGATTGAACTGGCAACCCTTTGGTTCACAGACCGACCCTCAATCTGCTGAGCTACACCAGCCAGGGCTCAATAATGCTATTATTGAAAATGAAAAACGTGTCTTTTATTTTATGGAAAAAAACTAAATGGACTTTTTGGCCAACCCAATATTTCTGAATTCCATACTCAATTCCATTTTTCTGTTTATCTGTCCTGCATGACCACATACATTGACTAACTATTGTAACTTTATATAACAATAAGTCTTTATATCTAGTGGTGAAAGTCTACTATTTTTTTTCTTCAAGAGTGTTTACATATTCTTAGTCTTTTGTATTTCCATATTAAATTTTAGAATTAGCTTGTAAGTTTTGACTTTAAAACTTTTAGGGATTCTGATTAAGATCACATTGAATCTAGAGATCAACTTAGCGAGATACGTTATAATACTCGGTCTTCAAGTTCATTAACAGGTTCTGCAGGTTTCAGTGTAGAGGCTGTCCACATCTTCAGTTAGATATATTCTGACATATTGGAACTTTTGAAAGCTATGTTAAAGGTTGTGCCTTTAAAATTTCATGTTCTACGTTTTTATTACTTTTGATGGGATATAGAAAAAGTTTGACTTTGCATATTGACCTTTTAGAATTGCTAAACTAATTCTAGTATATTAAATCAGTCCATATTGTTTTAGATTTTCCATATATCAATCAAATTATCTGTAAACAGGGAAAGTTTTTATTCCTTCTTCAGCGTGTGTGATATCCAGTGTAATAATGGATACGAATAGACTAGGCATCCTTTTCTCTCTCTCGATTTCAGGGCAAAAAGTTTCAAGAATTTACCACTAAGTATGATTTTGCACTTGTATGAATATATTTTACTTTCAGAAACTCCTTGTTACATTAAAGACATTCCCTTCTATTTCTAAGAGTTTGTAACATGATGAAATCTTGAATTTGGTCATATATTTTTCTGTACCTACTAATGCTAATGGTTTTTTCTCAGTTATTCTAAAATGTTTTGGTTGATTTTTCAGTGTTTCATCAGACTGCCATTTCTAGAAGGAACCCAATGCAACCCTGATACATCATCCTTTGTAGGCTCCCTGCACTTGATTTGCTAACATTTCTCTATTTAGTTGTCTGCATCTATCTATGCACATGACAGAGCTCAGACCTTATTTTACTAATGCACTGGTATTATTAGCATCCCTGCTATGCCTGTGCTTTCTTTTGGTGTGGACTACCCTTCCTGCCTTTTCTCCAGGAGAGGTAGAGCCTTCTTCTCTGTGGTTTTCACAGCACGTGGATTTCCATTTCCCTGTGACAGCCCTCCCATCTCCCCACTAGACTATGAGGGGTTGAGGCTGCCAGTATCGGTAGCATAGGAGGTGCTAATCTTCCTTAAATTAAATGGGGCTGAGCTCAATTCCTTACAGATATAATCAGATGATAATTTAGAGGTCTCACTCTTTACGTTTTAATTTTATTGTAGCCTTTCTCAATTCACTCTCACTTCAACTACTTAGCAATGAATATAAACTGTTCTTATTAAAATGCAGAATTTAATTTTCTTCTGGCAAAGAGATTCAGAAAGCTAAAACATAATCTTTACTTTCAACTATCCAGAGATGGTTAGACTGTCCCAGATCTGATCTCGAGAGAGCTGTGTGAAAAGAGATAAGCTTCCTTGGAATCAGAATACAATACTTTATCTGTGACAGAAACCACAGTCCCTTTGGCTTTCCTTCAGGGGGAACAGCTCGTCACAGAACATTTATCATTTCCAAGTCTTTTATAATGTTATCCTGACAAACAATACAAAATGTCTGCACTCCAATAAAACTGAAGAAAGTAATTTCAACTTTGAGATTTAATAAATACCAGCCATGTGGAAATTCTTCAAACAGTGCTTTCTGTGCTGGTAAAAATGTCCTAACTATAAAATGCTTACAGATGCTAGACTGCTTTTCCCTTTAACTTCCAAGATCACTTTTATAAGGATAAGAATTCTGGTAATCACACCATTTTAAAGCAGTTATGTCATTTTTTTTCACCCTGTAGATTCACCTTTCTCTGACTTCATTGCACTGATAAATTCATAAAAATATATAAAATAACAGATGCTATCTCCAAAAACTGAGTCTTTTACCATCCACATTTCCTCTCATTTTCCTGGATTTGTCTTAGTCATTTAATATTTGGCTATAAAACTTCAATACTGATTCCATCTTCTACTTTATAAAATATATATTATTGTTCTTTTACATTAGTAACTTCTAATTTAATTTGCATCTTATTCTTGGACACATATTTTACTTTATTTGTACCTTTCAAGATCTCTTCCATATAAATCCTATACTAATGAAATATCATATTATTTGAAACGTGAAAGTAAACTTTTATCCAACACTGTTTTATTTCACAAATATTCATTCTAAAGTTAAAGGGAAAATACATGGGGAATAGAGAAGAGCTGAGTTAATCAATGGTCTTTGGAGGAAAGGGTTAAATAAATGATTGAATGGAATACTTAGAGTTCTCATTTATCCATTTTAATCCCTTTTCTTTGATGTATCCTGATAAAGAGTACTGAGATTAACTGATATGAATTTAATACCTTTCTCATATTTTTTCCATATGTAAAGAACCAAAATGAGTAAAGTGAGATATATGAAAAAAGCAAAAGGTGGGAGAATGCAATGAAGAACCAAAGGTCTACACAATAGTCCTTGGAGGGTAACAATTGTCTTAGAGGTTCCTATAAAACAAGTGTCCTTGATTTATTAATGATAGCCATTTTGACAGGTGTGAAGTGACATCTCATTGTGATTTTAATTTGCATCTCTCTGATGGCTAGTGATGCTGAGCATTTTTTCATACATCTATGGGCCATGTCCTCCTTGGAGAACAATAAGTGCTGACAAGGATGTGGAGAAAAGAAAGCCATAGTGCAGTGTTGGTGGGAATGCAAGCTGGTGCAGCCACTGTGGAAAATGGTATGGAATTTCCTCAAAAAACTAAAAATGGAACTGTCTTTTGACCCAGCAATTCCACTTCTGGTAATATACCTGACGAATCCCAAAACACAAATTCAAAAAAATTTATGCACCACTCATGTTCATAGCAGCACTATTTACAATAGCCAAGATTTGGAAACAGCCTAAGTGCCCATCAGTAGATGAGTGGATTAAAAAAAAAAAAAACAACTATGGTACATTTACACAATAGAATGCTATGCAATAGTAAGAAAGGAGGAATTCTTACCTTTTGCCATAGCATGGATGGAACTGGAGGTTATTATACTAAGTGAAATAAGCCAGTTGGTGAAAGACAAATACCATATAATCTCATTTATGAGAGGACTGTAATGCACAAAATAAACTAATGATCAAAATACAACCAGAAGCATAGAATCATAGAATAGACTGAGAGCTTTAAGAGGGAGGAGGGAGGTGGAACTGATTGAAAGAAGATGAAGGGACTAGTCAAATAACATATATGAAGGACCCATGGACATGGACAACAGTGTTGGGATTGAGTATGGAAGTGGAGGGTGGGTTGGGTGGAGGGGGCAAAGGTGGGAAATCGGGACAACTGTAATAGCATGAACAATAAAATATTTTTAAAAATTGTCCTTGAGATATAGCTAGAGAATTAATGAATAACCAGAACGATAACATATTACAGAATTTTTTAGAAAAAAAAAAGAAGCATCTAGAACACTACTATAGAACACATCATAGACCCTACAGGACACTATGTATGACATGGAGTTTGAAAAGTCACAGTGATTTTGCCGTCTACACAATACATGTTTTCATTTTTACAGTACTTAGTATCTCCAGTGACTGTTCCATCTAGTAAAGATATTTGTCATTATGAAGAGATAAGTTATGGAAGACTTAGATTACATTGTGCTCAAAGAATTACACTCTAAAAATTTTGATTATCTATATGGAATAAAAAGGCCATGTCTATCAGGAAATCAATGAACACAATCATTTGAGTAAATAATACTGTTCTTTTACATTAAAGTATTTTTCACATTGGTTCATTCACTAGGACAGTTCTGAGCACATACCCACCGTGCTCAGCAGAGGAGGTTGCACTGGAAATAGTAATGAGTGAATTGAAATAAAATAGAATTATAGTCCCAAAGATGGTACTGTGACAGACATTCAATAAGTGATTGCTAATTGATTTAATGCATTCATGTAATATAAAAGCACATTTTATTAACTTGCAATAGACTAAGTTGAATTAAACCCCTAGGAGCAATATTTGTTTGGTAAAATTGAAAATTCTAACACTAATTTTGGCCTTTAGTTTGTAATATTTCAGAACACAGATACAATGAAAACAGATTATCTATAAATCAGAATTCTTAAAGTTGTCATTTTAGTCATTTCCAGTATGGGAATGTTGTTTCCTTATTTCTGGGCCTGATTGGACTGTTTGTAATATTTTACATGCAGGCACACCAATTCAGTTGTTAGGAACAAAGGCATTTACAATTTTGCAATGTTGTCATGGTATCTGGTGAATTACACAAAAATAAAAGGAAAATAATTTACCTAAAATTATGAAAAATGAAGAATCAAGTGTTGGAAAAAGGGACCAATAGGGTAATTACTAAGAAAAAAATAATTTTCAGAAAAGAAAAACAAACAAAGAATAATGGAATAACAAATAATGAATATGGGAAATCACTCATGGAGCAGCTGGACAAACATGATATTCTCTTCATGCCTCATTCCCTCCCTCTTCTCTGCCAGCACATGATTCAAAACACAGCCACATCCCACCTGTGTGATGCTTTCCCCCACTGTTCTGGGCACAATCATACCCTGATCTGCTATATTGCTTGCTTTGAAATGGTGAATTTGTTCCAATATGACTGATATAAGGGACAAGTCTGAGGTTGTTTATATGTGATTTTCCTCATGAGAAACATGAGACGAATGCAAAGAAGGGCACCTGCTGAACCAGAGCCAGGTGAGAATACACCGTGTACCCACAAACCCCAGACATGATCCCCAGTCCCTGTGTTCAGCTCCCCATCCCTCCTCTCCCTCCCAATCACTCACCACTGCAACCCTTCTAACTCTAGCAGCAAACTGAAGATTTATGGTAACAATATCCTGTTGTATTATTTATGTATTTCCTAACTATATATATACATATATAAATGTATATTATATATTAATATACATATATTATGTATATATAAATGCCTGGTGACCCCTGGAATGCTTTTGATATTCATCTCAATTTCTGTTTCTTCATTTTCTTTTTGTACTTTTAACAGGTCTATCCCTGTGGGTGGTATCTAAGAAGTAGAGACACCTTGGTTTTGTGTTGATTGAGCTGGCAACAGCAATCAGCTTTATGCAAATTAGACCCATATAGGGGTTTCTGGTTGGTGGCTGATGAAGCTAGGGAGGGAAAAACATCACCTTAAAAGCAGGTCCCTCCCATTGGCTTTGGCCAGGCCACACACTTAACATGGTTTACATGGTTCTGTGTAATTATAAGTTCATTTATGAAAACAGTGAAGCTGTATATCTGTGAAATAGTATATTTTGTAAATGAAGATATTGCTCCTTTTAGGCTTATGTCTAGCTTCAGGTGTTTGTGTTCTGTGCTGAAGGACAATACTACCATTCTTATTTTCATTAGATTCTTAAGTTTTTTAAAAAACATGTCATTAATGAAATTTTGAATGTTATGCTCCAAATCCTAAATTTCTCATTAGTACTGTGTTTTTTTAATTGCACAATTTTGCACAGCGCAGTGATTTGGGAAAAGCATATGTTGTATTTCAGCAGCACTGACTGCACTTCATTCCTTGCTTTCTCTGTGATTCGGGAGGACTGAGCATGTTGGGCTATGTTTGTTTGTGTACTTACCTGTTTTTTCCACAAGGATGTACATAAGGCTTCTTTTTCCTGTGTGGGAAAGAAGCCTGCAGGATCATTATGGTTGGAGGTGCAGGAGAGGGCAGCATGAGGAGGGCTGGATAAAATGCAGGGAAGAAACCAGGACCAACCAAGACCAGTGCAGCAGCCTCTCCTAGTAGCCTGCAGTTGGTGAATGCAATGAAGATGGAAAAAATGAATTTTTTTCTCTCTTAGTTCCCATCAATCAATCACCAAAACCCATTGATTTCACCTTATAACTCTTCTTTGATTTGTTCTTTACATGAATCTTATCAGTTCCAGCTCAAGACTTCATTATTACTCCCCTTTATTATTACAATAGCCTTTACCTCTCCAGCTATGAAGGTGTGTATCCATGAAAATTCATATGTTGGAACCCTAACTCAAAATGCTATTATATTTGAAGATGTGGCCTTTGGGAGATAGTTAAAGTTAGATGAGGTCATGGTGTGCGGCCCCATGGTAGGATTAGTTTCCTTCTAAGAAGAGAAACCAGAGAGCTTGCCTTCCCCAATCTCAAGAACAAAGAAGAGGTCATGTGAGCACACAGCTAGATGGTCACTGCCTGAAACAAGCAAAGAGGCCACAGAATGAACCTGCCATGCCAGTACCTTGATCTTGGATTTCCCAGCCTGCAGAACTGTGAAAAAATGTCTTCTGTTGAAGCCCCCCCGACTATGGCTATTTGTTTTGTCAGCCCTAGCAATCACATCCCCACAAATACAAACTCTGTGCTGACACAGGCAGAAGATATGTGTATGAACGATGCAGAAACTTTGAACTTTTCATTAGCTCCCCAAACCTATAAGATAAAGTTTAAATACTTTAACATATCATCCCAGTTCTCTCACAATTTTAGCTCTACATACCTTCCTAACCTTCACTTTGCCAGTCCCAACCTTCCCAATGCCAAATTCTCTGTGGTTTCTTAAATGCATATTTGTTCCCATCAATGCATTTGTTTACACAGTTGCTTAGATTAAATTGTCATTTCTCTTTAGGTGTAGGTGCAAATCTTCTAAAGTTATCCTTTAATACATAACTCAATCCTAAACTTCTCCAGAAAGCTTTGCCTCGGATGAGTCTATGATTTTATATTTCCCATTGCCTATCTTTATATGACCTTGGACACATCTCTTAATCTATTAGAAATTCCTTGAGAGCAGTGATCAGCTGCCTTTTCCTAATTCCTTCTGTACTACTGGATACATGGTGGGTACTCAATCAGTACTTATTGAGTAAACAAATAAATGCACCCCAGATGGAGACTTGGCACAAGTACTAAATTCTCAATAAATGACAGTCATGACTGTTCTTATATGTGCTAATACTAGTTTGGGAAAGGTGAAAATATGGAAAGAGATTCCAGAAAGAACTACTTGCTCAAGTAAATTCAAATATTGTTTCTGACTTTCATGCTCTCATTTTAAATTCTTTATCACATACCTATTGTTGTTGTTACCTGCCATGCAGGATAGAGGAGGCCTTTGTGTGGCAGGCATCCAATACACTTGACAGTGTGGCTGTGGTAATAAGGGGTTGTCCTTCCTCATAGAGATGTTAAAAAAAAAAAAAAGAAAGTAAAGTAAGGTGCTCTTGTATAACTTATAATGTGGGTGGAATTTGAAATTTGGAGCTAATGATTTTCTTTCCAGTTGACTGGCAATTTGAGAGAAAAGTAATACCACTTGACTTCACTCTGAAGCACATATTCTTAAAAATCTATAGCTCTGGCAGTCCCAGGGGTTCAACCTCCCATAAATGGAGAAAAAGAAAGGAGTTTTATTGTCTGTTTGTGCTGTCCATGCTTATTTCTTGAAATATTCTATCTGAAATGGATAAAGTGAAGGCAGTTTAGGCTAATATTTGAGAATAGAAGCACATGTATTGAAGGTGCATTGAAAAAAGTCACCTCATGTGGGAACCAGGCACACCATTGCTTTAAGTGTTCCTTCAAAATAGCTCTTACTGAGAAAGTAGCTGAAGTAATTGCACCTTTTATTAAACAAAATGTCAATAAATACTACTGACTTTAAGGATTTTTCATTCAGAAGCAATCTTTATTCATTTCTATTTCCAGTTTTATCGCCAGTTTAAATGGTTAGATAGAATATGTTGTAGGTACACTTCTCTGATTCAAAAAGTCTCTGAAATACATATTTTGTTATGATCATTAATGAATAGGTAAATTATTTATTTTTGATATTACTAAATACTATTTCTTCATAAGTAATCTATTCTTATTCTTACTTACCATACTTTTATTTCCTTTTAAGGAGATAAGTAGTACTATGACCAGATTTAACTGTTTATATCATTTCTAATCTACATTATGCTTATAAATAACTGAAACCATGTTATGTATAATGCATTTATAATGCAACAATTTTTAACCCTTTGTTAGTCTACTTAATAAAATTTTATTTTATCCAGGACACTTGGCAGCTAGAGAAAAACAAATTAAACCTTTAAGTCTTAAATGGCTCCATCTACATGAAATTTCCTGCTTGTTTATTCTTCTTATTCCTCATTTCTTCTTCTAGGTGCAAGAATCCATCACACTTACCCATGTATATGTAATCGAACCTACACAACTAACAACACTTGACAGGGATATAACCTCTACATCATATCTGTGTCCCCCATAACTCCAAGTACAGGGGCCCCCAAAAGTCATATGGTTGGTATCATCATGGCATAACTAGCTACTATTTCACTTTGTAGGATCCATAGCACTGTTTTAGTATTGGGTAAGGGTCTTACATGGTCATCTTTTATGATACACAGCACGGATATCTCATGGATTCAATGTAAAATCAGTTTGCTCACTGGATGAACTGCTATTTGGGACATGAAGCACACTGTGGAGGTTAGGACATAGTTTTGATAGCAGTATCTTCACAAAAAGTCTAAAGGAATAAAAGTACTATGCCCACAATCAAGCTTTGTGTATTGACACATACAAGCCCCAAACTAAGACTCATTTCTGCCATTTGGACATCTACAAAATCACAGACTCTGTGGAGGAAGGAATAAGCTGCATATCTAATATAATCATACTACAAGCAACTCAAATTTAATATCATTTGTCCTAGATTAGAGATCCCTTGACTTTGACATTTCATGGATCAAAAAAATTCCAAAAGGGAAAATATTATTTCAAATAAGAACATGAAACACTACCTCCTATTACTTTATTTCATAAAGAAAAGATCATCCAATGTCTATAAACTACAATGAGAGGTGTGGGTGATGTAGCCTCTGTGTGCAACAGGGCAGCTAAGAAAGATGGACTTTTCCTAAGTGTCCACAAACATGAAATATTAAGGAATTCAACAGAGAAGACAAAGTTGGCTTTTTAAAATAAAATATATGTTTGAATTTGATTATATTTGTATTTGAGACATGAATTTCATCAAATATTTGTTCCCTTAGTCAAATATCAAATCCTCAAATTTTAATTCATAATTTACTTTTGTAAATATTCTCCAACTTTACAGTGGTAATTTTGTTCATTATAAAGTAAATGTCATACTAATATTTGGGGAATTTGGCAATTCCATTTAGTTCCCCCATATCATATATTTAAGGGGTATTAAGTAAGACTCTATTAAGACAAATTAGTTTTAAAACATTAGTGGGAAAACACTAGATTTAGTAAACTGGCTATATTTGAATACTTTTTTTATCTTTTTAAAAATTTATTGTTGTTCAGTTACAGTAGTCCCGCCTTCTTCCCCCTTGCTCATCCCAACCCCCTCCCCTACAACTCCCACAGTCAATCCTGCCCCATTGTCCATGCCCATGAGTCCTCTATTCATGTTCTTTTGCTTGCCCTTTCCCCTTATTCCCCCATTATCTACCCAACCCGCCTCACTGTCAATTTGTTTTTTATTTCCAAGTCTCTGGTTCTATTTTCCTCATTTGTTTGTTTTGCTGATTGCATTGCACTTATAGGTGAGATCATGTAGTATTTGTCTTTCACCACCTGGCTTATTTCACTTAGCATAATGCTCTCCAGTTCCATCCACGTTGTTGTGAAGGGTAGAGGTTCCTTTCTTTCTGCTGCATAGTATTCCATTGTGTAAATATACCACAGTTTTTTGATCCATTCATTTACAAATGGGCACTTGGCCCATTTCCAGTACTTGGCTATTATAAATAATGCTACTATGAACATTGGGGTGCATAGTTTTTTCTGAATTGGTGATTCAGGATTTTTAGGGTATAGTCCCAGCAGTGGGATTGCTGGATCAAAAGGCTGTTCCATCTTTAGTTTTTTGAGGGAATTCCAAACAGTTTTCCACAGTGGCTGCACCAGTCTGCATTCCCACCAACGGTGCACTGGGGTTCTCTTTTCCCCACACCCTTTCCAGCACTTGTTTGTTGACTTGTTAATGATGGTCATTCTGACCAATGTGAAGTGGTATCTCATTGTGGTTTTAATGTGCATCTCTCTGATGGCTAGTAATGTTCAGCACTTTTTCATGTGTCTCTGGACCCTTTGTATGTCCTTCTTGGAGAAGTGTCTGTGGAGGTCCTTTGACCATTTTTTAATTGGATTGCGTACTTTTTCTTTTTAAACAAAAAAACCCCTCAAAGTTACCACTAAAACACCTAAATTATTAAAAGTCACATTATAATTAAAAATAAAAATTTTAATAAGCATATCTAAGAAGTTTCATGAAATAATACAAGTTAATTTTCAGTTGAAATATTTATTTGCCAAACTTTCAGAATAACATATTTTTCTTAAATAATTCAGAACTGGTAGTATAATAAATCTTATCTGTTATGGGTCTGATGTTTTAAAAGTCCTTCATTTTAAATATTTAACTAAGCATATTTATGTTTGAAGAACTCAAGGCTACCTAAAAGTAAATAGTACTGAATTCCATGTATTTTTTTTTTTTTTTGCCTTCTAAAGCATTGGGACATACCTTCTTATAATCAGATTTTGAGTAAAAATAAGAAAGAATAAATCTAAGGAACAATTTAAGCTAAACTGTTTTTACTTTGAAAAGAATCTTCTGGGATCTTGAATTTCTCTTGCTACCTGATAAACAAGAACAAACTACACACTACAGGCAGACAAGAGGCCACTTAACTCATATTTATTGAGTACCCAGAATATGTTAAAAAAATGCTAGGGATAAAAGATAAATTGTCCTGTCCACTAGGATTATTCAGTCTTGTTGATATAATGATAAGAACTAATTTTTTTCATACTTATATGATCTGTGTAATCACCTAATGGTCCAACCCACCCCTGGGAGAAGTAGGGAGGCTACAGAGAACCACAGAGAAGGTGGCATATGGATGGATGTTGAAGAATGTGGTCAAGATAAAGAGCAGTGGGCAGGGACCAGGAAATCTACACAGGCCAGAAGAACTCAGCTTTCTGTAGGCCTCAGTTTCACCACCTCAAAAATGAGAGATTTAAACTGTCCAGGATCTATGATTTCTTTCCATTCTAAAAACTCTGTAAAGTGAGATCTTTGCAGATTTCTTCAGGAGTATTAGATAAACACATTTCTAGAAACAAGAACTTCTTGGTGAGAATACATTATTAAAATCCTAACATTTTTGTAACCATCTCTTTAAGAAAGGTCAGATTCCTGAGGTTTCCTTCTCAAAGCCCCTTCTAATTGGTTTACAAGCATTGTACTCAAAATGAGTTGAATGCCAGGCAGAAAGAGTTATGGATAATTCTTTAAATTAGAAAAGTAGGAAAACAAAAGAGCTTTTGTGTGTTTTCAGGAGAAAAAAGTAAAAACTGGTCCTGGGCAGAAATCCATAATCACGATCTCAACAGCAGTGGGAAATTAGAGCCGAGGACGGAGAAGATGGGGTTATTGTTTTTCATCAATGGAAAATAGATAGAGGAGATGCCTGAAAGTGAAAAAAGTAAACCCTGCTGTGGAGGCACAATCTCTCAGAGCACTGATGTCAACTAAGCGAGAATCAGCACCACCCGCCTGGCGGTGTTTTCAGACGAAATAAGGAAGATGGATATAAACAGAGAGTGAAAGGACTAAGAATCAGGTTTAGTGCGCTCTTTTAGTTTGTGACCTACTCTATTTACAGATATGCATTAAGAAGTAAAATATTTAAAGTTAGTGTTTGATGGAAAATAAATGAAATTACATTTATTTAATAGTACGTCTTTTTTTAAAAGAATTTGTCAATTACTAATCCATAGTATGGAGCAGTTAAACATACCTACAACCCTGGTAATGGGAGCACACTCTTCACTTAAGTCCTGGGCTGTACAGATGACCTGCTGTACCATCCTGGACAGGTATTATGAATCCTTGACATTTGCTTTGGGTAGAGTTGATCAGAAACATGCTCAGATGCACGACTGTTTGAAACAGGGAAACACCAAAAAGGCCCTGCCCAAGCTCACACACTATGTATGGTTTAGTAGGTTGTCAACATTGAACAAAGTGGGCAAATACCATAATAACTTTGATTGAAAATACAGGGTCAAGAAGTGAGGTATGTCCCGGGTGAGATGGCACAGAGTGGGTTGCACTTCATTGGGAGCTCTGGCTTCTACTCTCAGCATTCCAGTACCTCTGTACTGCAACAGTCCCAAGGCCAGGGCCAAGTTTTATTTTCTTTGCCTTCCTTGCACATAACAAGGTACCATGAACAATACAGTGGTTTCAAATTTAAAAGAGTAGTTGACCCATGTATTTGTGTTATAAAGTGACTGAAGGAAGTTTGGATATTATGCTGAGACTGATGCCAAGTAGAAAGAATGTGGATAATGACTGAGACGATTCATTTACATGAATATGTTCTAGTCAGTAAGACAATTTCGGATAACAAATAAACTAAAAAGGAAAAAGACTTCATAACCTAGGGAGCTGGAGAACATCAAGAAAGACTGTGTTTAAGTATGCTTTTATGTGCACAGACATCTTCTAGAAACACAGAAGGAACTTTTAAATTTTAAAAATATTTTGCATATATGAATGTTTAGGAATTTAGTATGGAACACATAAATAAAAATAATCATTCTGTGTCTCACTCCTCTCCACTTTTGGTATTTTTCCTTAGGGACAATCCTTTTTTAACAGCTTTTAAAAATCCTCCAGGGGATTCCTTACATTTCCCTAAATGATGTGGTTCTATGGTTTCTCTTGATTTCAGTAGGTCCACAGGATCTTTTGACTTCCTGCTTTGATCATAGGAGATAGGCCATTTACCTATCCACTGTTTCTCACATGTCTCTCCTTTCAGCATAGTCATGTCATCCTTTTTATTCCACTATAGGAACCATGTATATTTGAATTATTTAGTTAATCCTCTGTATCATGTCCTTTTTATATAAGATGTCTTGTTAACATAGCTGTCCTGCTGTCCTAATAATATAGAGAATATATTTGCTTTCCCACTTTACCTTGTATCCCTACCTTCTCTGTCATTCTTCTTCACCTTTAACTCACAAACATTGGTTATCTAGAGTTTTAACCATTAATATGGGGAGTAAATGCATTTGGTCTCATAATCATCCATCTTCTGAATTTAAATAGGTTGAATGTAAAAGGCAAAAGCAATAAACAATATTTATGTTATTGTGACTATGTAAAGTCCAATGGGTATTCTATTTTCTCCCTTAACCCTTCCCTTCTTCCTAGCTCATTGTTACAGATTTAATGGCCCTTCCATTTTTTATTTGTTGCCTCTGTCATTGTCAATTTCTCTTGACATCTCAAGGACATTATGACACTGCTTAGATAGCTTTTGAGGAGTAACCCGGCTTAGAAGCTGGAAATGTAGTCTGTCCTCAACTGACAGCCCTTGGTCAGACTGACCAGGAGCACACCCCTCAAGGGTGACCTTCCGTAGATGACTGACAAGGCAGTGTAATACATGTCCTCCCAGTTTTGGCCCAGTGGATAACAACTCAGACAGTACTGACTTTGGAGCTTCCCTGGGAGCCAGCTGTTGGATCAACAACCCCCTGACCCCTGCCCAGTCCTGCTTCCTCCTGCCACTTCTTGAAGTACTGAAGACAATGGCAGGCCCTCACACAACCCTCATACTAACTTCCATCCCAGAGTTGGCTTCGTGGAGAACCCAACCTGCTCTGTTTGACCGGTGCTTTGGCCAAGAACCTGGAGACAGGCCAATAAACAGAATGTGAACACAGCCTAAACTCACCAGCACTAAAGAAAAATTCACCAGGATCCACTTTTCAGGCACCTGTATCTTCCCTGGAAACAAGTCAGAGTCAACTTAGCAAGACTGCTGTTCACTCTTCTTCTACTGCAGAGTCCTTATCTTTTCACAGAGCCCATATCCAGCTGCAAACTGAGCATCAGGCCAAAAGAATGGATCTGGTTTTACACTAGACTGAGATGCTGTCCTCTTTTTCTTTTTTCTGCCCCAGTTCCTCTCCCAATGCCTCTCCTCTTCACTGCCATATCTAAAAAGCCCTAACCACAGAATGTCCAACTACATCAGTTTTCTATTTGTCTTAGTCAGTTGGGCTTTTACAACTAAATACTACACACTGGGTGTTTATAAGCAACGGAAATTTATTTCTGACCATTCCAATAGAGATTAGGGTGCCAGAGCAGTTGGACCCTGGTGAGAGCCCTCTTCCAGGCTGCAGATTACCAACTTGCCATTGTATAGTCACATAGCAGAAAAAAGGGGAAAATATCACTGGGTCCTTTTTATAAGGACATTGACCCCATTCATGCAAATGGAGCCCTCATGATCTAATTGCATCCCAAAGGCCCCCCACCTCCTAAATTTATTATATTGGGTGTTAAGATTCAGCACGTGAATTTTCAGGAGACATTCAGTCCTCAGCACTCTTTCCCACACCTTTCCTTACTTGTATCTTTCTTTCTATGCTTATTTGCATTGCACAGAGAGGCTTCCAGTCCCAAGGGACAGAGCATCAGCTCCAAGTGGAGCTGATCTGAGCTACATGCATAAATTATCCATCACAAACCATCAGAACCTCTTCCTATGTGATCACTGGGTTTGGTGCACTTCCTGCTGCTTCTAAAACTGTATGGTTTATCCACAATTTCCTGTGTACACATTTTCAAAAATTACCAGGAATGAGGGGGAGAAAGAGTGAAAGAGAAGACCTGCTTTTACTGAGAAATTCTATCATACTTCAAAAACAGACATATACCTAATAAAGCAAAGAGAATAGCAGGAAATGAAGGAACCCTTTGTGAGAGATCATCCCCCTAAGTCCCTTCCTTAGCTGCTGCTCTGCATTGTGGTCCCACTTCATTCAACAGGACTGCTAAAACCCTGGCCTTGTGGATTCATCTCATTTGAAATCAGATCCACAATTTCCTGGATCTCCTACCTCTGTTCTTGGTTAATTCCCCCATTTTTAGAAAGAATATCCTCCAGTGACACCTGGCTCTTCCATCACAGTTCTCTCAGGACAGGACTTTCTCTTCTGTTTTCCTACTCAATTTCTTTCATTCAGATGTGTCTTCTTAAAAATGGCAGCATTCACCTGCACATGGACACCTTTCTTCTCTTTGAAGGCTGACTAATGTATATCTTTTTAAAAATATTTTATTGGCTATGCTATTACAGTTGTACCATTGTTTTCTTCCCTTTATCTCATCCATTCAACCCCATCCCATCATTCCCACACCTCTTAATTCATGTTTGTGGGTTGTACATATCAGTTCTTAGGCTTCTCAATTTCCTATGCTATTCTTAACCTCCCCCTGTCAACTTATTTTTTTGATCAACATTTTCCTGCCATGACTTTCCCCAGTCCCATCCAACCCAACATCCCACCCTCAATCCTTCCCCCATTTGGATTTGTCCATGGGTCTTTTATGCATGTCCTTTTTGACCCTTCCCCTCCTTTTGCACTGTTTCCCCACAGTCCTCCCCTCTGGTTACTGTTAGTTTGTTTTTTATTTCAATGTTGCTGATTTTATTTTGCTAGCTTGTTTATTTTGTTGATTAGGTTCCACTTATATGTGAGATCATATGGTATCTGTCTTTCACTGACTGGCTTATTTCACTTAGCATGATGCTCTCCAGTTCCAGTCATGCTGTTGCAAAAGGTAGTAGCTCCTTCTTCCTTTCTACGGCATAGTATTCCATTGTGTAAATGTACCATAGTTTTCTGATCCGCTCATTTACTGTTGGGCTTCCAATTCTTAGTTATTGTAAATTGAACTGCTATGAACATTGGGGTACATAGATTTTTTTAAATTAGTGTTTCAGGATTCATAGGGTATAACCCCAGCAGTGGCATTGCTGGGTCAAAAGGCAGTTCCATTTTTAGTTTTTTGAGGAAATTCAACACTCTTTTCCACAGTGGCCGTACCAGTCTGCATTCCCACCAACAGTGTAGTAGGGTTCCCTTTTCTCCTCAACCTCACTAGCACTCTTTTTTTGTTGATTTGTTTCTGATGACCATTCTGATCTATGTGAGGTGGCATCTCATTACGGTTTTAATTTGCATCTCTCTGATGGCAAGTGATGCTGAGCATCCTTTTCTATGTCTCTGGGCCCTCTGTATGTCCTCCTTGGAGAAGTGTCTGTTCAAGTTCTTTGCCCATTTTTTAATTGGATTGTTTTTCTTCCTGGACTGAGGTCATGTGAGTTATTTAAATATTTTGGAGATCAAACCTTTGCCCAAGGTATCATTGGGAAATATATTTTCCCATATGGTTGGTTACCTTCTCATTTTACAGATGTTTTCTTTAGCTGTGCAGAAGCTTCTTATTTTGATGAAATCCCCTTTGTTTATTCTTTCCTTTATGTCCCTTGCTCTAGGGGACATATCGGTGAAAATATTGCTGTGTGGAATATCTGAGGTTTTCCTGCCTATGTTCTCCTCTAGGATATTTATGGTGTTGTGACTTATATTTAAATCTTTTATCCCTCTTCAATTTATTTTTATGTGTGGGGTAAGTTGTGGGTTGAGCTTCGTTTCTTTGCATGTAGCTGTCCAGATCTCTGAACACCATTTGTTGAAGAGGCTATTTTCTCATTTATGCTTCTGCCCCTTTTGTTAAATATTAATTGACCACAGAGACATGGGTTTATTCCTGGGTTCTCTATTCTGTTCTATTGATCTATGTGTTTGCTCTTATACCAGTACCAGACTGTATTGATTACAGTGGCCTTGTAATATAGTTTGATGTCAGGTATTGTGATCCCTCCTACTTTGTTCTTCTTTCTTAAAATGCTGTGGCTACTCAGGGTAATTCATGGTTCCATAAAATTTTTTCAAATGTTTGTTCTATATCTGTGAAATATGTCATTGGCAATTTAATAGGGATTGCATTGAATCTATACATTTCTTTGGGCAGTGTGAACATTTTGCTGATGTTAATTCTTCCAATCCATGAACATGGTTTATGCTTCCATTTATTTGTGTCTTCCATAATTTCTATCTTCAGTGTGTAGTTTTCTGAGTACAGGTCTTTAACCTCCTTGGTAAAGTTTATTCTCAGGTGTTTTATTTTTCTTGTTGCTACAGTAAATGGGATTTTCCCCCCTGATTTCTAATTCTGATATTTCATTGTTGGTGTGCAAAAATGCCTTTGATTTATAAATATTGACTTATATCCTGTTGTTTTACCAAATTCACTTATTAGGTTGAGCAGTTTTTTGGTGCAGTCTAGCAGGTTTTCATGTACACTATCATGTCATCTGCAAACAATGACAGTTTTACTTCCCCCTTTCCAGTTTGGATGCCTTTAATTTCTTTTTCTTGTCTGATGGCTGTGGCTAAGACTTCCATTACTATGTTGAATAGAAGTCGTGAAAATGGACATCCATGTGTTGTTCCCGATATTAGTGGGAATGCTCTTAGGTTTGCCCATTCAGTATAATGTTGGATGTCAATTTCTCATACACAGCCTTTATTATGTTGAAGTATGCCCTCTTTATTCCCAATTTGTTGAGTGTTTTTATCATAAATGGGTGCTGTACCTCCTCAAATACTTTTTCTGCATCTATTGATATGATCATGTGATTTTTGTCTTTCCTCTTCTTTATGTGATGTGTTACATTTGTTGATTTGCAAATATTGTACCATCCTTGCATCGTTGGGAAAAATCCCACATGATCATGGTGTATGATCTTTAATATATTGCTGGATGAGGTTTGCAGGTATTTGTTGAGATATTTTTCCAGAAATTCATCCATTTCACCCAGGTTTTCAAATTTCTTGGTGTATAGTTGTTCATAGTAATTTCTTACAATCATTTCTATTTCTGTGTTGTCAGTTGTAATTTCTCCTCTTTCATTTCTGATTTTATTTGGGTCCTCTCCCTTCTTTCCTTGATGAATCTGCTTAAAAGTTTATTGATTTTTTTTATCTTTTCAAAAACTAGCTCCTGGATTTATTGATCCTTTGAATTGCTCTTTTAGTCTCTGTGTCATTCAACTCTGATGTTATCTTGATTATTTCCTTCCTTCCCTCTGATTGGGATTTTTTTGTTGTTGTTTCTTTAGTTCTTGTAGATGTAGGGCTAAGTTGTTTATTTGAAATGTTTCTATCTTTTCTGGGTGGGCCTGTAGTGCTATGAACTTTCAGAACTGCCATCGTTGTGTCCCATAGGTTTTGGACTGTTGTATGTTCATTTTCATTGTTTCCAGAAACTTTTTAATTTCTTCCTTTGTCTCATTATTGGCCCATTCATTGTTAGTAACATGTTATTCAGTCTCCATGAGTTTGTGTTTTTTGAGTTTTTTCCTTGAGGTTGGTTTCTAGTTTTCAACCCTTGTAGTCTGAGAAAATGCCTGATATGATTTCAATTTTCTTAAATTTGTGGAGGCTTCTTTTGTGTCTTCCATGTGGTCTACCTTTGAAACATTCCATGTATATTTGAAAAGATGGTGTAGTTTGCTTATTTGGGATGAAAGGTTCTACATATGTCAGTTAAGCCCACTTGACCTAATGTGTTTTTCAGTTCCACAATATCCTTCTTGATATTTTGTTTGAAAGATCTATCCATTGTTGAGAGTTGGTTGTTATAATTCCCTACTATAAGTGGGTTGCTGTCTATATCATTCTTGAAGTCCTCCAAGATTTTCCTTATATATTTGGGCGCTCCTATTTTGGGTGCATGTAGGTTTACAATGTTTATGTCTTCTTGATGGATTCTTCCTTAGAGTATTACAAAGAGTTCTACTGTGTCTCTTTTCATGGACTTTGTTTTGAAATCTATTTTGTTTGATATAAGCATTGCTACCCTGGCTTTTTTTCCCCTGTCCATTTGCTTGCAATATGTTTTTCGAACCCTTCACTTTCAGTCTGTGTAGATCTTTTGTTCTAAGGTGGGTGTCTTGTAGGCAGCATATGTGCAGGTCATGCTTTCTTATCCACTCAGTTACTCTATGTCTTTTAATTAGAGCATTTAATCCATTTACATTTAAATTTATTATTGATAGGTACTTATTCATTTTTTCCCTTTGTACTTGTGTTCCTCCCTCTCTCACTCTTTTTCTTCATCTCTTAAAGCAGCCCCTTTAGCATATCTTGTAATGTTGTTTTGGTGAAGGTGTATTTGTTCAGCCTTCTTTTGTCTGGGAAACTCCTTATTTCACCTTCCATTTTAATTGAGAGCCTTGCTGGGTAGAATAGTCTTGGTTGCAGGCATTTGCTTTGCATTTCTTGGACTATATCTTCCCATTCCTTTCTTCTTGTAGTGTTTCTGTGAAGAAGTTAGCTGCCAGCCTTATAGTGGTTCCCATGTATGTTACTCCCTGTTTCTCTCCTACTGCCTTTAAGATTCTCTCTTTAACCTTGATATGTGCCATTTTAATTATGATGTGTCTTGGAGTGGGTCTCTTTCAGCTCCTCTTGTTTGGGACCCTCTGTGCTTCCTGGACTTGTGTGACCTTTTCTCTTCTTAAATTAGGGAAGTTTTCCATCATTACTTTTTCAAACAGGTTTTCTAACCCTTGCTCCTCTTTTTCTCCTTCTGGTATTCCTATCGTATGGATATTATTATGTTTCATGGTGTCCTACATTTCCCTTAACCCCTCTTCATTCTTTTTGAGCCCTTTTTCACTCTCTTGCTCTTTCTGGGAGTTTTTTTCTACCATGTCATCCAGCTTGCTGATTCAATCCTCTGCTTCATCTAACCTGCTTTTGATTCATTTATGTGTTTTTTTAAATTCAGAAACTGCATTCTTCATTTCCTCTTGGTTCTTGTTGATAGTTTCTATGTCCTTTTCCATGCTGGTTAGTTTTCAGTAAGTTCCTCATTGTTTCCCTGTACTTTCTGGTAATTCTCACTGAGCTCACTGAGTTCAGTGAGCTTCTTTATAACCACAGTTTTCAACTCAATATCTAATAGTTTACTTGCCTCTATTTCACTTAGTAGTGTTTCTGAAGACTCTTCCTTTCCTTTTGATATGTGGTTGTTTCTTTGTCTTTCCATTATTTTTCTACCAGAGCAAAACCACAAAGCCCAGGAAACAAATCCATGACCATAGGAATAGCTCCCCCCTGCAACCCCACTATCAACAGCAAATGAACCAGTATTAATGAGTCTGTAAAGAGATTAAGGCTATTATAAGAAAGAGAGAAATAAATTGTAGTATAAAATCTAGAGACTTAATATGCATCAACTTGATGGACAAGAAATGAATGTTAAAAAGCTATGTAGTAAAGAAAATATCACAAATCATGGAGAAAAACCACAGTGTATTTCGTCTCTGCTGGCATGGTGGAAACATATAGATTTTTTGTATGCTTTAAAAATATAGTGAAAACAATCTTGGCAGTGTCAGCAGCTGGGATTCCTTGCATTCTTACAATGTGGTGTCTGGAATAATCTTTAGCATTTTGAGAAATCTGAGTCGACACCTTAAAGTGAACTCCTTTTTGCCATGTAAAACATTTTTCCATCATCCTGTGTGTTTAAGAATGATTTAAGCTATAAAATTATAATTGGAGTCCAGCAAAATGGGAGAGAAAACCTTACAGGCTACTTTAAATCCTCAGTGGGAAAACAGTCAATTGATTTATGTTATATGATTCCTTAAACCAAACACATATTAAGCTATAATGAATTTTACTCATTTTATGGACATTTAAAGCATATTTAAAAATACAAAGATAATGTTTTCCTTAACTTTCACAATTTCTGGAATTTATAGGAAATCTACACTCAATTTTGGATAAGGTTATATTCATCTTTCATGCACAATAGCAGAATCTAGGAGCTCTAAGGGACAGTGAAGGAAGTAAAGGCACTAACACTTATTACCAAGCCTCATAGTTTCTTTAAGTTAAGTAGAAGTCACATTTCTAGCTTTCTGGAGAATTGATGCTATGTCAGAATCCTTATTAAATAATCCTGGTTTCTTAGAGTGACCTAGACTGACTTATCATTTATCATTCAAAGTAGGACACTTTGGTGGAAGACAAATGATAAAGTGGAAGGTCATAAATCAGAACTGTCCAGCCAGGATAGATGGGGTAAGAGCTCAGGCACTAGGCAGATCATGAATTGAATCACAACATACATGTCACTCCTTTTATAAAATTAAACACATTACATGAACTGTTTTAGATCCATCATATGGAGTAATAAAACCTAACTCATGAGAGTTTAGGAGTATTCATTTTGATGAAAACGCATCCATGTCCAGAACAGAGGCATTTCAGGAATGAGGTATAAGCATAGGTGGGGAGAAAAGAATTATGTTTAATTATTGCAGAAGTTATTGAAAGGGAACTCTCCTGGTCTAAGTCACTCTAAGGTTATATTATTGTAGAACTACAGCCCCTCCCTTTCTGGTGACTATCGAAGCAACCAGTAGTGGTTCTGATCACGTCCTGGAGTAAAAAAGGGTGTGAGTCTTATTTTTTTTTACATCAAATCATAACAGTTGAAGTGATGAAATTATAAAGTATGTTATTAAACAATGAATGGGTGAACAACAATATCAAAGAAGAAATCAGAAGATACCTTGAAACAAATGAAAATTAGAATACAACAACTCAAAATCTGTGGGACACTGGTAAAGCAATCCTAAGAAGGAAATTCATAACATTACAGGTCTATCTCAAAAAAAAAAAAAAAGAAAGAAAAGAAAAAGATCAAACAGACAATCTAACTTTACACTTAAAGGAACTTGAAAACAAGCAACAAACAAAGTCCAAAGTGAGTAGAAGGAGGGAAATAAAGATCAGAGCAGGAAAAAATGAAGTAGAATCTTAAAAGATGATACAAAAGATCAATGAATCCTAGAGCTGGTACTTTGAGAAGATAAACAAGATTGACAAACTTTTAGCCAGGATCATGTATAAAAAAAGAAGAAAGAGGACCCAAATAAATAAAATCAGAAATGAAAAAGGAGAAATAACAACTGACACCAAACAAATATAAGGGTTGTAAGAAAATATTATGAACAATGACATGACAACAAACTGGACAACCTGGATGAAATGGATAAATTCCTAGAAACATACAGCCTTTCAAAAATGAATCAGGAAGAATCATAATCTTAATAGACAAATTACACCTAGTTAAATTGAGGCAATAATCAAAAAGCTCCCAACAAAAAACAATGTCCTGGACTAGATGGCTTCACAGGTGAATTTTACCAAACATTTCAAGAAGAACACACACCTCTCCTTCTCAAACTATTTCCTAAAATTTACAGGTACATAGATAAATGGAACAGAACAGAGAGTCCAGAAATAAACCCAGGTCTCTATGATCAAGAATATTTGACAAAGGGGGCAGAAGCATAATGGAGTAAAAATAGCCTCTTCAACATGGTGTTAGGAGATCTAGACAGTTACATGCAAAAAAATGAAACTCGACCACTAACATACACCACACACAAAAATAAGCTCAAGATGGATGAAAGACATATATAAGTTGTGACACCGTAAAAGCCCTAGAGGAGAACATAGGCAGGAAAATTCCAGATATTCCTTGCAGCAATATTTTCACCGATATGTCCCCTAGAGCAAGGGACATAAAGGAAAGAATAAACAAAGCGGATTTCATCAAAATAAGAAGCTTCTGCATGGCTAAAGAAAACATCTGTAAAATGAAAAGGTAACCAACCATATGGGAAAATATATTTCCCAATGGTACCTTGGGCAAGGGTTTGATCTCCAAAACATATAAAGAACTCACACAACTCCACTCTAGGAAGACAAACAATCCAATTAAAAAATGGGCAAAGGACCTGAACAGACACTTCTCCAAGGAGGACATACACAGGGCCCGGAGACATATGAAAGGGTGCTCAGCATCACTTGCCATCAGAGAGATGCAAATTAAAACCGCAATGAGATATCACTTCACACCAGTTGGAATGGCCATCAGAAACAGATCAACAAAAAACAAGTGCTAGTGAGGTTGAGGAGAAAAGGGAACCCTGCTATACTGTTGGTTGGAATGCAGACTGGTGCGGCCACTGTGGAAAACAGTGTTGAATTTCCTCAAAAAACTAAAAATGGAACTGCCTTTTGACCCAGCAATTCCACTGCTGGGATTATACCCTAAGAATCCCGAAACAGCAATTCAAAAGAACCTATGCACCCCTATGCTCAAAGCTGCACAATTTACAATAGACAAGTGCTGGAAGTAATCTAGGTGCCCACCAGTAAATGAGTGGATCAAATAACTATGATATATTTACACAATGGAATGCTATACAGCAGAAAGAAAGAACCTACTACTGTTTGCAACGGCATGGCTGGAACTGGAGCACATTATGCTAAGTGAAGTAAGCCAAACGGTGAAAGGTAAATATCATATGATTTCACCTTTAAGTGGAAACTAATCAACAAAATAAGCAAGTAAGCAAAATTTAAATAGCAACATTGAAATAAAAAACAAACTATAGTAACCAGAGGTGAGGAGGGAGGGGCATTACAGGGGAAAGGGAGGGGAAGGGTCATCGAGGGACATGCATAAAGGACCCCTGGACAAAGTCAAATGATGGGAGGATTGAGAGTGGGAACTGGGGGTGAGTGGGGCAGAGGAAACTGGTGGTTAGAAAATCAGGACAACTGTACTTGAACAACAGTAAAAAAATACCAAAAAGATATAAAGAGGAGGAAAGGCTCCCAAACTCATTTTACAAAGCCAACATTATCCTAATTCCAAAACCAGATAAATATACTGCAAAGAAAAAAGAGAAAATTATAAGTCAATATACCTGATGAACATAGATGCTAAAATCCTCAACAAAATATTCCTAAGCCAAAGACAGCAATGCATCAGAAAGATCATATACCATGATCAAGTGGGATTTATTCCAGGAATGCAAGGTTGGTAGCATCTATGAGTCATAATATTAGAAAAGATTTCTAAGTTTATAGGTCTCAGATTGATTGCTTCAACATGGTAATTTTTGATAACAAAAGTTTCTTTGGTAGAGGGATTTAAACTTTCAGTTTCCTCTTAAAATTATAAGGGGATCAAAACTACATGTAGAAACATACTGACACCAAATTGCCTTACCCTGTAGATTCCTGAAGGTCCACAGGAACTGACCTTCTGATGAGACTTGTTTAATAATGTTCTATTCTCATGTCAAATACAGATTTGAGGATGCTAGCAAAGACCCTAAGATGCTTTCTATACAAAAACTTGTTGAAATATTCTCATTTTCTGAGATTCAAGATAGGCAGACTCATTCTCTAGTCCTTTAGATTTCCTTAATCCAGTCAACTTTCCCCCTTCTCCCAGGCTTTGTCCACAGAATTTGACATCTTAACTATTTCTTATAGAGTATATCTGGCTTTATAAAATCATCATAATTTTCAATAGTTACATGGTCTTTAATGTATTTCAAATGGCAAATTTAAATATTATGTTGCTTACTTTTGACACTGAACTTTCTCACATGAAATAACTGCGGACACTGTGTGTCTCACATGGAAAGCATTTGCTTCTGTCCCTGAACTTAATTGCTCTCAAAACCAGGAATCTTAAGGATATTTACATTTCAATCTCAATAAATTTCCCTATTTACCTTAGAATTAGAATTTATTTAATGCAATACATATTTTATCTTCACAGCTTATGCCTAGAAATAAACAATCTAATATTGTGGTTTTGTACATGCTATTAATCTCATTACAACTATTAACTACATTAATGATGTTAACAATATTAATAATAGTAACAACAACATTTATACTGTGTTCTCCATATTGCCTGGAACTATTCTAAATGAATTGAATGATTGTACAAGTTCCTATGTTCTATGAACTGAAAAGACTTGCAATGAATTTTGGATAAAACGTATGCAATCATTATTTATATTTAAGAAAAATTAGAGTGTTATTAATTACTAAACTGTTTATAAAAATAATCAAGGGATGAGAAATCTTGAAAGTAATCTATCATTATAGGAGATTTCAATTCACAATATTTACTGAGTGAATGAGAACTGTGTTGTGTTATGATGCCAAAAGGGTGGTGGATGAATCAGACATGATGACTTCCATCTTAGACAAACTCACTTCAGTGAGGAAGGATGTGGAGTGAAAATCTCCCTGGATAGATAGACGGAAATGCCATATAATTTTGTTACGCTATTCCAGTGTTATTAAACCATGTACATGTGTGTACATAAATATATACAGATAAATACACACATATTCATAATTTAATTAAATACATTGGATATATATTCCAATAACGTATGTAATATTTTTACTAAATTGTTGACAATGTTTCTCTTACAATTATAAAACATTACATTTAATTTTTTCCTTTCTAACTCATTTGAAATTTGCAATGTTTAAATATACTTTCCGACAATATTTGTAAGTATCTACTCCATGTATAATGATGTATATTTAACATAAAGTTTTTTATTTTTCTTATGTTAATAATTCACCAAGTACGAGAAAAGCTTAACCACAGTCAGAGGCAAGGAATCAGAATCCTTGCACAGGAGATTGTCACAAAGGCACTGGGGCGGGGAGGGGGGTGGGGGGGCTGGGCAGGGAGAACCAGCCAGTCCTCTGGCGCCATCTATTGACTGCATTGTTTTCCTTTCTCATCAGACCACATGCAAATTAGCACTGAATGAATAAAACATAAACTTTTCTCCTCATTTTCCCTTAATGATGAGTTGTTTGAGCCATCAACACTGACAGCAGTCTATGGGTACAGATATGTAGAGAGATTTACCCTCAGAGTCTGAGTGTTGCCTTCAAATCACTAATGAGAACTCACCTGTTAATGACTGCAGGAGTCCACCTCCCCAGGTATGTCATGCTGAAACGTCTAATGAGAGCCAAAATCAGCACCACCAGGATGACTGGCTCTGTCAAATGCCTTTTTGTAAGCATTTAAATTCTGCTGCGGAGCCATTCACACAATCTTTTATGGTTCTGACTTCTCCCCTGTCCATCAAAAGGGCATCTATATAAAGAGCACCAGTTAGGTAACATTACTTAGCCAGATACTTTCACACAGACCATTTCATTTAATCTTTCCCCAAATTACAGATCAGAAAATTAAGTGCAGAGATTCAGCATATCAGTATGAAGCCCCCATGGTGTTCAGGACCATACTTCAAATGTCACTTTTTCAGTAAGTCCTTCCCAAGCTATCTTACCTGAAATTTTTAACACATGTCCCACAAAAACCTGTATCCCCTTTCACAGTTTAGTAATTATCACTATAATATACTATATGTTACATATGTAATTTGTTTCTTGTCTATCTCCATCCACAGCATGACAGCAGGAGTTCTATGTTTTGCTCTTGTCTGCTATCCTAACACCTGAACCCGGCCAGGCACATAGTAGATGCTCAATAAACACTTGTGAGTAGCTGAATGAGTAAATGAATGAGTATCTAGTTAGTAGCAAAGCAAGGATTTGAAGCCAGGACACTTTAAGTGCTCTTTCTACTACCACAAACTATGACACTTTAATCCTGTGCATGACAAAAATGTCCCCTCATATCAACTTAAACCATTCAAGAGAACAAGGTTGTCTCTTCTTTCAGTTCTTCTGAATTAAGTAGGAAAAGTGGGCAGCTAACGTGCTCCCCTGTGACCATTCATTTCTCTGACGTTGAAGATATTCTGCTGAATGACCTCTGTGTACTAAGCACATGTTGAGCAATGCCCTTCTTATCTGTGGCTTCAGTACATGTGTGTCATTGTGTTACACCTGGACCTTTGACAGTTCTCTGTAATGCCTTCTTGCAGGATTCAGGGAAGAATGTAACAGCCCACTCTTTGTGTTTGCCTTGCAGAATGGGGGTCCCCTCTGGATTCCTTCATCAAATGGAACAATACTTTGCCTCTCTCACAGAGGCTCACAGAATGTTGGAAGTTAAAAGTATAGAAACCTTGAATAGTATAATTAAGTTTACCAAGCCTATACACAACTTGATGCTTATTTTCTGGAAGGTAAAGTAGTCTGTCTTCTCACTTTAACTTTCAGATATGACACTAACCTCCATCTTTGCATAGATGAAGACAAGGAATAGTAGAAGAGTTAGAAAGTCAGGATAAACAGCCATTGCCTTGGGGTTAAGTGGTGAGAAATAAGCAGTGAAGGTTTTTTTTTTTCCTATGATAAGTGTAAGATATTATCTTATTTTTAAGTAAATTAAAGATTAACTTTAATTCTGCTATACATTTCTCCTCATTCTAAAAAACGCATGTCACTTTGTGTGACATATTTTTATGTCAGGAATTTTTATGGAAGGATTTTCTTCATCAAAAAGAAACCAATCCAACAAACAAACATGGAATGATGATTTCGACAATGTAAATGCTTATAAGACCCAAGAATTGATCAGAGGGAAAAAGAGAGGCACAGTGGGATGGCAAGGAATAGAGGAGGGTGGTGCCTCTCTTGTGGAAGGTACTGTACACAGACTGGCCAGCAGGAGATCCCTTGACTGACAGGACCAGGATGCCTTAAAGTGGGAGCTCTATGGGAGTTCTTCTGAATACTGCAACTCTTATAAAAAAAATGCTTCCACCTCACATCACATCTTTCACCAGGAGGGCTCTTCCATTGTGCTAAAGCCACTTGTTTCTGCTAAACAAATGAGAGGGTGAAATGATGTTTCTGACTTGGATTGCCTATTGTCTACAACAGATATGGGTTGTAGAAATTTTAGGGGAGTACATGGCAAGAATTTCAGAGCAAATATAGAATAATAACTTTAGACAGTGCTGTGGAAAGGAAGGTAGCTTTTGTGAATGTGAGCAAAATTAAATATCTGTAATACCATCAGATTATCCTGATAAATAAAAAAGAATGAGAGGCTCTAAGAAGGTGTGCAATACTACAGGACTCTCGGATGAGCTCTTGCATGAAAAGTTTATTTGACATTTAGAAAGAGATCAGACAGGGAAGAGTAAACTGGGGTGGAAGAATTGAATAATGGTGTCGGAGATGTCAAGTCAGGAATAATGGAGGTCCCTCCTAGATCCATAATTCAGTGTCTCTTAATTATATCTCCCTGATATAAAAATGACCCCCAAATTATTGGTATCCAAGGACAAGGTGACATAATTTCACTTTATATGAAAGACCTGCAGGTTTTTATGATGTTCATTTGAATCTCAACAGTGTATGTCAGTACCAAACAGCTGAATGTTACGTCAGTGACCCGGGCCTTCTGCAGTAAGGACATGATCACCCTACTGTACTTGAAACACTACTAAAAAATGCTTCAAAAGAGGTCACTGTGCACATTCCATGTATTCTGACAAATTTATCCAGGAAAACAAAAGGCATGGAAATTTTGTCATAAAAGGAATAGCTCTTCTGTAGAGGACAGTACTTATAGGGCATGACAGTTGCTGTAAAAAATTGGAAGGGATAGAAAGCAGGAGATGAGTACACTTATATCTTCCCTGCATATCATGGCAATGAAACATTCTATCACTTTTTGATTCTGGTAGGAGGTGGGGATGGGTGGGGTGGGGGACAGTACTAGGGGGAAAATGGGGACAACTGTACTTGAACAATAAAAAATTTTAAAATATGTATAATATGACATACATCCTCATAGAATTGTAAGAATTAAATGAGAGAACATATATAAATTACTTAGCATACTACCTAACTCCTCATAAATGTTCCACAAACACCACCTCAGTAAACAGAATGCACACTTCACAAGGATGGGAACCAGGAGTCATGACTATGTTGTCATCCCTTAACCCACCACTACCTGGCAGACAGCAGGTTCTCCCTAAATACATAATGAATATATAGACATGGACTTTCCAGGGGAAGAAATATCATTGTAAGTGTAATTTACAGAAAAGTGGAATTTAAAGGCTTCAACTAAATAAACACATGAAGAAACAGAGCTTTATCACATTCTTAACATTTGAGTATCAACAGGATGAGATCACAAAAATTGGAGTGGTTATATTTAACATGTTGATGTCCCCTGAATCCTTGGGATTCTGTCTTGTGACACATATCATTCAGCATTCCTTCTCAGTGTTTGACTGAATTTCTCTTGAAAAACCTATAGCCAACATCATATTCAATGGGTAAAAACTAAAAGCTTTCCCACTAAGATCAGGCATGAGACAAGGATGTCCACTTTCACTACCTCTATTTAACATAGTATTGGAGGTCCTAGCCACAACCATCACACAAGAAGAAGAAATAAAAGAGATCCAAATACTAAAGGAGGAACTAAAACACTCATTGAGGACAACACGGTAGTGTACAAGAAAAGCCTATAGACTCCACCAAAAAACTATTTGACCTAATAAGTGAATTTGGCAATGTAGTGGATAAAAAATCAATATTCAGAAATCAAAGCATTTTTGTACACCAACAACAAAATATCAGAAACAGGAATCAGGAAAAAACTCCCATTTGCTATAGAAACAAGAAAAATAAAGTACTTAGGAACAAACCTAACCAGGGGATAAAAGAATTACATTCAGAAAACTACACAACACTGAAGAAATTAAGGAAGACATGAATAAATGGAAGCATGTAATGTGTTCATGGACTGGAAGAATTAACATAATCAAAATGTCCATAACTACACAAAGCAATGTATAGATTCACCACAATTGCTATTAAAATGCCAATGACATATTTCACAGATATAGAACAAACATTTAAAAAATTTACATGGAACCATAAATGACCCTGAATGGCCACAGCAATTTTGAGAAAGAACAAAGTAAGAGGGATCACATTACCTGACATCAAACTATATTGCAAGACCACTGTAGTCAAAGCAGTCTGGTACTAGCATAAGACACATAGATGAATATGACAGAATAGAGAGACCAGAAATAAACCTATGTCTCTGTGATCAATTAATATTTGACAAAGGGGGCAGAAGCATAAAATGGAGTAAAAATAGCCTCTTCAACAAATGGTGTTGGGAGACCTGGACAACTACATGGAAAAAAATGAAATTCAACCACCAACTTACACCATACACAAAAATAAGCTCAAGATGGATAAAAGACTTAAATATAAGTCACAATACCATAAAAGTCCTAGAGGAGAGCATAAGCAGGAAAGTTTCAGATATTCCTTGCAGCGATATTTTCACCAATACGTCCTCTAGAGCAAGGGACATAAAGGAAAGAATAAACAAAAAGGATTTCATCAAAATAAGAAGCTTCTGCGTGGTTAAAGAAAACATCAGGAAAATGAAAAGGGAACTAACCATATGGGAAAATATATTTGCCAATGATACCCTGGGCAAGGGTTTGATCTCCAAAACATAAAGAACTCACACGACTCCACTCCAGGAAGACAAATTCCACTCCCAAAATCCAATTAAAAAATGGGCAAAGGACCTGAACAGACACTTCTCCAAGGAGGACATACACAGGACCCAGAGACATATGAAAGGATGCTCAACATCACTAGCCATCAGAGAGATGCAAATTAAAACCACAATGAGATACCACTTCACACCAGTCAGAATGGTCATAATAACCAAATCAACAAACAAGTTCTGGTGAGGTTGTGGAGAAAAGGGAGCCCTAGTGCACTGTTGGTGGGAATGCAGACTAGTGTAGACACTCTGGAAAACAGTGTTGAATTTCCTCAAAAAACTAAAAATGGATCTGCCTTTTGACCCAGCAATTCCACTGCTGGGATTATACTCTAAGAATCCCAAAACACGAATTCAACAGAACCTATGCACCCCAATGCTCATAGCCGCACAATTTGCAATAGACAAGTGCTGGAAGTAACCTAGGTGTCCATCAGTAAATGAGTGTATCAAAAAACTATGGTACCTTTAACAATGAAATACTATGCAGCAGAAAGAAAGAAAGAGCTACTAACCTTTGTGACAGCATGGATGGCACTGGAGTGTGTTATGCTAACTGAAATAAGACAGGCAGTGAAAGACAGATGCCATTTGATCTCACCCATAAGCAGAACATAATCAACAAAACAAACAAGCAAGTAAAATATAACCAGAGACACTGAAATGAAGTACAAACTGATAGTAACCAGAGGGGAGGGGTAGTGGGGGAAAGAAGGGGAAGAATCATCTAGGAACATGTATGAAGAACCCATGGACAAATCCAAATGGGGGTAGGACTGAGGGTGGGAGGTGGTGGTGAGTGGGGTGGGGGAAGTGATGGTGGGAAAAATGGAGACAACTGTACTGGAACAACAATAATTATTTTTTTTTAAAGGTAAAAAAGTAAAAAATAAACATTCTAGAAGTATTAAAAAAAAATTAACCCTAGAAGATTGCCTGACTTCATCTCTACTGACTCTATCTGGCGATGTCTACATCTAACTCCAAGGTTTCAACTGTAATTTAGATGCTGATGACTCCAAAGACTGCATCTCAAGTTAAGTCTGCTAGTTGGTGATCTCAAGTCTAATCAGTTTTCAACTAAATATATCTACTGGAATACTGGTTTAACCATTGTTAGTTTAAAACTGATATCCTCTAAGTCCTGCTGAGCACATACAGGAAGCCAGGTTTATGGTGTAATCCTCTTCTCATTTTATGCCATAATCCCAATTCCAGGTTCAATGAAAGGTACAGGCTCAACATAGATAGAAGGCATGTCTGAGTCATAGAAAGCATTGCTCTGCCCAGTGATTTTCTTGTTGAATGAATGTGTAGCTGATTTCTCTCTATTATTAATCCAAGTGATGCATCAATTAACATGGGTTTTGACTACCTGAATTCCTCCAAGAGACGAAATATGGCTTTTGATTATCTATAAAGCAATATTCAACAACGTTTTATCTACTTATGGAAAAAGTCCTGTGTGAGTAGTTACAGAATCCTTGTTTTGGTAGATAGCTCACATATACACACCTTTTAGAAAGTCCTCAGCCTGATATGTGGCCATGAACATGGTCCAATGCAGACTAGAGGGTCATCATGGTTGTTGCGCCCCTATTGGCTTTTACAGTTGTGTGTTATGTTGATCACATTCATCATCGCTGATGCTGAATAATTTTATAGCTACAAAGGGGTGCCTGTTGAAGGCACATTCACCCTTGGTGCTGTCCCACTCAACAGGAACTGGTTACTCTCCTTACAGGGCTTGCGTGTAATTATTATTATTTGCCCTAGATAATCCCTAACTGCTGACACTTGGTAATTTGCCATCAATCTGCTCCAAATGCTTCTTCCCAGTCTTGGTGACAGTCATGGTCCCTGGACCCTGGGGGAATGGATGGTTGCCTGTGGAGACCAGATGACTAACATATGACTCCTTAAGTTTAACTGTACAAATGTTACCATTCAGTTCACTCCAAACTGAGCACTGAAACTCCTGCAGAGTAATGTCTTTATGACATTGTTTTTTTATCAGCATTTAAGGAACTTCCCTTTCCTCAGGTTCATGGCTGTATTCTTGCCAGCAGAGGTTGCTAGAAATGTGAAACTAGACAAATGAAATCTGTAGAACAACCAGCACCTATTTGTTATTATTAGCTATCATTGTGAATGTCTTGTTTACTGCTGAGCCCTCAGTGCCTTGTAGATAAAAAGTCTAGAAGATTTTGTGGTGAACAAGTGAATTGGTTGCACACACAGGCTGTTATGAGCCATGGAAAATATAGAACTGTGTCTATGTGGTATTTTGGCCCACAGCCTAGGCTAATGGGGCCAATATTTCATGAATAGCTTTTACAATGACAGAAAATGATAAATACTATGGGGATGGCAGAGAGGAACAGATTTATTTCAATTGTTTTATGTGAAAGATTTTATGGAAGACAGTTGTTCAGCTGCAAAGCAGGTCCCATGACAGAAGGGCGTGGCTGGCAGACAGATGTGTTTGGGGACAGCACAAACATCAGTGTGATCAGAGCATGTTATATTATTTATTTGCAAACTCTTATTTCAGTTTGGAAATCATGGACATGAGAAGATCTTATAATGAGAAATTCTAATCTAAGCTAAGTTCATATTAAAGTTATTTTACTAGATTTTCAGTAATCAAAAAAAGAAAATAAGTTGGATTTAGCTGAAATGCAGAGACACTATAAAGGCATTTATCTGAGTTACCAACCTAGTGACGCCATAAAAATAAGATGGGGTTTGGGGCTTGTGAATTTATGCTGCCTCTCATGACCCTTACCTTTCTTCTAGAATGTTTCTGAAATGAGTGCATGCCTTCTAGAATTTTACTGGGATTAGTCTTAATTTCATCAGTTTGCTGTTTATGCAACATTTTTTTATAGTGCTGAGAACATAAAATGATACAAATTTAAAGAAATCGTTAAGTGTGCAGTACAGTGTGGTTAACTATAAGCACAACACAGGTTGGCAGACGTCTAGGACTTAATCACTCTGCGTAACTGAAATTTTATCCCATTGAATAGACCCTCCCATTTCCTTTCCTCCAGCCCCTGGAAACCTCTCTAGGTCTATGTGGTTGACTATTTTAGATTCTTCATCTAAGTGGGATCATGCAATATTTATCCTTCTGTGACTGGTTTATTTCATGCAATGTAATGTCCCCTGTGTCCATCCATGGTGTTACAAGTGGCAGGATGACCTTCATTTTAAGGCTGAACAATGTAGCACTGTATGTGTATGCCCAATTTTCTTTACCCATTCATCCACTGATAGACATTTAGGTTGTTTCCACATCTGGATTACTGTGAATAATGCTGCAGTGAACATGGTAGCACAAATATCTCTTTGAGAGCTTGATTTCACTTATTCTGGATAAATACCTGAAGGGGGATTGCTGGATGGTAATTCTGTTTTTAAATTTTAGGGGATCCCTACATGTTCAGTAAGAGCTGCACCATTTTATATTCTCATCAATGGTGTATAAGGATTCCAATTTCTGCATATCTTCACTACCAGCTGTCATCTTTTTGGTGGTTAGATGAAGCCATCTTAACAGATGTGAGATGGCATCTCATTGTAGTTTTGGTTTACAATTTTCCTGACTAGTGATACTGAGTAACTTTTTATATGCCTGTTGGCCATCTATATATCTTCTTTGGAGAAAAAGTTTAAGTTCTTTACCTATTTTTGTTAAATTAAAAAATATTATTGTATTTTTCCATTACCATATATCCCCCTTTTATTCCCCTCCCCCTGGCAATCACCACACTGTTGTCCATGTCCATGAGTCCTTTTTCCTTTTTGCTTGATCCTTCCATTTCTTAAACACCCCCAAAGCTGTCACTTTGCTCTCTATGAGCTGGCCTCTATTTTGCTCATTAGCTCAGTTTGTTCATTAGATTCCACATATGAATGAAATAATATGGTAATTACCTTTCTCCAGCTGGCTTATTTCACTTAGCCTAATGTACTCCATGACCATCTATGCTGTCACAAGGGGTAAAATTTTCTTCTTTTTTAAGACCTTGTAGTATTCTGTTGTGTAAATGTCCCATTGTTGGTTTGTCCACTCATCTACCGATGGGCTGCTTCCATATCTTGGCGATTGTAAATAACACTGTAATGAGCACAGGGGTGTTTATGTTCCTTCTAATTAGTGTTTTGAGTTCCTTCAGATATATTCCCAGAAGTGGGATCGCTGAGTCAAAAGGCAGATCCATTTTTAACTTGGGGAGATATCTCCATACAGCTTTGCACAGTGACTGCATCAATCTTCACTCCCACCGATAGTGAAAAATGGTTCCCCTTTCTCCACATCCTTGCCAGCACTTGTTGTTTGTTGATTTACTGATGACAGCCATTTTGATTAGTGTGAGGTGACATCTCATTGTGGTTTTAATTTGGGGTTCTCTGATGATTTAGTGACATTGAGCATCTTTTCATATGTCTATTGGTCATTTGTATGTTCCTTTTGGAGAAGTGTCAGTTAAGGTCATTTGCCCATTTTTTAAATTGGATTTTTTTTGGGGGGTGTTGAGTTTTGTAAGTTCTTTATAAATTGTGGATATTAACCCCTTATCAGATATACCAGTGAATATGTTCTCCCATTCTGTGAATTGTCTTTTTATTTTGTTGATGGTTTCCTTTGCTGTGCAAAAAATTTTTGTTATTTTTAGTCCCATTTGTTTATTTTTCCTTTTGTTTTTCTTGCCTGGGGAAATATATCAGATAATATATTGCTAAAAATGTCCGAGATATATTGCCTATGTTTTCTTCTAGTATTTTTATGGTTTCAGGCCTAACATGTAAGTCTTTAAGCTATTTTGAATTCATTCTTGTGTGTAGTGTAAGAAGGTGGTCAAGTTTCATTTTTCTGCATGTATCTGTCCACTTTTCCCAGTAAACACTTACTGAATAGACTATCTTGAATGTATTGTATGTGCTTGTTTCCCCTCTTGAATATTAATTGATTATAAAAGTGTGGGTTTATTTCTGGGCTATCTATTCTGTTCCATTGATCTACGTGTCTATTTTCATCCCATACCATGCCATTTTGGGTACTGTGGTCTTGTAGTATAGTTCGATATCACGCAATGTGATTTCTCCATCTTTGTTTTTTCTCAGGATCACTGTTGCCATGCGGGGCCTTTTGTGGTTCTGTATAAATTTTTGTTCTGGTTCTGTGGAATACATCAATGGAAACTTGCAAGGATTGCATTGAATTTATAGATTGTTTTGAGTAGCGTGGGCATTTTTACAATGTTAATTCTTCCTATCCATGAACATAGTACATGATTTTGCTTATTTGTATCTACTTCATTTTCTTTCTTCAGTGTCTTATAATTTCCTGAGTACAGGTCTTTTACATCCTTGGTTAGATTTATTCCTAGGTGGTTTCTTCTTTTTGAAGCATGTAAATGGAATTGTTTTCTTAATTTCTCTTTCTGTTATTTCATTATTGGCATATAAAAATGCAATTGATTTCTGGATATTAATGTTGTGTCACGCTACTTTGTTGAATTCATTTATCAGTTCTAGTAGTTCCTTGGTGGAATCTTTAAGATTCTCTACATACACTATCATGACAACTGAAAATGAAGGCAGTTTTATTTCTTCCTTTCCAATTTGGATGCCTTTATTTCTTCTTGTCTCATTGTTGTGGCTAGGACTTCCAGTACTATGTTGAATGAGAGAGGGGAAAGTGGGCATCCATGATTTGTTCCTGAACTTAAGGGGAACACTTGTAGTTTTTGTCAGTTGTGTATGATGCTGGCAGTGGGTTTGTCATATATGGCCTTCATTAAGTTTAGGTATGTTCCCTCTATTCCCCTTTGCTGAGAATTTTTATCATAAATAGGTACTGAATTTTATCAAATGCTTTTTTGGCATCTATTGATATGACCATGTGATTTTTATTCTTAATTTTGTTTATGTGGTATAACACATTTACTGATTTGTGAATGTTGTACCAACCTCGCATTCCAGGAATAAATTCCATTTGATCATGGTGTATTATCTTGTGGATGTATTGCTGTTTTTGGTTTGCTAATATTTTCTTGATGATTTTAGCATCTATGTTCATCAGGGATATTGGCCTATAATTTTCTTTTTTTGTGGTGTCTGTATCTAGTTTTGGAATTAGGATAATGCTGGTCTAGTCAAATGAGCTTCATTTTGAATTTTTTGAAATAGTTTGAGAAGGAGAGGTGTTAGTTCTTGGAATGTTTGGTAAAATTCACCTGTGAAGTCATCAGGTCCAGAGCTTTTGTTTGTTTGGGAGATTTTTTATTATTGCTTCAATTTTACTAGGTGTAATCTATCTATTCAGATTCTCTGATTCTTCATGATTTAGCTTTGGAAGACTGTATGTTTCTAGGAGTTTATCCATTTTGTCCAGGTTGTCCAGTTTGTAGGCATGTAGTTGTTCATAATGTTTTCTTACAGTGTTTTGTATTTCTTTGGTGTCAGTTGTTATTTCTCCTCTTTCATATCTGATTTTATGTATTTGGGTTCTTTCTGCTTTTTTTCTAGATGATTCTGGTTAAAGGTTTGTCAATCTTGTTTATCTTTTCAAAGAACCAACTCTTCATTGATCTTTTGTATCACTTTTTAGACTTTATTTCACTTATTTCTGTTCTGGTCTTTATTTCCTTCCTTCTACTCACTTTGGGCTTTATTTGTTGTTCTTTTTCAAGTTCCTTTAAATATAATGTTAGATTGTTTATTTGAGCTTTTTCATGTTTCTTAAGATAGGCCTCTAAAACTATATATTTCTCATTCCCTTTGTCCCACTGGTTGTGGGTTACTGTTTCCTCATTTTCATTTGTTTCAAAAGTTATCTTTTGATTTCTTCCTTGATCTCATTGTTGACCATTCATATTTTAATAACAGGTTATTTAGCTTCCATGTCTTTGTGTGTTTTTCACTGTTCTTCCTGTGATTGATTCCTAGTTTCATAGCTCTGTGGTCAGAGAATATGCTTGATATGATTTCAATCTTCTTAAATTTATTGAGACTTGTTTTGTGTCCTAACATGTGATCTATCCTAGAAAACATTCCATGTGCACTGGAAAAATATGTATATTCTGCTGCTTTGGGATGAAATATTCCAAAGATATCAATTAAATCCATTTGATTTAGTGTGTTGTTTAAGGTCACTGTCTCCTCATTGATTTTGTCTGGATGATCTGTCCATTGGAAAACCTGTTTGGAACTATCAGCGATCCACAGCTAGTGGCTCCCTCTGCTGGTTGGGTGTGAGCAGAGAGAATCAGGCTGTGAACCTTGGCTGGCTTTTACTAGCACCAGGTCAGAGAGATGGCCACCTAGAGTCTCAGAGCTCCCAGAGGTCCGCCTTTGTTGTTGGGCTTAGTTTTTGAATAGTCTGCAATTGTACTTAACTGCCTGGCTGAAGTCCCACCCGGTGGGGCAAGAGGGATTCACATAGTGGGGCTCTTGCTTTTCCTCAGGAAGATGCCACTTGGAAGGGAGGGCCCCACTCAACAAAGATGACCTCTGCAGTGTGGGGGAAATGAATCAGCACAGGGGTTTAGGTGACTGATCCTTCAATTCTCTCCCCAGAGCCACCCACCCCACACTCTCTTTATGTGTCTCTAGTCTACTCTGCCTTCCATCTGCCAGAGCCCTGGGTAAGTACCCACAAACAAAATACTGTGCTTTGGCCCTTTAAGGGATCTCCGCATTTCTAGCTCTCTCTCTCAGATGGACAGAAACTCTAATGCTTTTTACAGCCAAGTGTTATTTAGGGTCATTTGCTGGTTCTGGTGCTCTAGGCTTGGAAGCCCAGCTTAGGTGTTAGACCCCACACTTCTCAGCAGGAACCCTCTGGCTCCTGAAATATCCCTCTAGCACTTCGGCAGCTGCCCTTCGGAGCCCAGCACACCCTCTCATGCCTCTGCACTCCCTACCAGTTCTGTTGTAGTGGAATGGTTTCTTCTGTCTGTCTTTGCTTATAAGGCTCCCCTCTAGTTACTGGTCAATTAGTCATTCAGGATGATTTTTCTTTAATGTAGTTGTAACACCAGTTTGGTCCTGGGAAGAGGTTAGTGTAGTTTCCACTTACTTCTCTGCCATCTTGGGTCTCTGTTGCCTGTTTTTTAATTGGGTTATTTATTTTTTCTATTAATTTTTTGTAAAAAGCACGTTTCCGATAATAACCCTTATCAGATATATAATTTGAAAAACATTTTCCTAATCCTGTAGACTGACTTTTTACTCTGTTGATTATTTCCTTTCCTGTGCAGAAGCTTTCTAGTTTGATGGAGTCCCACTTGTCTATGCTTGAGGTTGCTTGCTTGCTTTTGGTGTCATACCCAAGAAGTCATTGCCAAGACCAATGTCAAGTAGCTTCTTTTTGTTTCTTCTAGGTGCTTTATAATTTTAGGTCTTAAGTTTAAGTCTTTGATTCATTTACAGTTCATTTTTGTGAAGGTATAAGATAAGGGTACAAGTTTATGCTTTTGCAGGTGGATATCCAGTTTTCCTAACACTATTTGTTGAAGAGGCTGACTATGTTTTTCCAAGTGTGTGTTCTTTGCACCTTTGTTGAGAATGAGTTGACTGTGTACATATGGGTTCAGTTTTGGGTTCTCTGTTCTGAACCACTGGTGTGTATGTTTGTCTTACAACTAGCTCAAAACCCTTAGTATAAACACCTAAAAAGTCAACTAAGAAAGCAACTTCATTTGTAATGTAGTAAAAGGATAAGATACATAGGAATAAACTTGTGAAAGAGTGAAAGACTTGTATACTGAAAGCTATAAAACATGGATGAAAGAAGTTAAAGACACAGATATATGGAAAGATATCCCATGTTCATGCAATGAAACTTAATATTGTTAAAATGCTCATATTGCCCAAAGCAATCCACAGATTAAATGCAATCCTTATTAAAATTTTAATGGAAGTTTTACAGAGATAGAAAATACAATTATAAAATTCATTTGGAACACTAAAAGGCCTCAAAGTGCCAAAACAGTCTGGACAAAAAAGAACCAACCTGAAGGCATCACACTTCCTTATTTCAAAGTATATTATGAAACTACAGTAATTAAAACTGTATGCAGTCACTTTTCATTTCAACTCTTGATAATACAGACATTTATATGTTTCAATCTTCTAATACTATCCAAAGCTCCTTGATTATTCAAAAATGTAATCTAAGTGCAGGTTTTTCGTTCTGCAATGTAGGATTTAATTCCTTGAAAATGTATCTAGGTTTATTAAATATTTATTGTTCCCTGTTAAAGTTTACATTTCTGTTCCCATTTGCAAACTGAGAGCACATTCATGACCCCTTGCTTCCCAGTTTAGTAAGGAAACTGAAGCAAGAAAACATTGTCTCCACAACACCAGTTCTTACACTTCCTAACATGAAGGTGAGCTTTACTGAGGAAAAACATGGACATTAAAAGGAAAATGTATCATTCACCTTTCCCACTTTTAACAAAATATAGCAGGTCCTTGAATGAGGTCATTTCTTTCAACATCTTTTCATTATAATATTGAGTCAAAAGTGAAGGAAACTGAGAAAGACTGATCTGAAATTAGTAAAAAAACAAGAACACAGGAAGAAGAAAACATTATGCACATTGGCGGGAGACTCTGAGATAAAAATTAAACATTGTCTATTTATCAATCTGGACACTGTTGATGAATTCAACAAGACTTCTTTCTGGATAGTGAGACAGGCTCTAGGTGACAGTGACATCAGGAATGCATGTGTTACCACTGAGGCTTCCCCCAAACAATGCATCACACAGAGAAGTCACCTGGCAGAGAAATATCAGGGCCCAGAGTCTAAACATAGAACTGGAAAGTTTTGTGGTCTAAAGGTGGTATCTTCCCAAAGAGGTTGCCTGCTTAATCAGAACAAATAAGATTCTTTGAACTGAGGATTGGAACGCTAAATTTTCATATTTTAGAAGCTCTTGTTAGGTTATTCAATTCAGTACAGAAAACACAAGAATCGTGGCTTTCTATTGCAGCAATAATTTAAAAGCATTCTAACATATTTAGGTTATCAAATAAAGAATGAGGGTTCCCCAAGGATGCTATAAACACACAAGCTGAAGGGAGGTAATGGTACTAATTTTCACTTTGTCTGGATCCTGTCAAGACTTTGAGTTTTCCCTGGAGTAACAATTTGATGGGTCCTCAGCCTCACAAGAAATAAAGCTTGAGACATTGCTTAACATAAGGTGCTCCACCAAACAGATGTCACCATTATTCCTTATTCTAATCTACTACACATCAAAATTCAAAGCCTCATATTCTCTGGTAAATACATTCAAACTTCACAGAAACATACATTCATTCAGTAAATGTCACTTGATGACATATTTGTGTACAACTATTTTAATAAATTCAAGACTTGATTTAAACAAAGTTTGTATTAAATCAATCACTAGAAAGAGCATTCTGTTCTCTAGCAGTTATATATTTATGCTTTCTCAGTGTCCCTTTTCAGAATTATGAAAAACAATGTTCCTGTATTAATTAATATTTTTCAGCAATCTCAAATTTCATTGGAAATAATCTGCCACTGGTTGAGAATATTCGCTGGATTAGTTTTTATTATCTTTTCAAATGGAACCTATTTTTTTCAGAGGAATATTCTGATAGATTACATATCGTTATTTACATCTAGTCTACCTGGATGGAGTGTCCTGACACTCAGACGTGGGAAGGTGGAGCAAGCGCGCCCTCGTGTGGTCAGAAAGTAATAATACAACAGCAGTAGTGCAAGTGAGCCAATTTTCTTTGTTTCTAGGATATTTCACAATTTTACTGACAAATCCTTCAGAGGGTAAAGTGAGGAAGAATTAACACAATGCAGCTGTCTGGTGGCCCATTCTGGAATTCCTCCATGCACTATATGTCAATATTGTCATCAATGACTTAGTTTCTGCCTTCCTGTGTGCTCTAACCTAGTGAATGACAAAACTCTTTCAAAGAGCGTTTGTAATTCCTAATTCTGTGTTGCCACTTCACACCCTCCCCTTAAAGTCAGTGGAGAATTTCCTCCCACACACTTCTCCAAAAGAACTGCGACCAAGGTCGGTAATAATCTCAATGTTTAAAGGGTGTAAATTGACTTCTGCTCACTGCTGGTGACTTACCTCTGGTCTAGAGGGGACCTCAGGGTGAAATGCTTGTCAAAATACTAATTTGGGGAGTCATCAATGTCACAAACACATCTATCTTCACCACCAAACTTCTTATGGTTAGCAAGGAATGCTTTTTAAAGTTGATTTTGGGGGAAATTATTTCACCCCAAAAAACCCCAAGAAGTTTTCATGCTTTCAACTAATATTATGTAATTTGACTCATCATTTCTGTTCTCATTGGAGGTTTTTCAAACAATGAAACAAAAGAGCAAATAGAACTTTATGTCATAGCCAAGAAATGGAATTAAACTGATATTTGATGATGGGATAAAACTAACAAGAGTTCTTTATTTGGGGTCGCATCTAAATTTTGGTGAGATCTGTTATTATTATTCTGTGTTTGTAAGAACTGTGCATATTATAGTCGTAACTGACTCCAAGTTAACCACGAACTTCTTAAATTTTTAAGCATATGTGATGTGTCCAATTCTTTGCAAGAGTATATAGAAAAAGAGATTTCCACTTGAACCTTAAAATACTGTCTCAAAAGGTATAGAGTTTAATTCTTACTTTTTCACAAGACTTCAGGTCTTATACCAATAAATCAATATAATAGTTTTTTTTTTAAATACAGTTAATAACTTTGAGATAAATACCTCAAATCTTACAACTTGAAACAAGGGTATGTCTATTCAAACTGAAAGTATTTCTGCTGCTTTTAGTCCCATTATTTCCTTCATGGACAATCTCTGACCCCCAGGACATGATGTTGGAAGAGTCCACACACCACACTGAGGCTCTGATATTTCCTGTGGGACAGTGAGGCTGCCAGACAGGGTTCTGTTTATGGCCTTCAAAGGAATTTCTCTAGACTAATGACACTAATACCCATGAGACACTGCTGACCATGTGACCTGACACCATGGACACATTTACCCGAAAGACATTTTTCTCCCCATTTTTCCAAGAAATGCCAGTACACTGTGTAAAAACCTGCTCAGAATTCAATGGGTGAAATTAGGTTCTAAAATGTTTCCATGTCTGGAACATAGTCAGACCCAATAAATAATACATACTTGTGTCTGGGACTGAATTTTGAACACACACATACACACACACACTCTGGGGTTTATTTGACATTACTCATAAAGTAAACACCTCTATATGCTTCCCCCTTGATTCTTCCCAGGTTGGGTCCTCCCCTGACCTCAGCCTACCCTCACTGCTTTTTGGCATCAAATACACCTTTCCTCCCCCTCCTGCACCACAGTTCTCCAAGTTCACTCACTGCTCCCTCTGCCTTCAAGCTCCCCCACACCACAGTGAGTAATTCTATCACTGATGCAAGAATATCAATGCTCAGCGACCTCTTCTGGTTAATTCCATGCCTCTGAGGTTTTCACTCAAACATTTAAATGAAATTACTCTTATTATTAATAATAATTCTGCAACTATAATCTCATGAGTAGCATGTACTCTGACTAGAGCAGGCTTTGCAAAGGTTCACAGTAAATAAATTTCACAGGGGAAGGACTGGAAAATAATGGCTGAATCAGCAGGGTGAGGACTCAGGAGTCCACTTAGGACTGACGCTGCACATATGAGTATTGTTAACAGTCACCCCTTGGCTGGAGACTGGCACCGAGACTCACCTTGTACAGTCCACCTTCTTTGCATCTTTGAGGTCATTGCCAGCTTCAGGCTAAATCAGGGCTGCAAAGGCTGATGTCATTCGAAGAATGTTTTAACAACAAAATTGTTTTTACAAAGCTCCTATGTTATGAAAGTTCTAGATTCATGGTTGAGTCATGTGGTCATAGAACATATTGACTTAGAACGTACTCCAGGACTGTAGTAGATTGTTTAAGCTGATGAATCAAGCTTGATTTTACTCTATAAAACTTTTGTTGAGAGTTTAGGCAGCTGTCATTCTTTTCTGGAATAAGGTAGCACACAAATTCATGCCAACATCGACTGCCTACCATGTGCAAAGTCCCACACTATGACACCATGTGGCTTTCCCTTATTTTTTTCTTTTTTAATTTTTCTTTGAAGTGTTTTTTAACATGATAGCAGGAAAGAGGGCTGTTTAAAGCTGATGGAGTTGGAAATAAGAGCTAATAAGAGAGAAATAATCCATAACAGTTCTTCAAGGCAAGTTAACTTAGGCAAAATTAACCCAGTTTTGTAAAGGAGTAGAGTAAAAGAGTAATAATCCATTTTAGAAAAATATCTATAAAATATTATAAAGTATATTAATGTGGAACTTTATGAGATGATTCTACTTGAAAGGAAATGTGCTTATGTTTACTTGTGAAATATTTCTGAGACACCTATTACCCATCAGGGACTATGAAAAGGACTGGAAATACAACAGCAAACAAGAAAATAGTATCTTCTGCTTCTACAACCAATTTTACAGGAATTTAAAAAAAATCTTCACCTGAAAATATGTTTATTGATTTTAGAGAAAGAGGAAGGGAAAGAGAGAGAGAGAGGGAAACATCAATCGGTTGCCTCCCGTACACGCCCCAACCAGGGACTGACCTTGACAGCAACCTTTTGGTGTACAGGTCAGTGCTCCAACCAGTGGAGCCACCCAACCAGGGCTGATGTTTTTCCTGTCATTGCTCAAGGGCAAGTGTCAGGGAGGTGTGCCTTTATTGAGGTCAGGAAATAGTACGTGCAACACCTGCACCACACCCTCCTTAGACCTAAAATATGTAAACGTTCCTGGTGGCTCTATTCTTAATTTTGTGAGGAACTGTCACACTATTTCCCATAGCGCTTGTGCCAGTTTACATTCCCACCAGCAGTGAGTGAGGGATCCTTTTTATCCATAACCTCTCCAACACTTGTCATGACCTGTCGTATTGATAATGAACATTCTAACGGGTGTGAGATGGTATCTTATTGTAGTTTTGAGTTGCATTTTCCTAATAGTTAGTGAAGCTGAGCATCTTTTCATATATCTGTTGGCTATTTGTATGTCTTCTTGGGAGAAATGTCTGGTAAGGTCTGAGTATCTACCTGAAAAATTTGAAAACATTTATTTGTAAAGATATAGGTATGCACCGCTATGTTCACTGCAGCATTATTCATGGTGGCCAAGACATGGAGACAACCAAAATGTCCTTCTATAGAGGACTGGATGAAGAAAATGTGATATAGATGTACAATGGAATACTACTCAGCCATAAGAAATGAAATACTGCCATTTGCAACAACATGGGTGGACCTTGAGACTCTAATGCTAAGGAAATAAGTGAGTCAGAAAAAGCTAAGAACCATATGATTTCACTTACATGTGGGATATAAAACTGATGGCAACAAATGAACAAACAAGAAAAACAAGCGAAAACTCATAGACACAGACCACAGATGGTGGTTACCAGAAGGAAGGAGCTGGGGGGTAGTAAAGGGTAAAGGGGGCACATATATGGTGATGGAAGATTATTTGACTTTGGGCTGTGAACACACAATGTGATATACAGATCATGTATCTGAAAATAGTACACTTGAAACCTATGTAATCTTATTAGTCAATGTCACCCCAATACATTTAATTAAAAAATAAATAAAATATAAATGTTTCAAAAGGAGAAAAGGAAAGAAGGAAAGAGGGAAGAAACATGTGACCATGGACTCGGCTCCTTCACTTGGGGGCACGCTTGGATTTTACAGTATCAGCAGAAACTAATTGACACTTAAGGTCCCCTCCATACTCAAATATCTAATAATCTATGAACTGTTCCTTGGGTAAGTTCAGCAACCCTGGAGGCTCAACCTTCTCCTGGAGGAAGGTCAAAGAGCTCAGACCAGATTCTACCTGCAAGCTTAGTTAGATGGAAACTAAGGACCATCCCTCCATCTTTGTGTCTTCAGATTCTATAACGCAACCTCAATCCAGGAGAGACCCATACTGACTGCTGGCCTTTGTGATTTTATTCTTAATTTTAGCACCAAATTTGAGAGCAGTGAGAATCACCTTTTCTCTGTCCCTGTAAGATTAATTCTGACAACAACATTAAAACCTACACTGAGGATAATACTGATATTAATAAGAATAGCAGCTAAAACATACTGAGCCCCTACTGTGTGAGGGACATAGAGATAGTATTTTAACTTTATTATCTTTGAAAAGTATTTTTAACAAACAATTAATGCTCATATTGAGCCTATCTGGTAGATTAATGGATCCTTTTTATAGACAAGGGCATGGAGGCTCAATGACTAATTAGGGAGTAAGAGCTCATGAACTGTCCAGCTTTGACTTGAAAGGGAGGACCCAAGTAGAGAAGTTGGCACAGTGGCTAGATGAACTTGAGCTTAGTATAAACATTACTCTTATGTAATGTTTACACTCTCATGGCCTCACTACTACTCTTTGCTGCTTTTGCAATTATTGCTAAGATATTCAGGGGCTGAAAGCTTGCTTTGCCCAACTTGCTCTCAAATACATTACTGGTTTGTTTTAATAAATAATGTTTGTCTAATGCTAGTCATATGCAGACATGAATTTCTTCTTGGCCTTTGTAAGTGTGGTGGATCCCTCTTTCACTTGGAGAGAGACTGTAGGCAATTTCCCAGGGGTTTTCAGTAAGACATGAGTTTTCTCTGACAGCGGGCCCCTGGAGACAAAGCCTGCCCAGACCAGCTTGCAACAAACTCACTTGAGCGCAGGTACTGTTCCCTACCCAGGTCGAGCCACTCAGATATCTAGTGGTACAGTCCCGTAAATCTAATTTTTAATAGTATTTTCATCCAGAATTCTGTTATATAATACAGTTAAGGAATCATTGTTCTAGGGAGAGTCCCTAGTCATTAAATGCAGTTTTAGTGATCCAGAAATAATAACTGACAAGCTAGAAAGACATTTGTATAACTTTTTTTTGGATTGCACTAGTCAGTGGCTCAGTTATACTTCTATCTTTTAATTAATTTCCTCAGCCTTATAAGATATAATTATATAGTTTATTTACTGAGACCAGTTACCAATTTTCTACATCAAGCTACTGGCTACTCCATGACTGAGTCATCTCACATAACTTACTTATCTCCGCTGTGTCTATGTTTTCTCATCTGAAATGGGAATAATGGCAGCACAAGGACTCAATAAGTTACCAACTAAGAGTCAGTAGCTTAGTCATGATATTCTGTTATCATGATTATCATCATTAAAAGTCAGGAAAATATCACATGAGCTTTCAGACAAAACATTTAGGATCAAAGATTTCTTGAAATAATCATTACACAGTAAAAAGTTCATGGCTGTGCTCTTTCCAAAGAAGACTTTACTGGGCTGAGATTGACTTTTTACACGGATTTGTTTTTAGTTCTTATGAAAATAGAGCCTTTAGGGTGGCTGACAGTAATTAATTCTGTAAGACAAGCATATTTCTGCCCATTTTAAATCTTTTATATTGAAATTCTATGTTTGTTCAGTTATTTTATATTTCCCAGCATTTTATTAATGTCATTACCTAAAGTAATTCATAAGCCCCTAATCTTTCATGAGCCTTGCAGTCTATGAACTTGGATCACAGAAAACACACTTTGCAAACACCTTCAAAGGAAAGAGTGTACACAAACCATTTTTCACAGTAAATTTTACTGCCATAACTACATTGTATTTACTGGAAAATGCAAGCAATCTACATGCAGTGACAGTTTTCTTCTTTGTACGGTGTCACTGTGGAGTCAGAAATATCCATTTTAAAAGGACATAGTCCATGCTACTCCAAGCACGTTAAACACAAATTACCTGGCTTTGTCCCTTGTTTATTTACAGAGGACTTTAAATGATTTTTGTAATTTCTCCCTTTACACCAAATCACATGAAGCAACACTCCCAAGTAGCACAGAGCTGCACGCTTTCTAAAAGTTTTTGTATTGTTGTAATAAGCCAAAAATTAGACACCTCAAAAGGAAGAATCATAGTTTCTCAAAAAGGAATCTTGATGCCTATCAATCTTCGGATGCCCTGTATGTCCCTCTTCTGAAGTACAGAGATAGGTTGGGTGTATATTCTTTCTCACAGCTCCTAATGGGCTTTCTTCAATGCATTAGTGGTCTTGTTCTGGCTCATGGGTAAGCTTCATGCAGAATATCATTAAAGCCTGCAAACGGGAGATGTCAGCACAGGGACTGTGCTTGTCCCTATGACTTTGATGTTTGCTGTTCTGGTAACTGATGTGGCCAAGTGCTGATGACTTGGATGACCACAGACAATCCACGGGTCTCTCTAATACTGTTTACATAACAAGTAATATTTTCTAAGTTTCACAAATGACACCAGAGCCAGAAACAATAAGAAAATAATAAATATATTTGACTACTTGAAACAAAAACACATCCCACAGACTCAGCCAACACTGACCCTGGGTGATCTCTTGGGCCTATGGCTTCCTTCATCCCTAGAATGAATGTGGATGAGAGGCCCCATGCCCTTGGAGCTGGCTTGGGACCTTCTGAGAGGGAATGTGTGCATCCTGAGAATGGGCATTGTGGTTTAGAACAGTGTCATTAAGAACAGTTCCTCAGTTCCAACAGAGTGTTTCTTACTGGAACTCAAGGAGATAGCAGTGAAAACTGAGAGCAAGAGCTCAGAAACATCATAGCCACTTGACCAAATAACTTTATATCTGTGCAAGCTAAGCCTAGAACATTAGAAATTTGTAATTTATATTATTTAAAAATAAAATTTATCTTTCTAGGAATTTTTAAAAATTGTCTTTTAGCAGTTTTGACCATCAGCAGAGGAGGAGATGAAGACCTCCTCAGGCTAGAGAGCCTGAGGAGCACCTGTTGGGAAACTGGGCACAGGTTCTGGGCACCCACACACTCCAGACCTACCGGTTCCCCACCACGTGGGAGAAAACAGCTCGAGGGCCAGGACCGGTAAACCAGCTGCCCTCGCTGACTGAGTGGGTTGCTTCCCACAGTTCCCCAATGGCCATGAGTGGAGCTTACACCATGATGGGGATTCTGTCCAGCTATGAGCTCAGGGGTGTTAGAGGACATATTTGAAAAAATTGTTGGATATCTGTCCTGATTTCACATTCTAGTTTTTTAAGTATATTTTATTGATTATGCTATTACAGTTGTCCCATCTTTTTCTTCCCTTCATCCCCCTCCATTTGGCACCCCCATTCCCTCCAGCATTGCCCCACCCCCCGCCCCTGCTTAGTTCATGCCCATGGGTTGTATGTATAAGTTCTTTGGCTTCTCCATTTCCTATTCTATTCTTAACATCCCCCTGTCTATCTTGTACCTACCAGTTATGCTCCTTACTCTCTGTACCTTTTCCCCCATTCTCCCTCGTCCCCCTCCCTGCTGATAACCCTCTATGTGATCTCTATTTCTGTGATTCTGTTCCTGTTCTAATTGTTTGCTTAGTTTGTTTTTATTTTTGTTTTTTTTTAGGTTCAGTTGTTGATGGTTGTGAGTTCATTGTCATTTTACTGTTTATAGTTTTGATCTTCTTTTTCTTGGATAAGTCCCTTTAACATTTCATATAATAAAGACTTGGTGATGATGAACTCCTTTAATTTGACCTTATCTGGGGAGCACTTTATCTGCCCTTCCAGTCTCAATGATAGCTTTGCTGGATAGAGTAACCTTGGATGTAGGTCCTTGCTTCTCATGACTTTGAATAGTTTTGTCCAGCCCCTTCTTGCCTGCAAGCTTATCCTTTGAGAAATCAGCTGGTAGTCTTCTGAGAACTCCTTTGTAGGTAACTGTCTCCTTTTCTCTTGCTGCTTTTAAGATTCTCTCTTTATCTGTAATCTTTGGCAATTTAATTATGATGTGTCTTGGTGTGGTCCTCTTAAATGAAAATATGTTTGCTGAAATAGCTTTTGTAAACCAGGAAATTTCTTACAGAACGCATGTGTCTGAATTGGCTTCATCTATAACCATACAAAGGAAGAAGGTCTCGAAATACAGGTATTACTATGAACCCAAAATACTGGTTCTGGATTTAATAGGCACCCCAACATCACACAGTAGCAAACATTTTAGGATGTGGCATCTCTAAGCAATCTGCCCAATGACTTCAGACCATCACTGGTTTCTTATTTTGGCTATTAATTGATGGTTTGCAACTTTGGGGATCTCAGCGCCATCTCTGTTTGCCCCTTTAAAATTTCTCTAATTTTGATTTAAAAATTAGCTAATATACATATTTTCATCCTTTATATGGATTTTATATTTATGTGTATGAATATATATGCATATAAAATTATATTCCCTTAAAGTTGGCCTGTCACCAATGTTTCAATCTGTTAGTGTATATTACTCTCACATTTTTTACAAGTACTAAATTTTACTAATTTACTGAGTTAAACAGTCATTAGCTAGATGTATGTTTAAATTAAATATTTAAATAGAAGTTAAATAGTCTTAGGAGGCTTGTTTGTTTAAACATAAAGTAAGTTTTGTTAAAAAATCTGAAAGTAGACATATTTTCAGAATCTCTGATAAATTAAATTTTGGAAGGAGCAGGACTTGCTGAAGCTGTGAGTAATTAGAAAATAGTATCACATGAAGGTCTTAAAGTTATATACCGAGAACAAAGGTAAGAAGATTGTTAATTTTCCTTAATATTCTGAAAGATAAATTCTGAATTATACCCTTCTCGACTTTCATAAATAATTATATTATTATAGGATTTTGTAGTTTTTGAAGGCTATTCAGATGTACTGTGCCTGTCCACTTTTATTCTCACAATAACTGATTTGATAGGTAGAGTAAAATATTACTATCCCGTATTTCAGAAACTTGAGTAAATTGGTCAGCCAGGGACCCTCCCAGCCAGGTACCTGCCCTAGGAACCCCTAGCCCCTCCCCCAGCCAGCATTCCTTCTCCACTTCTGCAAGGTCTCCTTCCTCCTGACTTATCATTTTGCTAAATCAATGTTCTGTTGATTTTTCTTAACCTAGAACATTAAATGTATTTCTGAGATTTAAACATCCATCCAGAAGGCCTGAATTTATATTTAATTACTCTCTTGCCAAATTTGCTTTTACATATGTTTGTAAAGTTAGTATGATATTACTGCAAATTATATCTATAGCCTGGCCAGAGAGGCTCAGAAGGGGAATTAAGCACCTGGTCAATGAAAATGTAAGACACATGCTTCTTTCCCATAGTCTATTGCTTTCTAGGAGGAAGGAGAGGCAAGAAAAGAGAAACAAGAGAAGAAAGAAGAAGAAAAATTGGAAGAGACATAGGAAGGGATAAAAAAGAGTCAGAAATGCTGTTTTAGTTTTACTGAATTAAACATTTAAAGATAAACATTGTAGAACAACTAAAATGTAGCAGCTGTGTGTACGACAATTCGGATTCATCATCTTTAATCATACACACACACACACTTCTAGGTGGAGAGTGTTCTTTTCCCAATTTACAAAAAGTTTTCCCTGAAATAAAGTACTGGTAAGTTAGGGGCAGAATTAGAACTTGATCCTGTGATTCCAAATCTTCCCAGTACCGCACACTGAGTTTTTCTGCCTTAGTCATATGTATATACAGTATAGTGCCCTTTAATGACTAGATGTATTGATACTCTTCTTGCTGAAAATAGTATGCATTATCACAAGACAGTACCTCTGGGCTGTAGGGAAACAGACTAGTGTGAGTCCCTGGCTGTGTACCATCAGGCCGGGTAAACATTTACAAGCATACACCAGCCATCTGTTGTTATGTGACTGCAATGTAAAGACACTCCAGTTCTGTAGAGAAACACTGAAAATATACTGGTACCCTCAAGGGAGAATTTAAATAAATAACATTCAACTAAATTATTCAGCACTTTATGTTGTTATTTTCTCTATACAGAGCATGATATCAGGTTCTCAAGTTATGTTCTTGTGTTTTTTAATTAAAACAACATAAAAATACATCCGAAGTCTTTCTCAAGTCCAAGAGTTTAGACACACATGCTAACAAACACTAAATTTAGGGGTCTTCCCAAGAGCAAAGTGACTAGTATGTGTGGTATGTTCCTGCTTAAATGATTAAGGTGTTTTGTTTTTGCTTTTTTTTTTTTTGCTGATGATGATATATTCCATTTCCTGTGTAAAGTTCCCATTTAGACCAGTTTACTAGAGGATACTTTGAGAAAGATGGGGAGAGCAGGCAGCAGCATTCTGAACAGGGAGGTAGGTATCCGAGGCCTGTGAGAGTGTGGCAGCCTCATTGGGAGAAAGCTGCCCTGCCACAGAGAGCAGAGGAGGTTACCTGGGCCGATATGGTTTCAAAATTCTCCGTGATGTCCTCACCCTGTGCTGAGGATTTGGGAGATGGGGGCTAGATTGGGCACAGTGAGGTGGGTTTATGCAGAGAGCACCTACCCACTAAGGAATCCTGCAAGTGCTCTGCATTTGCAAGCTTGGCTCTAGCAGGCTTAACTCAGCACTGGGGACATTTCAGCAGAAGGATTGATGTCAGCTGACCACAGGCACCCTAGTTCAGCCTTTCAGGTGAGGTTAGAATCCACGGTTGGACTCCTCCCCAGCGAGGGATGGTCAGAAACCAGGATTTCACTCTGCCTGTGCCAATGGCATAGGGAGGAGAACCAGACAGACGGTGGGCCTGAGCATTCACAAGGGATGTGCCAGTACAAGAGACTCTAGGTTTAGAGCAAAAGGACTAGAAATGGATCCCAGGTACAGAATGATACTGTGGCTAATGATGTGGACCCTGACTACCCCAATGGGGATCACCTGTACAGCTCAACAGGGCTGACTCTGTGGACAGAGAACATCCATGGTAGGTGGGAGGCTCTACAGAAGGCAGAGGCTGGTAGTGGCCAGCCACGGGCAGTGAAGAGGGGGGTCTTGATGGAAGAAGCAGCAGACAGGGATTAAGAGAATGGAATCAGGGGTGATGGTAGTGGCTGCAGCACCTGCTGCCAAGGGTTGTCAGGAGGACTAAATGTTAGTTTCAGTGGGTTGCTTAGAATAGTGCCTCTACCTATAATAGTTAGCCACATTAATGTTCTTAAGTAAGTGCAGTCAGAGGAAGGATGATTTTTTGATGACAACACAGGAGATGCACTAAGATGGAAACCCAAGTACAAAGTGATTTGTTTTATAATAAAAATCTATCTTTTCAAGGATAACGGGAAGCTGGATTTTAGGAAGGTGACAGAAGGAACAAGAATTGTGTAGGTGAGCGGAATGAACAGAAAGTCCCATGATAGCTTGGAAAATACCAAATGACCACAGGGTGGCACCCCAGTACTTTGCAAAGATTTCCCCGCCTGGCTTCATACACGTTGCCTTTGCTGTTCCTCCATCTATCATAAGCAAAAGCTATAGAGCATTCTTTAACCCCTAAAACGGAACAACAAACCTGACAGTTAAGTTTCTCTTGGTAACAAATCCAAATGTGATACATGTGTGGATTTCTAATTGATGTGAGGCTAAGGTAGGGAACAAAAATAGTTGGGAAACAACCCTATTAAAATGTGCTACAATTTCACAGACAATAATCTGCAAAAGGGTGTGTACTAAGTCTATGCACTGGCAATATATTTGGAGGAATATCACGAGTGATTGACAGAAATTCAAATCAGAAGTATGAGGCTTTCTTGTGTGGAAGCAGAATAGTCCCTGCTGGAGAAGCAGCCCTGAGGGACAGTGATTATGACCCGAGGGGAGGGGCACAGACAGCCTCTGGTGCCTCATACATCAAGTCACGTGTGCAAAAATGGCAGTCCTCATGAACTCACTGCAAGTTCTAACACTCGCCCTTCATGTGGGCAGCAAAGGCTTCGGATAAACGTGGTTGAGATAAACAAAAATACAGCCAACGTGGAGATCCTGTGTTGACAGACAAAAAACCTTGTGTTACTCAGTTCATTTTTCCAACTTTCACAGTTTAGGAGCAACCCAAAACAAAACATTAGAGTAAGGAGGATGTGGATATTCACTGTTTATTATTAGAGGTTTGACTGGATTAGTTTAACACTGTTCTGTTGGGAGGAAGACATTCTATAGGAGGAGGAAAATAACCATGTGGTTTCCACTTGGTTGGAGAAAACCATGCAGGGGGAAGAGGTAGGTATTGTCTTTGTCACCAAAGTCATTGGCTCCATAAAGGTGCCAAATTCCAGGTTCTGCTCTTATGAAAAGGCCAAGGAACAGACAATGCCAAGTAGGGAGGCATGATTATAAAAACATCTGGGAAAGAGGGGCCAGAGAAGGGAAAGTGAGTTTTCCTTAATGTGGACTCAGGAAAAACATTTCTCAAGAAGTGACATTTTAGCAGAGCCCTGAAGGAAGTGACAGTGAGCCATGTAGCAGCTTTAATCAAACAACAACAATAAGAAATGTATCTGTAGCCCACAATTAAATACCTTCTTTGTGGGAGACAAGGTTACTTAGTATGAATTCTAGTTTCTACAATGAGGGGTCACTTGCTTGTGGCCAGCCATCTCTTCCCTTTCTCTCCCTTTGGCCAGTTGGGTGACATTTCCTCTGGCTCACTTGCTCCCTGGGCCCTGGAGTGTGTAGCAGGACAGCCTCACCTCACAGCCCCATGCGAACCATGTGAACTCACACTCACAGAGTCCTTCCTTCCCCTCCTTGCTTTCCTCAGATTCTTCTAATATTTTCTCAATTAATACACAGTAGTGAGAGTACAATGCCCACATTTTTCCACTCATTCATCTATTAATCCAACAGATATTTATTAGGTTCTAATTCTATTCTAGGTTCTCTGCTAGACACCCTTGACTTAAAGATGAACAGCATGGAGTTTTCTAAAAATATTAAAAATAAGGTTACCATATGACCCAGCAACCCCTATTCTGGGTATCTACTCCCAAAATTTGGAAACATTTATTTGCAAAGATATATGCACCCACATGTTCATTGCAGTACTTTTCATGGTTGCCAACACCTGTATACAACTGAAGTGTCTGTCAATAGGTGATTGGATAAGGAAGATGGGGTATGTATATATACAATGTAATATTACTCAGCAATAAGATAAAGTACTGACATTTGCTACAACATGGATAGATCTTGAGAATATCATGCTGACTTAAATAAGTCAGACAGAAAAATTTAAGAATCATATGATTTTACTCACATGTGGGATATAAAACTGAAAGCAGCAAATGGACAAATGATAAAAACAAGTGAACACAAACTCATAGACACAGACAACTGTATGGTGGTTACCAGACGGAAGGGGGTGGGGAGCCATACAGGGTAAAGGGGGTCAAATGTATGGTGCAGAAGGAGATTTGACTTCAGGTGGTAAACACACAATGCAATATACAGATGATGCATCATTGAATTGTACACTTGAAACTATGTAATTTTTTAACCAACATCACCTCAATAGGTCCCATGATAAGTCTAGGAAGAAGTTAGTCTAATGGGGAAAACAAACAAGTAATTACATTAGAATATGTTAGTTACTATTCCAGTTATTTATAGCATGATGTGAGCAGATAAAAAAGGGCACCTAAGGAATTTGAAATGGCCTCTCCAGGATCTTCCCCTGTAAAATTGGTAACCTGTTATAAGATTAAACTGAGATACTATAGAATGCACTTTAGTGAAGTAATGATATTGAGCACTGAGGTATAAGTGATATCAATGTTCACAGGATCCTATTGGGAGACATCAAATGCATTTGTCTTATTCTTTGAATATGTCTGAGCTCTGCCATGCCAAGTGTGGAAACTTCTTGAGGGAAGAAATAACTCTTAGATTTTCTGTAACTTTGCTTTATCCATTGTAGGGATTCACAAAATATTTCTGGAACTCTTTGTTGAGTTTGATCAAGCTTCTGCCGATAACACAGCACCATGGTGGCAACACCACAGGATACCAATTATTGAACAGAAACACATAAAACATAACCTCTAACACCTTCCAGACATAAAGGCATATTTCAACCGACCCTGCATGATGTTTATTTCTAGTATCACGTAGTCAGTTTGTTCAGAATGGCAGAATCATGTGCATCCCAACCATGAGGTCTGCAGTGAAAGTAAACATGAATTATGAAAGTAAGTTTTCCAATTCCCTCTCTTTCCTCTCAGTCGTACCCAGACCAGCTTGGCACAGGTCTCCTCTGAGAGGTGGGCTGTGTGTGGAGCCCCAGGGGCCACAAGTCCTGACTGTGCCATCGGAAAGGAAAGCAAGTGTCAGTGATGAGGATCCTTCTAGGAAAACATTTGTCTCAAATACCAACTTCTCTTTACCTATTAACTCCTTATAAAGCACATCTTTCCACACAGAGTGGGAAGACCAGAGTGTGTGTTCTGTAAGCCAAGAGGAGAGAGGGGACAGCCACAAGATAAATGACTGGATTGTTCAGACAAAGGGTCAAGTAGAAACCAAACATGTAGGAAAAAACTCACCATCAGTCTGTGACATGCCTGTGCAAAATGAAGCCAAGTGCTTCAGCTCAGCCCCCAGAGAGGCATTATTATTTCATGTGGTTAAAAAAATAGATTACATAGTATGGATTGAGGACAAGTATAATAGATTACATAGTATGGATTAGGGGACAGAATGCAACTAAAGATTACACTAGTTGTTTTGTCTTTGGATAAAAAAGAAAAAGCTAAATAATAAAGCTGATATTTAATCAAAAGAATAACAACAAGTTCACAAATGAAGAGTTTCAGGAATAAATGAGTCAAATCGTGATAGAGAACATTATTATAACCCACAAGTGGACATGTTTAGGATATTATCCATCAATTTAGCAAAGATTAGTGATGTAAAAATTAGTAAAAACAGAAAGCAACCACATCCTCACATGATATCAGGTCATGAAAATTAATGGGGTTTATGGAAGTAGAGATAAAAGAAGAAATATTTCCATACATTCTGCTAAACTCTGGACCCATTTTTCACATCACTTTATAGCAATCAAAACAGAGTACTGTGTTTGGAACAATTAATTTGAAGGAGAAGCAATTTTTTTTCATATCTGAAGCAAAGTTTTATGTTTTAAGAAACATTCATTTACATGTAACTGAACATCCAATTTTTTGGAGGGTGTAGCAGTAGAAATGAATGATTAAAACACTTAAAACATGCTGTCACAAAAGGTAAGGGTTCCCCTTTTTTTTAATACTACTGTGTAGTATTCCCTGGTGTAAATGTACCACAGCTTTTTTATCCACTTATCTACTGACGGACATTTAGGCTATTTCCTGATCTTGGCTATTGTATATAATGCTGCAATGAATAGTGGGGTGCATGTATTCTTTCGCATAGGTGTTTTCAGATTCTTCGCAGACTATTACGTCAACTGAAATAAGCCAGTCAATTAAAGACACATGCCATATGATCTCACGTGTGGACCCTAATGAACAAAATAAACTAATAAACAAAATAGAAGCAGAAGTTTAGATACATGAAACAAAAGAACAGCTGTCAGAAGGAAGGGGGAGGGGACTGAATGAAAGAGGGTGAAGGGATTAGCCAAAGAATATATATGTAAGATCCATGGGCATGGAGAAAGGTGTTGGGATTGCCTCAAGTCGGGGCTGGGTAGGGGTGGGCAAAGGGGGAAAACACGTGGGGACAACTGTAACAGCATAAACAATAAAATACAATAAAAACACTTAAATCATTAGATTTCTTTCCTAGTTAGAGTTATCAAAGTAATTCCTTTTTATATCTCATAATTAAGAGTTCCACATATATCAGTTTGGATTTTTAAAATGACACTTAACTGATATTTAAATTGCGATATATTTACTGTGATGATTGTACTAATTTCTATGGGACAAAGCAGGTTATTTTGAAATATAGTTTCTTGACTTACAAAATAAATTCAAAGTATCATCTTGAAATTTAATGCTACCACACTGAATCTTTTCTTCTAGCCAAGATTGTGCATATAAATTATTTCAAGTACATGAGGTTTTTTCCCCTCCTATTTATAGCCATGGTACCTTTAAGAAAATTTTAATGGTCAGTGATACCTGATAATAAGGGATAATGGCAAGCTGAGTTATTTAAATATTTATTAATTGTGTCATCCAGGCCTGTGATAAAATTTATTTGCATATAAATAAATTGGCTTAGGATTATGTTTCTTGCTGCAATGTCCTCAAGCTGAAAACTGTTTTATTTATAATATTTTATCAAAATTAAATGTTTGAACATAATTTTTGTTACATTTTGTTATAGAATATTTTAAAAGATTATATAGGAAGTTCTCTTTTAAACCTGAAATATTATTAGTTACTTTATTTGTCAGAGATCTTAATCTATTTAACAAACACTAACTGAGCCAATATTAAGTGTGAGGCATGGTGATACTCACTAAGCACACTGAGGACACTGAGACCAAGTAGATTAGTTGGTTAAAGGGTTGCTCGGATAGGCCAAGGTTGTGGGTTCAATTCCCATTCAAGGCACATACAAGAATCAACCAATGAATGCATAAATTAGTGGATCAACAAACTGATGTTTCCCTCTCTCCCTCAAATCAATTTTTAAAAAAATAATAAATAAATAAGATCAACTAATGGGCTTGAAATCCAGAGCTTGGTAATTAGACATGCAGAAATCAATGTTTATAAAATAATGTGGTGTGTGGTCAACAGTTGTTAGAGAGAACACATCTTTTTGTAGGGAGGTCTAGGGAGATTTCCTAAAGGAGATGACCTCAGTTTTCCTTCTAATGGGATAGGAAACGTTTCACTCAACGAAAAGGGAAGAGTGTGGCACTTAAAGGAAATAACAGGGAGGGCATTCCCATTTAGCAGAAGGCAGTGACAGCAAGAATGCTGAGGCTGAGAGATGCAGGGTTCAGGTAACAGAGCTCCGTGTGTCATGCTCAGGAGCTGGGCTGATCTTGCAGGCAATGGAGGATGATCAAAGGTTTTTGAGCAAAGGAATGATGCATTATCTCTATGCCGCAGCGAACGGGAGGGCAAATTTTTATGCAAAGGGCCAGACAGTAAATATTTTAGACTCCACTGATCCTCTGGCTTCTGCTGCAAATTCTCATGTCTACTGTTAAGGCACAAAGATACCTGCAGACAATAAGGGCACAAAGGATGGTGGCTTATTCCAGTAAAGCTATTTATTGCCCTGGCCAGGTAGTTTAGTTGGTTGAAACACTGTCCTGTGTACCTAACGGTTGAGGGTTCAACCTTTCATGGTCAGGATACATACTTGGGTTGAAGGTTCAGTGCCTGGCTGGGACGTGTATGGGAGGCAGCTGATCGATATTTTTCTCTCACCTTGATGTTTCTCTCTCTCTCCCCCTTTACTCTCTCTCTAATGTCAATGAACATATCCTCAGGTGAGGATTAAAAAGAAACTTTATTTATTGATAGTGAAGCCTGAACTTCATATCATTTTCATGGGTTACAAAATAATACTCTTCTTTGAATTTTTCAAAGCCATTTGAAAATGTTAACTTCATTTTTTTCTCGTGGGTTCTACAAAAGTAGACAGAAGGTCAGATTTGGTTCCCAAGTAGTAGTTTGCTCTCCTGGTTTAGATACATCACTTTGGTCAGATCAAGGGAGTGTGGATTTGCATGAGGCGAGACCAGAGTCATGGAGATTTATCAAGAAGCATTTTTAGGTGCTTGATATAAGAATTACATGAGTCTGAATGAAGTTATTGGTGGTAGAGATTAAACAGAAGACCAAAAAAAAACAACCCAAACCCAAGAATGTTTGGGTAATAAGTCAGTAACATTTGGTAATTAAGAGATGAACATAAGGGAGGAATTGCAAAAAAATATATAGGTTTCTGGAGGGAATGATTGAGTAGATGGTGGTATCACCAATTATGAGAGATAATTAGGAGAAGAGGACAGTTCAGGTCTGACAATGAGAGAATTCTGAGACCTATAGGATCTTGGACACCAAGCTTATTCCACTGGATTAACCAAACCCTTGTTTGATTACTTTAGAAAACTTTGCTTTATATTTATAAACATACTTCATTGTCCTGGACAACTTGCATTATTTTGAAATTTCTTATTTCAGAGAAGCTCTCTTTTAAAATGTTTCATTTTCCTATTGAAGCTTATATTCAGTTTATTGAATTTGTAGCCTCTGGTTTTCTATCTTCTTATTTATTTTATATTATATTATTTAAGCTTTCATCCTGCTTCTTTACATAACAGAACCTACCAATCTCTCCCTTTCAGCTCCTTCATGCATAAGAGTTCTTGTGATTGCTAGACACAAATCAAGTCCAAGGGCAGAGCTGGGGAAGGAAGCTAGGACAAGTGCAAAGCAAAGAAAATCATTGAAAGAAAAAATGCTGCAAACCCCAGATTCCTTTCCTCTCTACTCCCCAAATAGATGATTCAGGATTAGTCAAGGAAGGTGGGACCAGTAAAAAATTGTCTGTAGGTACCAATGAGCTACAGACATAGCCATAAGGAGATTAGTTCTGCTTCTGGAATTGGGTCAGGCTGGCTTCACTGTGACCCTTGCTACCACAAGGTGGTTCCCTCACTGGAGGATCAGAAACAACAGAGCTATTAAAGCCAATGAGTGTAGGGTTACTTAAATTAACTAGAGGCATAGCTTAACACAAATGCATGTGGACACACAGGCACGTGGTGTTCATTGCTGGGCCAGACTGTTGGAAACTACGTGCCTTCCTGAGAATTTAGAGCCAGGCATCAGAGGGGCATCCATAATGAGACTGTCAGGAGATGAGAGACATGTTTTCAAATCATTGTATCACCAAAACAAATAAACAAAGAAACAAAACCCAACTTCTGAAAGAGATAAACTATGAATCAACATAATATAGTAAGTGATATGACTACAAAACCACACTTAACTTCCAACAAAAGTAACAGGACAAGGGACAGTTATATGCCACAGTGATTGCACAGACCTGTTTAAAACTGACAGCACATTTGAGCTGAACCAAAATACCCTGAGTTGTCCTTGAATTTTATATTGAGCCAAAGTAAAGGGAATTGTGACTTAGGTGTCACAACTGCATACCTGATTTTTTTGTCCATTTGATAGTAACTAATAGAATGCCTAAGAATTCTTACCTGAGCAAATTCTGTCAGTACAAGGAACATGTGTGTCACTTGCAATGTGATGATTAAGAGGAAAGAGCGGGTGTTTTGGGGAGAATGTCTGAGTTTCTCCAACCCTGCTCTTGGAAGGGTTACCTGTACTAAAGATCTCTGCTCAACTTTCATGAAAATTTTTATTTCCTATTTGGAGTTGTGCCTAAAACATTGGGATCATAGTTCAGTTCCTCCTTGCTCTGATCTCTTGGACACCCAAAAACATCTGATTTTTTTTTCAGATAATTTAACCTTCATTTATATATTTTTAATGTTAATAAATTTATTGATGTGACATTAGTTAGAAAGATTATATAGGTTTCAAATATATAATTCTGTGATACATCAGCTGTATGTGTTCACTCAAAATCAAGTTACCTTCTGTCACCATCTATTTGACTTCCTTTAACCTTTAATACCTCCATCTACCCTCCTTCCCCCTGGTAACCACTGTGCTGTTGTCTGTGCCCATGAGTTTTTGTTTGTTTGTTTGAAGTGTCCTTTGATAGATAAGGAAGATATGGCACATACATTCAATGAAATACTACTCAGCCTTAAGAAAAGATGAAATAGTGCCATTTGTAACAACATGAGTGGATCTTGAGAATACCATATCCAACATATGATCTCACTCATATATGGGATATAAAACTGAAAGCAACAAATGAACAAATAAGACAAGCAAAGAAACAGAAACCTGGTTTTATCATATTCCCTGCAATTTCATACAGGGGAAAAAAGTGCTAGGGCTAGAAGGTGGGATTTTCTATGGCCCTTGACAGTTAGGTTTTGTATTTTATTGCCACTGCTTATAGAGGGGCTCTGTTTTGGAGACCAAGTTATAAACATTCTGTCTAACATTCATCTCCATGAAAGCACATACCATTCACACTTTAAAGGGCTAGTGGAGATTAAGACACTTAACCAAACACAAATCATTTTTGAGTGTTGTTGCCAGGATTGAAATCTAGATATATTGGGCTCCAAATCTGCATTCTAGCTACTCCATCAAGGGTGAGTCAATCAGTTTTCTAGTAAGTACTATAGTCCAGTTAATTCTGAGCACCAAACTACAGATCAGGTAAATCACATCCAAACAGTGCCCTTCTCATCATGCCTAAAGAGGCAAGACATAGAGTTAATTGCTTCTTCAAGATAGTTTCAACTCTTCATAAACATGTTTCAGTAATTTATTAACTAGAAATGTCATAATTTGGTGAAAAAAATAATCATTGGGGAATTACTGTTTTTACTGTAGTTTTTCTTTCCTTTTTTAGAGTTATCAGTATGCATCATGTCCTAGCAGCTTTGCAGTGGCAAGAACTTCCTGCTTACAGCTCTGCATGTTACCTAGCTTATGCATTTAAATATGTTCATTGTTAATTTTTCTTGTCTGTGTGGAGTTATGTACATAGTTAGTTAGCTCTAATACCCATACCCTAGCTTGTCTGTGATGTAAAATGTAACCAGAGGTGATTTCTCTCTCTCTCCCTCTCTCTCCACGCCCCCTCCTCTCCCAAAGCAACCATGCTTTAAAAACTCAAGGTTAATAAAAGTATGAGATGAAGATCAATTTTCTAAATGGAGGGGGTTCATTCAGGCTGAAATGCTAACTTGATAGACATCTTTGGTTTAAAGTTCATTTAATGAAATAAATCAGTTTTATTTGAAGATTTAGATCTAGGATCAATAGGTTGGAATCGCTTAAGTTAAAAAAAGATCTCAGAGGTGTGAACATGAAAATGCCTCCCCTCTAATATTATCTAAAAGCATGTTTGGTTTTAACTGTAGTGATGATCACAGAAGACAGGGAAATAGTATTTTGTGGTATAATAGAAAATTTATTCTCTATGAAAATATAGTGATTGTTGTTTGCACATTTTTAAGGAAAAGTAGAATGCGTCATCTATTTGCTGCTTAATGTTTTTTTTTGACCCTCACCCGAATATATACTATTTGACTTTAGAAAAAGAGGAAGGGGGGGGAGAGAGAGAGAGAGAGAGAGAGAGAGAGAGAGAGAGAGAGAAAAATCGATTATGTCTTGTACATACTGGGGATCGAAAGTGCGACCTAGGTATGTGCCCTCACCAGGAATCCAACCAACAACATTTTGGTGTACAGGATGACACTTCAGCTAGCCGAGCCACCAGGCCAGGGCTCTCCTCAATATTATTAATAAAAATGTAAATATTCTGAATATTGAAATTTTAGCAAATTATGTTCATTTTTATGTATAAATGGATTTCAATATAATCTGTTTATAAAATAAAACTCTAAAAATCTTTCTACTTAGGATCAAGGAAAATAACTCTTTTGTTTTATGATGAATAATTTAATAATTTAGATTTTTTAGTACATCATTAAATGAGACATGATTATGTTGTTCAAAATATATTTTTGTTTCATTTATAGTAGATTGCACGGTGACAATTTCCATCCATGACAAAAAGTTAAGTTATTGAGAATAACAATTTCAGAGATGTTTTTGCTTTATGGGTTTTGGGTTGACTGACAGATGACACTGAAAGGCCAGGAAATTAGAAGCCTCATAGACAAACCGAATAAGGACTGGGGCTTAGATATGGGTATAAAGGAAGCTAAGAAGAAAATGTTGAGCTCTGTAAGAAACTATAATGGTGTATGGTGTAAGTTGGTGGTCTAGTTTCATTTTTTGGTATGTACCAGTCCAGTTCTCCCAACACCATTTATTAAAGAGGTTATTTTTACTCCATTGTAGCTGGTACCCCCCTTGGTCAAGTGTTAATTGGCCATGGAGACATGGGTTTATTTCTAGGCTCCCAATTATGATCCATTGATCCCTATGTCTGTTTTTATGTCAGTAACATTACAGTGATGCTACTGTGATCTGATTTACAGTGGCCTTGTAGTATAGTTTGATATTGGGTATTGGGATCCCTCAAATGTTGTTCTTCTTTCTCATGATTGCTGTGGCTACTTGGAGTCTTTTTTGATTCCTTATAAATTTTGAAGTATTTGTTCTAGATCTGTGAAATATGCCATTGGTAGTTTACAGCAATCGCATTGAATGTATAATTTGCTTTGGGTGGTATGGACATTTTAATGATGTTAATTCTTCCAATCCATGAACAGTGTATATGCTCCCATTCATTTATATCTTCCTCAATTTCTTTATTCATTCTATAGTTTTCCAAGTATGGTTCTTTTACCTCATTGGTTACATTTACTCCTAGGTACTTTAGTTTTTTGTTGCTAGAATAAATGGGATTTTTTTCTTAGTTTCTCATTATGATAATTAATTATTGGTGTACAAAAATGCCATCGATTTCTGAATATTGACTTTGTATCCTGCTACTTTGCCCAAAATTCAAAATGGATGAAAGACTTAAACATAAGTCATGATACCACAAAAGTAGTAGTGAAAAACATAGGCAGTGAAATTTCAGATATCCCACAGGGCAATATTTTTGCCAATATATCTCCTAGGGCAAGGGAAATAAAGGGAAAAAAAAAAACAAATGGGACTACATAAAATGGAAAAGCTTCTGCGTGGCTAAAGAAAACATCAACAAAATGAAAAAGGGAACTGACTGTATGGGAGAACATATTTGCCAAAGATACATCAGACAGAGATTTAATCTCCAAAATATGTAAAGAAGTCATATGGCTCAACACCAGGAAGACAAATGATCCAATTAAAAATTGGGCAAAAGACCTGAATAAACACTTCTCCAAGGAGAACATACAGATAACCCATAGATATATGAAAAAGTGCTCAACATCACTAGCCATCAGAGAGATGCAAATTAAAACCACAATGAGATGTTCCTCACACCTGCCAAAATGGTTACCATTAATAAATCAACAAACAAGTGCATGCGAGGGTGTCGAGGAAAGAGAGCCCTATTGTATTGTTGTGGGAATGCAGGCTGGTGCAGACACTTTGGAAAACAGTTTGGAATTTCCTCAAAAAATTAAAAATTGAACTACTGGGTTCCACTGCTGGGAATATACCCTAAGAGTCCGAAACACAAATTCAATAGAACTTATGCACCCTTATGTTCATAGCAGTGTTATATACAATAGCCAAATGTGGAAACAGCCTAAATGTCCATCAGTAGATGAACAGATTAAAAAACTGTGGTATAGTTATACAATGGAATACTACACAGCAGAAAGAAGGAGCTCCTACTATTTGCAACAGCATGAATGGTTCTGGAAAGTATTATGATAAGTGAAATAAGCCAGTTGGTGAAAGGCAAATACCATATGAGCTCACTTATAAGATGAACCTAATGAGCAAAATAAACTAATGAGCAAAACAGAACCAGAGACACGAAAACAGGGAACAGACTGACAGCTGCCAGAGGAAAGGGGAGAAGGAGAATGGTGGAAAGAAGGGGAAGGGATTAGTCAAAGAATATGTATGAATGACCCATGGACATGGACGACAGTGTGGGGATGGACTGTGGGGATCGGGGGGGTGGGAAGGACAGAGGAGGGAAAATGGAGAAAAATTGGGACAACTGTAATAGAATAAATAAGAATAAAAATAAATAAAAAGAAACTATAATGTAGTTGGTATATAAAGAGATACAAAAAGTATTAAAATGGACACAGATGGTACTGTGACTGAGACAGTGAGGCACAACCACATGAAAGATGAATATGAACATCATAGAGTGGTGCATACATGGGTATGTTCAACCTAGGAAAAGGTAGTGAGGATAGACCTGTACTTAGGCAACTATGAAGGAAGATGTTCATTGTGCAAAGGAAAAGTTACACCTCAAACCAAAGAACTATATGCAACATTTCCCTATAGGCCTAAGGTAAAGGTGAAAAATCTATCCTGGTGTCTGAAATGAATCAGCTTGGTGACAAAAGCTTCCATCTATAATACTAGACATGATCTGTGTACAGAGATTTACACTGGATACATCAAATCACAATGCCTAAAATGTATAAAGCTTACCTTTTAACATGCCCATGACTTTCTGCTCTGAGAATGCAAATGGCTACACGTTATTCTGAGTATACTGAGTGTCCACATTTTGTTTCATATTGTCCTTTATCAAAGAGTAAATGCATGAAGTGTGTAACTTCACTGGAGAAAAGCCAATTGATAAGCTGCCAGGATCTCTTCAAAAGCTCTGCCCAAATAGAATTCATAGTGTTTAGTGTCAGCCAGATTTTTCTTTTCAGGACTTTTAATTGGAGATTGAAGATGCATTAGAAAATTTATCATTTGATAGAACAGAAGCCACGAATCCTTAAGACAGAACACAGGTAATATGAAACAGCCAAAAACTTGAGTTGCAGAAACTATGAACAATTAGGAGTTATGAGTGAGCCAAATTCATGATGTAGTGATCAGATACTCACTGGAGAGTACAAATTAGGCAAGAGCTCTAGAAACAGAAAAATGGCTTTGGATTCCTACCCTTCACCGTGTACAAAAAAATAACTCAAAATGGAGCAGAGATCAAAATTTCAGTGTTAAAAACTACAAAACCCTTAGGGAAAAACAGATGTAAACCTTTGAGATCTTGTATCAGGCAATGTTTTCTCGATATGACACAAAATACAAGCAACCAAAGAAAAATAGACAAATTTGACTTCATAAAAATTAAAAGTTTTTGTGTTTTAAAGGGCACCACTAGGAGAGTAAACTGTCAACCCACAGAATGTGGGAAAATTGTGAATCTTATATCTGATAAAAGTAAGCACTTTCCAAAAAGGATAGGTGAATGGTCAATAAGTGCATCAAAAGATGTCCAACATCATTAGCTAGCCAGAACGGAAATGCAAATTAAAATAATAATGAGGTAACACTTCAATCTACTAACATGGTTATAATCACAGACAGACAAAAATAAGTGTTGACATGGATGAGAAGAATTGTAACACATACATTGTTGATAGGAATGTAACTGAGAGGCACTTTAGAACACAGTCTGGTAGTTCCTCCAAAGATTAAGCATAAAGTTACCATTAGACTCAGGAAATTTATTCCCAAGTGTATACCCAAAAGCAATGAAAAAATGTGAACAAAAGAACTCATACACTCATTTTTGAAACAGTACTCGTAATAGGCAAATAGTAGAAAAACCCAAATTTACATCAACTGATGAATGCATAAATAAAATGAGGTATAGCCATAGGCTACATCATGGATGAACCCTGAAAATATTCTGCTAAGGGGAAAAAGTCAGTCACAAAGACCACATGTTGTATGATTTCATTTAAATATAATGTCCAGAAATAGAATGTAGAATAGTTATTACCTAGGAAGAAGGCTGCTAAAGATATGGGGTCTCTTTGTTGGTGATGAGAATGTTCTAAAATTGGCTATGATAACAGTCGCACAACCCTATGCATATACTAAAAAAATAATTGACTTATATTCTTTACATAGAAGAACTATATGCTATATAATTATATCTCAATAGGCTGTCATCATCAACAACAACAAGAAGCTGGATTCTATCAATTCCTTAAAGACTTTTAAGTGTCCGCAGTTATAGTAATATGTCTTTTCCTGTTTCCTTGAATTCTGGCTTTGTGACACAAATACCCATTCAACCCATTTCCTCCTGTTGCAAAGCATGAATCACCCTTGTTACCACAATAAATTCCTTGTCTCTAGTATATGAACCTAGAACATGTTTGGAACCCAGAAGACTTGCATGAAGATGTCTGCAGTTTTGCATTCTACACTGTCTCAGTGTGCTATAAGACTATAGCATTATGCAGAAAGAGCCATAATAAGAATTAAAGGGAAAATCTCAAAAATCTAAAGAGCAGAAGCCATCTTTCCCTTGGGAGTCAGCAGTGAATGTCCAGCAGAAAACTTCTATAAGCTTCCTGGGGCAGAAATTGGTTAAAGTGGAGATTTTATTTTTATTATTATGTAATTTCAAAATTACATATTTTTTCATAAGTTTTCTCTTTTTTTCTTTTTAAAATCATTTTATTACTATTCTACTGCAGTTGTCCAAATTTTTGCACCTTTGTCTCCCTCTGCCCATCCCGCCTCCCACACTCACAGTTAATTCCCACAGTGTTGCCCATGTCTGTAGGCCCTTCTGGCATGTTCATTGTTTAGTCCCTTCCCCTTCTTTCCACTATGATCCCCCCTCCACTCCTGCCAGTCACTTTCAATAGAACTACAATCCATGCTTATAGTTCTATTTTGTTCATTAATTTTGTTTATTAGATTCCTCTTATAGGTGAGATCATATGGTATTTGTCTTTCACTGACTGGTTTACTTCACTTAGCATAATAGTCTCCACAAGTCTCTATGGTCAATTACTATTTAACAAAGGAGGCATGAGCATATAATGGAGTAAACGTAGCCTTTTCAATAAATGATGTTGGGCAATCTGGACAGGTATATGCAAAAAAACTGAATCTAGACCACCAACTTATACCATATACCAGGATAAACTCAAAATGGATAAAAGATTTAAATATAAGTCATGACACCATAAAAGTCTTAGAGGGGAAACATAGGTAGGAAAAAAATCAGGTATCCCACATGGCAATATTTTTGCCAATATATCTCCTAGGACAAGGGAAATAAAGGAAAAAATAAACAAATAGAATTATATCAAACTAAAAATCCTCTGCACAGCTAAAGAAACCATTATCAAAATGAAAAGGGAACAAAATTACATAATTTTCAGTTACATTAGCCTTGGTTAAAGTGGAGGTTTCATTATTATTACATAATTTCAAAATTTTACTTGTTAAGAAAGAATCAATGTGTCAATACATATTATAGGCATCTTTCTGGACTTCTTTATTAACAAATTAAGATTTGAAAACCATAGAAGGGCTTAAGAAACTAACCTTGATTTCTATATTCATATTGTCAATAGCGTCTTGTACTAAAAAAATCAGGTATCTAGACCACACGTACGATGATGCTTCTATTTTTCAAAAGGGGTTAATTCATCTAAGTTTTTTGTGTGTTTATAATGTTTGTTATGCCTAACTGTTTTCTTAATATAAAGTAGATATACCAACACATGTGGACAGAAGACCCAGAAACACTCTATAGTGTTCGTTAGTATAGTTAACTGTGAATTTCAAGTAGTACCTATCTTTGTTTCTCTGGTGCTGGAACTGCAAACCCTGGCTCAGCTTTCTAATTATGCCTGTTAGGGGTTGAAGTGTGTCCTCCAAACACATGTGTGTGGTACGGAAAAGCATGCTGAAGTCAAACCCCTAGTACCCAAGAATGTAGCCCTATTTGGAAATGTGGTCTTTGAAGAGGTAACAATGTTAATGTGAGGTCCTTAGAGTGAGCCATAGTCTGATATGACTGGTGACCTTGTAATAAGAGAAAGTCACACGCACGGAGAATGCTGTGTGACCAAATGACAGAGGAACGCCAAGGACTGTTGGCTGTCACCAGAAGCTCAGAAGGATTCAACCCTGTTCACACCTCAATTTCAGACTTCTAACCTCCAGAACTGTGAGAATAAATGTCTTTTGTGTGAAGCCATATGTTTGTGGTACTTTGTTACAGCAGCCCAGGGAACTAATCAAATGCCCAAAGGTGACATAGTTGACATGTACAATAAATCCACTGTGGACTCAAGATTCTTTCAAGGGACCCTATATCACCTCAGAAGCCCTGAGATTTATAGTTACACTATTCTTTAAAACTATGGTATTAAAGATACCACAGGAAAAAAGTCTATTATATAATGGTGTTTTATGTGAGCATTTTCAAAGTAACGAACTACCCAAACATCAAATGTTTGTTCAGTATTTGCCTTGTCATTAGTAAACAAATCATTTCAGATGTAAGGATAAGTTTTTAGCTATGTGGCATGGCAAAGAATACATATTTTTAGAAGCAGATTTATTCTGTAACCTCATAGTGGTAACAATCAGCCAGTTCTGAGAGAGCAAAAACATTTCTTTCCTCTGGGAATAATACAAGGGAAGGTTATTAGAAGAGCTGGTTCTTTGGAAATAATAATTTGTAGCTCATAATTTTTTAAGTATTCTATTCTGTTCATTATCCATTAGGCGGACACAAGTGAGCCTCAGAGAGCCTGTGGTTTGCTTGTCCTGTACTCTCAGTAATACACTAACGTACAGGACCATAGAGGGGACCCTTATTCTGACACAACCAAGAGATGGCCATTGTTGGTTGAATGAGGTAATCCAGGGTTAACAAAAAAGTCAAAGACTAAGATAACAGAATGGAATACAAGCTGACGACTGTTCTAACAAGAATGTAAACAAAGTATTGTGAGCTTACTGAGGACATTTCAACTCACTGTGACTGTGGGATTTCAGGAGAGCATCAAATAGGAAGGGACGCTTTATGAAGTTCTTGGAGAAGGAAGGTGCATTCCCCACAACGTGGACGAAGTGAGGTGGACTAGCTTATTTCTTGTGTAACACTGAGTTGCAGAGATAGAAGTTACTTGGGGCATTTTGATTATAGCTAAGAAAAAAGGGTTTGATGAGCCTTAGAAATCTCAACTTCAAATGAGCCTTAGAAGTCCCAACTTCAATAAGAAGACCACTGAATCCTTTGGAGAAAGCCAAGTCAGCTTTTTTTATGAGCAAAAGTATGTGAGATTAATAGAGATGTTTTAAGAGACACTAAGATATTCATTTGTGAGATATTAAGATGACTTGAAAATTTTAAATCAATAGAGAAAATCAATGTTCAACTTTATCTTGTTCAGCACACATTTTCTCAGTGGAATGGATGACGGCATTTTATGTGCTTTCTTGTTAAATCAATGACTAAGACATTGCCCTCTCATTCTTTATAATCTAGGAAAGCAAGATCAGCTTCACCAACAATGATCTACTACAGCCCCAAATTTATAAACATGTCGGGGTATGAGAGGAGATGCCATCTGGACTTCTGCAGAGTACAAGGCCCTGAAGTCATTAACTATCATTAACTACTTATATGCATGTGTATGAATCTCTCCCATTGAGAAAATCTATACTTACAACCTCAAAAAAATGGATGTACTTTTTATGGAAATAGGTAATTATTGAATCATATGCTTCCCATATAAATTATAAATTACCTCTCTGGTAGTTTTCTCATTAAAGATATTAAAGACACCACTGATAACTATTTTTCATGCCAGAAAAAGAGCTTTTAAACTACTTTAAGTGTCTAATGTAGTATCAAATAATGTCTAGATTTTAAGAGATAATTAAGTTCACCATGTAAAACATTTGGTCAATTGGTTTTTTACCAATGTGGGGCTCTTTTTGCATGTTATGAGCCATTCTTGGTAAAAACAGGTCTGTAACCCAGAGCTCAAATTCTGTTAGAACCTGTGGTTTCTGTCACACCCTACCCCTCATTGTTTATAGTCATAACCTCAGTGGCATCCAGCTTGTGGAATCTCTTTGTCTCTGTCACTGTCTCTGTCTTTCTCTTTTAGTTATTCAAGGGGATTGAGAGCCAGAAGAGTAGCAAGATGATGCGTGAAAAGTTTTCACTTGCCCTGGTATCAGATCTCTGTCATGAGGCTGGGTTGTACATTCGTGATCATATGTTCATGTTCTAGTCCTTAGGCTCCATGAACTCAGTGGATTTTTTAACAATTGCATTAGAAAGATGGCAAAACTGAGCAGAACCATAGGCAATAACAAGTGAAGAGCTCTAGCTAAAAATCCAAAGTGCAGAGTTTGCACATAAAGTTAGAACTGGAGAGGTCTTAGAGACTATATAGTCTAATCTTATTTTTAGAGTTAAAGAAATTGAGACCAAGAGAAGCTGAAATCATACAATTTAATATGTACAAGGGTCTGTGTTCCATCCTTTGCATATAAGGTCTCTTTTGATCTGCATGACCCTAATGTGGCACTACGTACCTTCACTATCAAATAGGAGGATTAAGAAGTATAAAATAGTCACAAAGATGTAAAGTAAAGTATAGGGAATAATACTATAATAACTGTGTATGGTGCCAGATGGGCACTAGACTTATCAGAAGGAATGCCTCGTAAATTATATAGATATCTATCTACTACGCTTTATACCTGAAACTAATATAAAATAATACTGAAGGTAAACCATAATTGAAAAATAAAAATAAATAAACAGGAGTGATTAGTTAATTCCCTGCAGGCTGCACAAAGAATTAGAAGTAGAGTCAGGGTTGCACTAACTATCTGTTCTCCAATGCCAGTGCTCAGAATTACAGCATTTCACTGCAGGGATAGGGGGCAGTTTGCAGGTGTCTGGAACTTCAGTCTGGCTTTTAAACACTTCATTTGTCTCTTCTGAAATTAATAAAACATTCAATTAATTATATTTATTTGAAAGTAAAAGGATAAGATAAAAAAAAATGCATTTGAAATTCCACTATTAGGAGATGCTGTTTAAAGTAGTCCCGTGTGATAATGTGATACAGGGTCTAACACTGGAGTTCTTGGTGTAGTTCTGGAGTTCACCAACTCAGTCCATCAACCCAGGAACATGCCACAGCGATTTCCAAACAACCTATAGGCCAAAATATGTGTCTATTAACATAATAATAAACAATGTTTATTATTAGTGAACTATATCCTTCAGTGAAAATGAGAGGACAATGAAGGCAGAAATGAAAAATGCAATAAAGAAAATATGACATTCAGTTCTTTTTATGATTGTTTGAACTATTTACAAAAGTTATAATTTTTATTGCTTGTCCTCAGAAACCCAGTCTGCTTAGTTCATCCTGAGTTATGGGATATTTCCTGTGCTCCGGGTAATATTGTGGGAGAATATATCTCATTATAATCACCTACTTAATTTTGGTTTGCATTAATTACCTTTGTTCAATAGTATTTAAAGGCCCACATTCAACTGAGTACTTCATAAATAACATTTGATGTTAATGGTGACAACAGGTTCAGTGAGATTAAAATTAGTTATTTATAACAAAAAAAAGTTTTACATCATTTAAGGCAATTTAAACCATGCATTTCAGGTAATTTAAACCATGCATTTCAGATATCCTAAATAGATCTGTATCAATTTATAAATCTTGCCCATCTATGGAGGGAAAAAAAAGGAAGCAAACAAAATGAAAGCCTTCGTTATTTCTGAATAGAGTAAAAATTGTTATATTCCTTAAAGAAACTATCTGTAAAATTTTTAAAGCAAAAAGAAAACCTCATCCTTTTATATTTCCTCATAATATCTACTACGTATTTTTATGGCTTTTAAATAGAATTGCTGGTCTCTGGGATATGGAAACCAACCAAGTTATGGGAATGTTTCTAGAGGATGTGATTTTTTTGAAAATTGTGTTTTATAGGTCAATTTAAAAAAAATCTTCCATCCAGATTTGATCACCATCTCCCAAAAAGCACTGGCTAGCTTCTCACATGTGTAGTTAGTAAAATAAGATGAACAAAGATAGAAAAGTAACAATTTAACAACAAGTAGGAAGGAATGATTGTGAAATTAAAATCAGAGGTGTCCTACAATAAATAAAAGCCACTGATATCATGAGAGTCAGTAGTAGCAGCTGTCTGTACACTGAGCAAATTATCTAGAGAGAATTCATAGTCCTGAGGTCACTTCTAAAACATTGGATGTGCAAATTTCATTTTCCATGTCTTTTCCTCTTCCCCATTGCTGTCACACCTCAAAGTCTGGCATAAACACTGTCCTCTTTCATTTACCATGTAGAAGCATGTTATGAGTGATATTGTCAGGATAAGATTCTCTTGGGTCTCTTGTGTTTCTGTATAGCTTGTGAGAGGCACTAGCTAAACTTTCTTTGAATTATCTTTGCACAGATATTTATACAGCAAATGACCTAAGAAGATGGAGATATTTTCTCACTTTGGAGCAAATAAAAACATCGTTACTACCCATTATAAAAGATTTGGGGTTCCTTATGCAAAGGTCAGGTTCCTGTCCTATGAGGCAATCCACCGGGCATGCATGCACCATCTTACGTGCATTACCTCCTAAGATCGGGGGCAGAGGCACAGACTCACACCTGCTGATGCTCACACCGTTGGTTGTATTGTGAGCAATAAAACCCTTTGCCTCTAACTCAGGAGTCTTGGGTCTTCTGTTAACATTTATGAAACTATGATATTCACTGACCCAAGAATCTTATGTACTCAGGTTAAGTGGTCTAACCAGTCAGCATGCAAGTTATGTAAAACCTCATATTCCTCTGAGTTTCTGAAAGCTCTCTCTCATAACAATGTTATTTTAATATTACAGTAGTTATTTCTCTTACATGTTGTTCAAGAAAGTACTATTATATTAATATATTGATTTCATAACACACTCCAATAGGTTTGGTTCATGTCTCTGTTAAAGGCTTCTAGGCCTCCTGAAGGAGATAAAAATATAAGTAAAATTCAGTTACTAATCTTATGGAATTTACTGTTTAGGAAAAATTCTAGTGAGAGATTAGAAGTATACATAAATTCCTATGATTAACAAGACAAGACAAATGTCAATGAGAGAGCTGATGGGTTATGTAAATGAAAAAGTACTATCCAGGAATCTTAAAATCAAAAGGGCCCTTGGAAGTAACGTCATAATTTCTTTCAGATTTGATTGCACAAATGTCTTTTATATAATCAGCTTTCCTGACATAGTTTATCATCACTGGTTAGAAACAGCCAAGGACACTGGTCACAAAGCACTCACCATCTTCCAAAGCAGTCATTTTTATATTTGATAGTTATGGTAGTAAACACATTATTTCTTGGATTTAAATCTGTCTAAAAAGAAATTCCATAGTTTCATTTGCCTAAAGCTCTAATGCTTCTTTCGTATGAGCGTCTTTCACAAGTTCAACATTCTCATTTAAACTGGGCTTCTATTCAGACATTCACTTGTCAGCATGTGTCTCCTTGAGCCACATTTGCACCAAAGATCATTTAAGCCTAATGCCCAAGTTTTCATTTCCCCAGTTAAATTTCATCTTACTGGTTTCAACCCTGAAGTCCAGCCTGTTGAAATAATTTTGAATCTTGATTCTGTTTCATGGCTACAGAAGGTTACAGCATAATTTATGATCACAAGAAACTACTGAATGAGTTTTATATGTTGAACCAATCATTATCCACAAGCTTAATGTTTGTTACCGACAGAAGATTAGCAAGGACCAGAAAAAAAATTGAAGTACAAAACCTCTGATCACCATTGAATGGATTTTATGTGATATTCTCCCTTGCTATTTTTAGAAGGCTGATAAATTAAGTACTTGACCTTTCTCTAAAGAAATAGGACAACCATGTGCTCTAAAATGTTCAGAAGAGAGGTATTAAACCATACAGGGTTAAGTGTTATTACTGATAATATGTGGCCAATGGAGCTGAAGAGCTTTCATATGTAGTCTTCATTTCTCTAAATAATTGGACCCCCTTATTAAAACAAAATCAATTTATCATTTTCAATGTACATATAATATGATGATTGATGTCTTTACCACCAGCTACATGGTATAGAAACATTATATATAACTTTTTAATAATTTTACAAAACAGAGTGTCTGAGTTTATTTCATATTCATGTGTTTCTTTTGCCTTTTGACATTCTTATTATTTTCCTAAAATTTGACACAGATGGCTAAGTTTAGTTGCCATTAGCCTTGTGGTTCTCACATTACTAGATATGATAAGTTGCATTTGAGTAATAAAATAACTGGGCATTTACCTAAGAATTTGGATAATAAAATACAAGACTAACTGTTCAAAAATATTCTCCTGATATATAATCTGATGTTCTAAAGTATATATTCTCACAGTGCATTGTGTTCATTTACATATATGCACCCATATGTGAAACATGTGGTACTTCTACGTTTGCAGTGTACTTAATCATATCTGAATTTAGTAAATTTGTATTATTTTCGTTAATTAATATAATAACTTGATAACACAAATTTAAATCAAGGAAATTAAACCTAATGTCTGTAACTGGCATATTGGACAGGTTGACTCTAACAAGACACAATTAGCAAAAGGCTTTATTTCCCCCCAATCCATACATTTCCTCTGGTCTTTGGGGAACATGTTAGACCCCTAGAAGGCTCTCTGTGGACTTTAGACCTTCATGGCTGGTGGCTGTCAATCATTAGAAAAAGTGTCAGGTCAGGGGGTGGGAAGACCCAAAAACAAAAACAAAAGCCACATTTAGTTATTAATAACTCCAGTCCTAAATAGTCAAAAATTCACATGTACATCCAGCTAAATATCCCTCTTCTCCTTCATCTTCAACCTGAACTTTATGTCTGGACCTCCAGTGGTGAAGGGAGCGTGGCTTAGTTATTAGCTCCCCTGTGCCTCTGTCTCTGAATTTTTCAGGGTCAATGCCAGGGGGAGGGGCAGTTGTGAAGTTTTTGTCCTACTTTTTCTGTAGTCTCTCTTGGCTAATGCTGGCTGATCCTAATGCCTTTCATGATCACAGATCTACAAAACACTGTTTTTGGTGGGCACGTCTGTGGTTTCTGCAATACTCTCCCTCAGCTCAGCACTGCACATGCCTCTCATGTGGTTAGGTCTCCCTAATGCTCCTTTCACTTCAGCCACCATCCCAGGGGCACACCCCACAGCTTCCTTCTCCTTCAGGAAGCCTTTGTGCTCCAGTTGTCCTGATGATCGCTGGGACCCACTGACCCACTGCAAACTCAAACATGCAACATGCAACATGGAAATGCAGAGACATAGACCTCTTTCCTTACCCTCCCCTTTCTCCTCATAACTGTCCACAGCTTGGAAAAGCTGAGGTATGAGAATCAGGTACTTGTTTCTATGTTCCTTAATTTAATAACCTAGACAAATATTTCTTAAGAAGCTCTTGCTGAGTGTCCCTCCAATGCATGTGTTAGTCCTGTATATTTCTACAGCTCTACACCTCATCACTCAAGGAGGCTGAAGCTGCCTGGACCTCTGTGCAGACCTTGATGTTTGAATGTGGGTCCATTGGCTTCAAGAAGGGAGTAGAAGTCCCCTCCTCTGTGTGTGTGTGTGTGTGCGCGTGTGTGTGGCATGGGTGGGGAACAGGAGAAGTGAGCATATGAAATGACATATAGTCTGGTAACTCCACTTCCACAGTTTTCTGCCACCATCCTGATGAATTTTTGGCATTTTCTTGTGTGGGTGAAGGAGAGTTAAAGACTGCTGTCATCTTGTACTCAGTTATTAGGAAACTGTTAGCTATTCTTAATAGATTGTGGACTAGTAATAATCTGTTATTCTCAGTTTTGGATTTTCAGCAACAATCTGAGACATCTAGAAAGTCCCTTTCAACTGGTCCTTATGTTCTATATACCTATAAACACTTAATTTAAAATTTCAATCAGTACCTATAGCACATTATACATATTGTAGTGCTTTGCCTGGAAAGTCCTGTGTTTTGGATTTTAATCATAAAAAGTCAAATCATGTTGGAAATGCTACATGGTATAATGGTTCCTTGGGAGGTGGGAACTTCTAAAAATGGATATAGAAAAACATACTTATTTAATTTTGTTCACACAATGCAATGTTTTTCTACATAAGCCACTATTATATCTTATGGAACAAGTATCCCCCGAACAAAATTTTGGGAACAGATACTTAAAATTAACATTTAAAAACTAATATAAAGCATTCTGAAACTCCATGGGATTGTTCTGAAGAGAGAGCAGACTGTGGGGTATAGTCTGTTATCAATGCCTGAATAAGTCAGTGGCTCTCTGTGACATACATTCTTGCTATCCCACCTCAAAGAAGCTTGCAACCTCAAGTAAATTCAGAAATTAACAGAAAATCAAATACTCTAACATTTAGTGGAAAATGCTGTATTTCAGTTTTGCCATCAGAATGAGCGAGGAAAAAGGTCCCTTTTTACTGTGTCTTTATTCCATAACCCTATGTTCTGTGGCTAGATAAAATGAACAGCAAATAAAAACAAATCTGCAGTTAACAGGGCTATATCCATATTTTTTCTTTTCCAGCATTGAGTACTTCTACTTGAAGCGTGTGCTGTTGAGTGTAATGATACGTTCAGTAACAATCCATTTTTCAGCCTTGGACAGCTGAGACATGAATGTTGCCCTTTAACGCAGACAAAGTGAACAAAAGTGAGTCATATAATTTTCTTACAGCGATGTAGGGATCATAAAAACACATTATGTGGCACTGTAACAATGCTGGGTCACAGTATAAGAAAAGAACATGCGTATCCTCTAAGTCCAGAATATTATCAGGTCACAAGAAATAATTTTTAAAATAAGAAGAATGAGATTTACCTCTAGCCTCAGGACCATACAGAAACCTGCAGTGGTCATTTTTTTTTAAAGGAAAAGACTGTGAAGTATGATCTCTTAGCTTAACTTTACCATATTAGCTTTAGACTAAGTATTTAAATACTACTTGCTAATCTTTTATGGATAATAACTATTAGTAATTCACATTATAGGTTCATTATTCACCCATTAATACATCAATGAGGGCAGGCCTCCTAATTGTCTAATTACTTGGAACTTAAGACCTTAGTTAGGGTGCTATTAAGGGGATAGAAAAAGTTTAGGCTTTGGGCATGGCAGACCTGGATTCAAATCTCTGCTGTGTGACCTTGGGCAAGGTAATCACACATTCCACTAAGTTATGGAGTTCTTACCTGAAAATGGAAAACAAATACACCCTCAAGTTCCTTGAAGATTAAACACATTGTAGTACTCAACAAGGCCAGTCCCCTTCTGGAATCATGAAATTATCTTAAACAGCAAATTTCCAAAGGATTCCTCCACACCTTTCTCCTCACCACAGCTGACAACGTGTCTCAGCTTTCAGCACCACGGACAGCAAAGCCTCTGCCCCTCTGGCTTGCACATTACCCTATGTACAACTTGAAGATAGGAGCCCTTTCTTCTTTCTCCTTCGTCTCCAATATGCAGCGGAGTACTCATATATGCTAAGTTCACTTACAAATAAAAGGCATTTCTGAATAACTCAAATGTCAATTCGCACCATATTTAGATGTAATTTTTCTACTTTCATGATTACTTTAGGTTAACATATATTTAAATGAAACATAATATGTTTATCCAAGGAATATTTTCTATTACAACATAGATGTGAAAAACAACAATTTTGAATATATATACACATATGCGTGTATGTGTGTGCTTATACATATAATATATACACATATGCACAATACATACATACATTAAATATATTCCCCGATTAACAAAACTTAAGTCTAGTTACCTCCTTTCAGAAATAATCACTGCTAATTGTTATCACTACTATTAATCAATAACATTTATTATTAATGTTGACAATGTTCATTAACACATATTTACTAAGCTCATGCAATGACTTTAGAATGCATACAACACCAAATTAGACTTTTCCCAGGCTTTTATTCCCAATTAGACAGAGAGATCAGTCACAAACACAGAGAATGAAGGTTAATGTATTCAGGAAAGAATGTGTGGCATCATGGCATTTATACCAATACCTGATACTTAAGAGCAAAGTGAGAAATTCAGAATTGATAACAACTATGGGACATTTACACAAAAGAATACTACTCAGCTGTAAAAAAAGAAAAAAATACCATTTGCAGCAGACTGACAGAGCTAGAGAACATTATGCTAAGCAAAATAAGCCTGTCAGAGAAAGACAAATACCACATGATTTTCCTTATATGTGGAATCTAATGAACAAAATGAATTAACAAGCAAAATAGAGAAAGACTTACAGATAGAGAGCAGGATGACAGCTATGTAGGGGGAGTTTAGGAGGTGGAGGGATCAAGCAAAAAGGTAAAAGACTCATGGACATTGACAACAGTGTGGTGATTGTGGTGGGGAGAGGGGGCTATAAGAAAGCTAAGTGGCAATGGAAAAAATACACTAAAAATAAGTTATAAAAATAAATTGTTCAATGCAATTTCATTACCATTATCAAAACTACTGGTAACAACCACAAGGACACAAGTTCCCATTATGAAGGAATGTGGACCAGAATGTCTCAAGTCAAGGAAGGGCCAGATACACCAATCATCGGACAGCCAGTGATGTGGAACAGGGTTAAGTTACCGTAGGCTGAGTAATATGGAACCAAACAGAGGTGCTGTATGGAAAGCTGTTCATAGAAAGCTTTCACAGGAAGTAAAAAGTCATTTGTCTAGCAGTTTCTTCATGATCCTAAGATGACATAAGGAGGTAGAAAAATCATGCTTTATTATGTCTTCTATCTCTGTGTTATCTATTGTCCTTTTTTAAACTCATGGATCTCAAGCTTTAGTCATTTCTTTGTTTCTGCACATCTCAGGTAATTACAAAATGATATTATTTTGTGGAAAAATAAACTTGAAAGAAAATACACTAAAAGATTCATAACTTTTAAAAAAGAATAATAACAAATAATCAAACATTATTTAATATCTATTAAATATATTGAATTCCTAAAGATATTTATTAAACATTAAATCCTTGAGGATGTTTAAGGTATAAAATTATGCAAATGTGACATATTTATTTTCATAAATTCCTCTGTGTTCTTTATCTGTTCTGATATCATCTAGATGTTTTCCAAATTAAAATATATCCATTTTCACCAAAGGTAAGTTTGCAATCATGTTATATTTAGGCTCTAAACTTTTCTAGCTGAATAACTTCACCACTTATAGGCTTCTGTTTTCTTGACTTTTAAAAAATGACCTATATCACCATTTGTTGCAAAGTTTGAGTAATGCAAGGTATTTTAGCCTCCAAGTAATGCCTGGTATACACTATGCCATCAAATATGTTAGGTTTTGCCTTGGCCGGGTGACTCAGTTGATTGGAACATTGTCCCATACACCAAAAGGTTGCAGGTTTGATCCCTGGTCAGGGCATTTACCTAGGTTGTAGGTTTGATCCCCGATCTGGTCATGTATAGGAGGCAACTTATCAATAGTTCTCTATCATGTTCTCTCTTTCTCTCTCTCTCTCTCCCCCTTCCTCTCTCTCTAAAATCAATAAACATATATTTGGGTAAGGATAAAGAAATGTTAGTTATTTTTTAAAATAAGTTTTTTAATTGTGTAGGGATATTTCTTTACTCTTACAGAAATATAATTATAGACTATCATAAGATATGAAAGTAGATAGGAAGAAAGTTTGGTACATATTGATGCAACTTTCATCAATTAATTTTATTACTCATATTCAGGAATTCAACAATTAATTTTGAAAACCTTCAAACTCGATAGCCTGGAAGCACTCTCAACCTAGCCAACCATGATTCTGACATCAATAGGTTCACATCTAAACTGAAGGGTAAGTAGTATATAAAGTTGTTTTATTTTATGGAAAGAGCATTGTTATTTGTCAGATGATCAAAAAATGTTGGATCAGTTTTTACCAGATAAATAGAACATAGGGACAGGCAGTCAAAGAGCAAATCAGTGTCACTGATCTCTCTTAGTGAGGCAGCTCACCGTCTCTTAGTATGTGGAAAGATGGAGTCAGAAAATAAGTCAAGAATGTCATTGATAATTTAGGAATGAAAAAACTTTAAATTAGTGTCTCATAACATCACAAACTATATGTAAGTTTTAGTCTATAAAAGTTTTGTATTTAATACCGGTCATTACAATGAGACAAAAGTCTATAGCATATTTTATGAAATCAAAGACATTTGCAGATCATTGCCATTATAGATTCTGGACTATACCAACCATTAGATACTGAATCAGCCTGAAGGGGCCAGAACATGCTAAAATCAGCCATTTTGCTAACCAGTCAGGGAGGACTGGGGCACTGTTTTCTGTTACATTGTGGAGAAGGGAAATAGTATCATCCTGAGAGACCATTTCCAACATGGTATGACTCACTATTCAGAAAATAAAAGTAACATTTGAACAAAAGTCAAAGTTACATTCACTGTAATAGGAGTTGTCATTACATTTAAAGTATTCCTCAATATTTATTGGTAAAATTAACCAGTTTTAAACTTTGATAGTCATCATTGGAATATGAAGTTATGGTTAAATATGTATGAATACCAAAACCATTGGTAATTTCTTAGTCACATAGGAAGGACTCGGAGAAACTAAAATATAGATCAGAAAATCATAAGGAAGCTTTGTGTGGAACTCTTTTCTTAACGCTTTACACTAAGATAAGACTTAGTCATGTACAAAGTCACCTAGTTATCCTAATTTCATTTAATTATAAATGTTTTAAATAGAGGTCCAGTGAATATTAATATTAATCTGGAATTTTACTTGATTAGTCTTTATATTATTTTAAGAACACATATAATAAAATATATGATAATTAATCTACTTCAGAATTGTCCTCTCTTCATGGATTGAAACAAAAAACTAACTCTCTGTCCATATTGTTGATTAAAAGTCCTTTCTCCATGAAATAATCCATGGAGAAATTTGTTGAAGCTATGGACATATATTTACAAAATACTTGACTGAAGGTGTACCAGCACTATCATAAGCGTTTTATACAGTTTATTCCATTCAATACTATTAATATCCTATAAAATGGACTATCACTACCTTCACTTTTACAAAGGAAACAGAAACTTACAGAATTCAAGTAACATAAGGGAAAATGTGTCGCAAGTGCTGGAGCTGGAACACAAAGATTTATCATCATGGTGACTGTTCTCTGAGATACCAAAGCTAACCATTGTGGAACACCCACAGCATGCCAAGCCTCCCTGGGCACCTACCATGTTACAGTTAATTCAGTCCTCACAACTCTCCACATTAATGTGTGCGATAGGCAACATTATATCAGACTCCGGGTATACAGATATGAAATCTCCAATGTCCAATCAACTCTGCAATTACAGCAGATATAGACTGAGAAGCACTCACAGGTCGCATGTAATGTGGATACGGTGAAGATAAGTATTCAGAAAGTAAAATTATGTGGTACTTTTCAAACATATTCTCAAGTTCCTTCTTACTCAAATGGAGAAATGTGGTCTACATCACCTCCCTTTGCATTTGGATTGACTTTAATGACTTGCCTGTAACCAACAGAAAGGAGTAAAAATGACATTGTAGGACTTCTAAGGCTGAGTCCTATAAAACAATGCAATTTGTGTCTTATCTGCTGGCACACATGCCCTTGAAACCCTGAGCCCCTTGAGAAAAGTCCACGCACCCATGTGCCAAGTTGCGAGGAGCCATGCCATGTGGAGGGAGCATATGCAGCAGCTATGCTTGGTGGTTCTTGTCTGAGTTATCCCTGGTTAGGCACCAGACTTGTGACTGAGTTAAGATTCCAGGTGACTCCAGCTGTCCAGTCTCCCATTCAAGGTCCTACAACTTGTGTATCAGAGATTCCTGCTCTGCCCCTTTGAATACTGACTATAGGATCTGGGCATAATTAATTGGTTATCTTATTCTGACAAAATCTGGGGTAGTTTTGTTATACAACTGGAACACTTTTAATAATTTTATCAATATTCACAACAATATGTCTGAGATATACCTCTAACAGTTCACATCTGAATTAGAATATTACTAAAAAGTACCTGAATATATTACCTAGTATATAATATAGACCATAAATATACATCTATCATTAATTAATATGTCATTTAAGGATTTCAAGCACACAGTAACTGAATGAGTGTCATAAAGGTAAATGATCCAAAGCTGTGCTGTTGGCAGAGGCCATTGATGAGATGCAGAACTATGCTCACTGTAAAATACGTACCAGAGTAGGAAAGCTTAGTATGAAAAAAAGACTTTAAAAAATCTCATGAATAATTTTATGTTGATTAACCATCCAAATAATATTTGAGGTATTACACAATCATTTTTATATTGATTATATGTCTAAATGGTAATATTTTGGGTAGTGGTTTAACTAGAACACATTATAAAATAATTTCACCTGTTTCTTTTTACTTATTTTTGTTAATTTGACTCCTAGAAAATGGAATATTTAATTGTAATTCATATGGTGTATTTATGATATAACTAAACTATTATTCTTTCTTAAAAATTATTAGCTACTTACTAATAAAAGAAAATAAGACAGAACCTAATTAATAATTCTCATCATGCCACAATTTTCTCTAAATTTAAAAAGCAAGAACACTGATTTTAGTTTATCCAATAATTTCTGTTATCCAAGTCACTAATATATAAATTTTAATTGCCTATCATTCCAAAATAAGAGGGAAAAAGGACTTGATGTTAGACACACAGTAAAGCTAATGGTGTTACATTAGATGCTGATTTTATTAAAGTAAGGACACTTCATTTACTGGTTCATTGTACTATTTAAAATTCTGATTATTTTAAATTCTTTATTTTCACACTAAAAACCATGCATCAAATCTTCTCAAACCTTTTCTTTATTTTTTCAGTAACTTTAGATTTATTTTTTCTTCTCTCTGATCTCTTGTCAATGTAATTTGTTTCCACCCTCCCAGATTTTCACACAACTTAAAGAAGAGGTCAAAGAAATAAGAATAATAGATAAAATTGTCTTTAAACAAAGTCTCAATATCTTGGGAACTGTTTTCTTTTTTTTAAAAAAGGAAATTTATATGAACATTTCAAAAGTAAGGAGATTGAAAGTTTTATTTTAGAAAAATGTTGGAAGTTTTTCTCTTGAAACTTGAAATAATTGTGCAAACATAAATGAGTCATTTCTACTCCAGTCTAAATTCACAACACTAACTGCAGGTGGCTTTCTCTACTCCTGCTAACTAACACAGACTGCTCTGTACCATATGTGCCTTCTGTCACTGTCACTCTCAGTTCTAGACTTCACTTCATTGTGGGCTGTCAGAGAACTGCCACCAGCTTCATCCAAAACCCTGACATTTAGCCTTTCCTCCTCAGCTTCAATCCATCAACAGTTTGAACTTTTGTGAATGTACCTTGCAAAATAGGTGGATAGCATCAGCCTGACTAAGTACTATGAGATGGACTGTGTCCTCCAGAAAGTGTGTGATTGTGCCACCTGCAGCTGCTGGCCTGCTTGTCTGATGGCCTGCCAGTCATACACTCTCCTCAGAAGGACCTGAAAACTGTCAGATAACAGCTGTTGGAAAACACCTGTCAGCTGCTGTGTACAGTCAGAAGTTCAGTGTACAAGCAGACAGTGTAAGTGGAAGAGTTATGAATGGGAAGTAGGTAAGCAGCAGTCACTAGACTCTGGAACTGTGTAGAAGTCTGGCTGAGGTTGAGAGCTTCTGTTACAAAGTCCAATGCATTCAGGGCCAGGCAGGTGGGATGTTTTTGTGAAGAGTCTGGCTATTTTTATTACTACTGCTGTGCTTTTATGGTTATGGCCGGCTTGCTATATGTCAGTTATAGTTTAAACAATATATATACACATTAATTTAAGTTTACAGAAGTGCTATAAGGTAGATACTGTGCTTCTCTTCATTTTACAAATAAAATAAATTAAGGCAGAGAGCAATGTGCTGAGGTCACACAGTGAGCAAACGTGGGATCAAGTTTAATCTGCCCACTACTCGAGGCTATACTCCTACCCTCAAGCCATACTGCTTAGGGGATTGGTGGCATCTGTGGCAACCTGAAGGGCAAATATATTGCCTCAAGGCATTCAGTTTTGGTCACCAAAAACAAATGTTATCTGCCATCCAATTCAGTGACTGGTTTGTCTACAGTCACAGGCAAAATAAAAGTTGGCAAAGTTTTTTTTAAATTCCACCCATGTGTTCTCATGCTATTTGAAATTACACATGAATATCTCACTGTGAAGCTGAATTTTATTTACAGTAATCAAAACACATGCTTTAAAAAGTTGTCTCTATGCTTATGACTTCTTCATAGTATTCCTGACTACTAGAGTTCAATATCTGTTTTATTTATGTGTCAAAAGGAAAGGAGAAACTAATACAAATTTCTCATGAATATAAAGAAAGTTGTTTACTTTCATGGCCTACAATAGAGAGTTTTAAGGAGTCTTTTTTTTTTTTCCAAGCCAACAAGTAAATGAACGAGGTGAAAAAGAAACTGCTGGTTTGTTATGGTCAGGTATTTTGTGATGAGATCTATGTCTGTGATATTTTACTTTTCATGCTAACTGTTGGATAAACAATTAAAAATAATCTTCTTGTTATACAATTAAGGAAAGGTATTACAGAATCATCATGCATTTCATACCCATTGCTCACATTTGTAAAGACTGTAGGTGATGCAAGCTGGGGCTCCCTCCTGCTACTTGTCTTAACTCCTGGATATATACAGTGAGGGAATTCTTTCCCATCTGATGGACCCAATTCATAAAAGAAGAGGATATCCACATAGATGGACACATCTATGTGTTCATCGGGCACATAGGTACTCAGTGGTGTGCCTGAGAATTAAGCATGAGTTCTTGTGGCATCAGCAAGACAAGCCCCAAAGACTGATCCTTTATTGACTGAAGTGTCCTTCTGCATCTTGGAGGGAGAATACCTTCCATGCTGCACTAGACAATTATTGACCAGCAATTACTGATGCCCAAAAATGTAAGCTAAGTTGTTTCCTGGAATAATTGATTCTCAACCCAAACTAAAGCAAAAATAATGATATCCCTTCTGGGGTTCTCTGGAAGGAAGCAAGTCTTTCAGACTATCTTTAGTTACATTTTTAAAAATGAGCTTTCACTACTTCATATAAAAGCATATATTTCAAACATGCCATTTTATGTTTATATTTGATTATAAACAGAGATGTTTTTAGTTTTGACTTACAAATAAGCAACAGACATACATGAGATTTTAATGGGAAATTAACTTGGAGATTCAGAGGCACTAAAATAAACAGAAAAGACTTTCAATCTGTACTACCGAATACAAACGTAATACTCGAATTTTAAACTAATGTAATTTTTTCCCCTTTTAAATCGCAAATCCAAGCTTTCTGCATGATCAAGGGTGTGAAAGGAATCTGAAAACTTATTGTGATTATCATGACGCTAGGTGAAAATACACTGCATTTTCTACATTCAAGGATTTTTTACCTTATGTGTTACATAAAGCACTATGGTTCCAATTGTGTACACAAAAGAAAATAATGGTATGAGAATCCTTAATGAAGTTTTGGTCCCATGACAGACAAATGAAGACACATCCAAATACTTGACTTTGTTGATGGTTATTTATTTATTTATTTATTTATTGAGAGACAGGAAGTGGGGGAGAGAGAGAGGGAGAGAAACATCGATATGCAAGAGATACACCCATCCGGTGCCTCTCACATGCCCGCAACTGGGGACCTGGCCCACAATCCAGGCATGTTCCCTGACTGCGAATTGAATCCGTGACTTTCGGTTCACAAGCTGGAGCCCAATCCACTGAGCCATACCAACCAAGGATGTTGATGATTTTAAACATGTAAAATAAAGCATTATTTACTCCCATTTTCAGCCATGACAGTTACTGAAAATCACCTCACCCTATCATCATAACCACGGAACATCTGAATGACATACATGAAGCATACAGGTTCAGATGCTGGACAGTAGACAGCACAGCATTGAGAACACAGAAAAGAAAACATGAGTGATTCCTATAATACATCCCAGTTATCTACCAGGGATCATGTTCCAGATCACTGAGCAGAGAAGGTGGGACACAGGTGCCGCTAAGTAGACACGTAAAGCTTGCTGAGTTCATGAGCCATAGACAAGTCTGGGAAATTGAGGTAGCTGGGATGTCAAGGGCAAAGGACTGAAGAACATGTAGATATGAGGACAAAGAGACCCAAAATCTGCATGGGGTGTCCCTGAGGCTACCGGTCACTCTAATAGGTGTGTAGTGACATTTCATTTTACTTTGCATTTCCCTGATGACATATGACATCTCTTCATATTCTTCTTTTATTGTTCTATTACAGTTGTCCCAATGTTCCCCCATTATCCTCCTCCACCCCTCCCACAGTCAATCCCCTCCCAATTGTCCATGTGTATGGTTCATTTATACCTGTTCCTTGACAAGACCTCTCCCATTCTTTCACCCCTTATTCCCCTCCTCTGACCCCTCTCGTCGCTGTTGGTCTATTCCTTGTTTCCATTCCTATGGTTCTATTTTGCTTGTTTGTTTGTTTTGTTCATTAGGTTCCTGTAATAGGATAGGTCATATGGTATTTGTCTTTTACCACCTGGCTTATTTCACTTAGCATAATTCTTTCCAGTTCCAACCATGTTGTCATGAAGGGTAGGAGTTCCTTCTTTCTCTGCTGCATAGTAGTCCATTGCGCAACTGTACCATAGCTTTTGATCCACTCATTTACTGATGGGCACTTAGGTTGCTTCCAGCACTCGGCTATTGTAAATTGTGCTGCTATGAACATTGGGTTGCACAGGTTCCCTTGAACTGGTGTTTCAGGATTCTTAGAGTATAATCCCAGCAGTGGAATCACTGGATCAAAGGCAGTTCTAATTTTAGGTTTTTGAGGAAATTCCATACTGTTTGCCACAGTGGCTGCAGCAGTCTGCATTCCCACCAAAAGTGTACTAGGGTTCCCTTTTCTCCACATCCTCACCAGCACTTGTGGTTTGTTGGTTTGTTTCTGATGGCCATTCTGATGGGTTTGAAGTGGTGCCTCATTGTTGTTTAAACTTGCATCTCTCTGATGGCTAGTGATGCTGAGCATCATTTCGTTGCTCTCTGTATGTCCTCCTTAGAGAACTATCTGCTCAGGTCCTTTGGCCATTTTTTAATTGTATTGTTTGTCTTCCTGGTGTTGAGTCATATGAGTTCTTTATATATTTCAGACATCAAACACTTGTCTGAGGTATCATTTGCAAATATGTTTTCCCATACAGTTGGTTCCCTTTTCATTTTGATGATGTTTTCTTTAGCTGAGCAGAAGATTTTTAATTTAATGTAGTCCAATTTCTTTATTTTTTCATTTATTTCCCTTGCCCCAGAAGATATATCAGCAAAGATATTGCTGCATGGAATATCCAAAATTTACAGCCTGTGTTTTTCTCTCAGACTTTTATGGTGTATGGCTTATGTTTAAATCTTTTATGCATTTTGAGTTTATTCTTATGTATGGTGTAAGTTGGTGGTCTAGTTCCTTCCTTCCTTCCTTCCTTCCTTTTCTTTCTTTCTTTTCTTTTTTCTTTTTTCTTTTTTCTTTCTTTCTTTCTTTTTTTTTTGCATGTACCATTCCAGTCCTCCCAATACCATTTGTTGAAGAGACTATTTTTACTCATTTTATACTTCTGCCCCCCTTGTCAAATATTAATTGACTATAGAGAAATGAGTTTATTTCCAGCTTCTCTATTCTGTTCCATTGGTCTATGTATCTGTTTTAATGCCAGTACAGAACTCTTTTGATTACAGTGGCCTTGTAATAATATAGTTTGATATCAGATATTGTGATCCCTCCTACTTTTTTCTTCTTTCTCAAGATTGCTGAGGCTATTCAAGGTCATTTTTGGTTCCATATAAGTTTTTAAAATATTTGTTCTAAATCTGTGAAATATGTCATTGGTATTTTAATAGGGGTTGTGTTGAATCTATAGATTGCTTTGGATAGTGTGGACATTTTAATGATGTTAGTTCTTCCAATCCATGAACATGGTATGTACTTCCATTTATTTGTATCTTCCTTAATTTCTTCCTTCAGTGTTCCGTGGTTTCCCAAGTATACATTTTTATCTGCTTGGTTAAGTCTATTTCTAGGTATTTTATTTTTCTTGTTGCTATAGTAAATAGGATTTTCCCCCCATTTTCTGTTTCTGATTTTTCATTCCTGGTGTACAAAAATGGCTTCAAATTCTGAATATTGACTTTTTATCCCACAATTTTTCCAAATTCACATATTAGATCGAGTAGTTTTTTTGGTGGAGCCTATAGAATTTTCTATGTACACTATTATGTCATCTGCAAATAATGACAATTTTATTTTCTTCTTTCCAATTTGGATGCCTTTTATTTCTTTTTCTTGTCTGATCACTGTGGTTAGAACTTCCAATACTATATTGAATAAAAGTGGCAAAATTTGAGACCCTTGTCTTGTTCCTAATCTTAGGGGGAAGTTTTTATTTAATAGCATTTTACTCAGTCTTGAATGTTTTTGAGTTTTTTCCTTGAGGTTGGTTTCTAGTTTCAAGCCATTGTGATCTAAGAAGATGCTTGATATGATTTCAATTTTCTTGAATTTGTTAAGGCTTCTTTTGTGTCCTTCCATGTGGTTTATCTTTGAAAATGTTCCATGTGCATTTGAAAAGAATGCATATTTTGTTTCTTTGGGTTAAAAGATTCTGTATATATCAATTAAGTCTATTTGATCTAGAGTGTTGTTCAATGCTACAATTTCCTTGTTGATTCTCTGCTTGGAAGATCTATCCATGGTTGATAATGGAGTGTTAAAATCCCCTACTAGGAGTGTGTTGCTGCTGATGTCTTTCTTGACGTCCTCCAAGAATTTCCTTACATACTTGGGTGCTCCTGTGTTGGGTGAACATATATTTACAAGGGTTATATCTTCTTGATGGATTATTCCCTTAAGTATTATGTAGGGGCTGTCTTTGTCTCTTTGTATAGCCTTTGTTTTGAAATCTATTTTGTCTGATATAAGTATTGCTATAGTAGCTTTTTTTTTCATGTCCATTTGTTGGAATATATTTTTTCCATCTCTTCACTTTCAGTCTGTGTAGGTCTTTTATTCTGAGGTGGGTCTCTTGTTAACAGCATATGTGGGTCATGTTTTCTTATCCTTTCAGCTATCCTATGTCTTTAGATTGGAACACTGAATCCATTTACATTTAGGGTTATTACTGATAGGTACTTATTCATTGCCATTTTCCCCTTTGTACCTGTATCCATCTCTCTCTATCTTTCTTTTTCATCTTCTTAAAGCAGTCCCTTTAGGACATGTTACACTGCTGGTTTCATGGAGATGTATTTGTTTAGTCCTTTTTTGTGTGTGTTTGTTTGGGAAACTCCTTATTTTGCCTTCCATTTTAAATGAGAGACTTGCTTGATATAGTAGTCTTGGTTGCAGGCCTTTGCTTTTCATTACTTGGAATATTTTTCACCATTCCCTTCTGAGTGTAGTGTTTCTTTGGAGTAATCCACTGAGAGTCTTATCAGAGCTCCCTTGTATGTTACTAGTTGTTTCTTACTTGCTTCCTTTAATGTTTTCTATTTGTCTTTAAAATTTACCATTTTAATTATGATATTTCTTGGAGTGGGCTCCTTTGAACTCATCTTGATTGAGATACTCTGTGTTTCCAGGACTTGTGTGACTTTTCCTTTCATCAAGTTAGGGAAGGTTCCTCTCACTACTTCCTCAAATAGGTTTTCTCTGTGTTGCTCCTCTTCTCTTTCTGGTATCCCCATATGATATAGATATTATTCTGTTTTATGTTGCCCTGCAGGTCTCTTAACCCTTTTTGTTCTTTTGGAGTCCATTTTTGTTTTGTTTCTCTGTCTGGGAATTTTTTTCTATGTTGTCTTCCAGTCCACTGATTTGTTCCTTTGCTTCATCTAAACTGATTTTAATTCCTTCTACTGTTTTCTTCATTTCAGATATTATATTCTTCATTCCCTCTTGGCTCTTATTGATAGTTTCCATGTTCTTTGTCATACTGGTATAATTTGCAATAAGCTCCTTGTAGCTTTCCTAGGGTTCTTTGCAGCTCTCACTGAGCTCATTGAGCATCATTACAACCATTATTTTGAACTCAGTGCCTGAGAGTTTGCTTGCCTCTATTTCATTTAGCACTCTTTCTGGGGATTCCTCCTTTTTTTCATTGGGGGCTGTTTCTTTGTCTCTTCACTTCAAGTGACTTCTTGTTTGTTTCTTCTTCTCATATTGATCTTCTTTGACTCCCTGTCTTACGGTGCGAGCTTTTGTGGTAGGAGACTTGTGGGATTAAGTGGTGCAGTCTCCTCGATCTCCCGAACTTGATGCTCTTAGAGTGCCCTTTATGCTGTTTATGTGGGCTTTTTGTTTGTAATTGGGTTTTGTTTCTTTTTGATCATTCTTTGTTGGGTCTTTCCCTTTGGCTGGCTGACTGAGAGTCGCTCCTCCTACCATGAGCTGTATGCTACTGTATAGGTGTTGCCAGAACAAAATCAATCAGCCCAGGAAACAAACCCACACCCATAAAAATAACCTCCAACCACAATCACACGATAAAAAGCAAATGAGCTGATATTAATAAAGGTGTAAAGATATTAAAACTATTGTAAGAAAGGAAAAAAATATGAGATGACTAACTGAAAGAAAAATAATTTTGTGAACATAGAGGGAGGAGCAATAATAAGAGTAAGGAATGGAGACAAGGCAAAGAGAGAAAGAAAGTAAATTTTACATTTGTAAATAAAAAAAGTGAGGGGAAAAAAGCAGGATAGAGTAAAAGGGAAACATATAGTATTAGGTTTAAACAGAAATTAAATAAATTATACAGTGAGAGAGAGAAAAAATAGCAACCAAATTGGAGAAAAAAATATGACAGAGTGCTATCAACAAGTGAGCAAAGGTTAATACAGGTGGGATAGGAATAAGAGGCAAAAAAATAAAGAAAGGTTTAAACTACATCTAGGAAAGAGAAGTGATTTTGAGAGGATAGCGGGAGAAGGAATACTAAGAGTGAGGAATGAAAACCAGGCTAAGGCAGGGAAATATAAAATTTAAAATGAAAAAAAGGGCAGGAGGAAGGCAAAATGGAACAGGAGAGGGGAATGGTAAAATTTGAGATTTGAAATACAAAAATAGTGAAGATATTAAAATAAAATTGAAGAAATGTCATAATGACCACCATATCCACAACCAATGAGAAAGTATTGATAGAGATGGAGAGAGAATAAGGATATTTTAAGAATGGGAAAAACAATGTAAGATGACTAACGACAAGAAAAATGGTTTTGAGGCTGGAGCAGGGAGAAATAGTAAGAGTGTGGAAAGGAAACAGGTTGTAGCAAGAGAGAAATTAAAATTTAAAATGAAAGTAAGAAGAGGAAAGAAGGTAAAATGGAATAAGAGAAGGGAGGAGCAAAATATGGGATTTGAAATAAACTATAATATATAAACTAGTAGCCTAATGAGAAATGAATGTTAAAATACTATGCAGGAGAGAAAAATAACACAAATCATGAAGAAGGCCATGGTGGAAATTGTCTCAATAGGATCTAGTGTTTATCACTGTCTTTTTTTTCTGACTCTGACACTGGTGATGTCAGGTGGTGTCCCAGTTTGGCCCAAGGCAGTCTGTTGGAGACTCAGTGATAAACAATCCGTTGCTGTCTCCTTCTGTTGTTAATCTAGTCAATCTGCAATCAGCAGTCAGGTTAAGCCCCACAGTGTGGAGGAGAGTAATTCCTGTACACAGGGCTGTTGCTTCCCCTCAGGCTGATGCCACTTGGAAGGGAGTGGTCTGCATGAGCAAGATGGCTCATGCAGTATGGGGGATGACTCAGCATAAGGATCCTTGTGGTTGCTCCCTCAGTTCTCTCCCCAAAGTCACCATCCCCAGACTCTCCTCAAGTGCCTTTAGTATGCTCTGCCCCCTTTTTGCCAGAGCCCAGGATAAGTGGTTGCAAATGAAATTTTATGTGTTGACCCTTTAATAAACTCTCTCTGTCTCTAGCTGTCTCTCTTTGGCAGTCAGACGCCTCACTGCTTTCACAGCTGTATGTTATTTAGGTTCCTGTCCTGGGCTGATGTTATAGGCTGGGGAACCCAATTGGGTTCATTTTTATATATTTTTTAAATCTCTTTAATAAATTTATTTGGTATATTATTTTTAATTTTTAATCCAGGAGAAAGCATTTATTTATTTAATTATTTATTTGTGGTATATTTTATTGAGTATGCTATTACAGTTGTCCCATATCCACTCCCCCCCCCCATGTCCCCTTGGCCCTGCACCACATTTCATCATCCCCATACCTCTTAGTCCATATCCATGGGCTGCACACACCAGTTCTTTGGCTTGTTAATTTCCCATATTATTCCCAGTCTCCCCATGACCACTTTGTTTTTTGTTTGTTTTTGTTGACATTTACCTGCCATCACTTTCACAAGCCCCACCCACCCCCAGCTCCCACCCTCAATCCTTCCCCCATTTGGCTTTGTGAATGGGTCCTTTATGCATGTTCCTTGATGACCCTTCCACCGCCTTTCCCCTGCCATCAACCTCCCTCCTCCCCTCTGGTTACTGTAAGTTTGTTTTTTATTTCAATGTTGCTGGTTATATTTTGCTTGCTTGTTTAATTTGTTGATTTGATTCCACTTTTCGTGCGATCTAATTGTATCTGTCTTTCACTGCCTGGTTTATTTCACTTAGCATAATGCTTTCCAGTTCCACCCATGCTATTGTGAAGGGTAGTAGCTTCTTCTTCATTTCTGGCTGCATAGTATCCCATTGTGTAAATGTACCATGGATTTTTGATCCACTCATTTACTGTTGGGCACTTAGGTTGTTTCCAATTCTTGGCTATTGTAAATTGTGCTGCTATGAACATTGGGGTGCATAGGTTCTTTTGAATTGGTGTTTCTGGAGTTTTAGGGTATAATCCCAGCAGTGGAATTGCTGGGTCAAAAGGTAGGTCCTTTTTTGTTTTTTGAGGAAATTCCATAGTACTTCCCACAGTGGTTGCACCAGTCTGCATTGCCACCAGAAATGCGCAAGGGTTCCCTTTTCTCCACATCCTCACCAGCACTTATTGTTTGTTGATGGTTTACCATGGTCATTCTGGCTGGTGGGAAGTGGTATGTCACTGTGGTTTTAATTTGCATCTCTCTGATGGTTAGTGATGCTGAGCATCCTTTCATGTGCCTCTGGGTCCTGTGTATGTCCTCCTTGGAGAAGTGTCTGTTCAGGTCCTTTGCCCGTGTTTTAATTGGATTGTTTGTCTTCCTAGTGTGGTGTAGTGTGAGTTCTTTATATATTTTGGAGATCAAACCTTTGCCCAAGGTATCATTCGCAAACATAATTTCCCAATTGGTTAGTTCCCCTTTCATTTTGCTGATTCTTTCTTTAGCCATGAAGAAGTTTCTTATTTTGATGAGGTCCCATTTGTTTATTCTTTCCTTTATGTCCCTTGCTCTAGGGTATTTTTTGGTGAAAATATTGCTGCATGGAATAACTGACATTTTTCTGCCTATGTTCTTTAGTACATTTATGCTGTCATGACTTATATTTAAGTCTTTTATCCTTCTTGAGTTTATTTTTGTGCATGGTATAAGTTGGTGGTTGAATTTCAATTTTTTGCATGTAACTGTCCAGATCTCCCAACACCACTTGTTGAAGAGGCAATTTTTACTCCATTGTATGCTCCTGCCCCCTTTGTTGAATATTAATTGAACATAGAAACATGGGTTTATTTCTGGGCTCTCTATTCTTTTCCATTGGTCTATGTGTCTGTTCTCATGCCAGTACCAGACTGTTTTGATTATAGTGGTCTTATAATATTATTTGATGGCAGCTGCAGTGATCTCTCCTTCATTCTTCTTCTTTCTGAACATTGCTGCAACTATTTGGGGTCATTTATGATTCAATATAAATTTTATAAATGTTTGTTCTATATCTGTGAAATATGTCATTGGTACTTTAATAAGAATTCCATTGAATCTATAAATTGCTTTGGGTTATATGAACATTTTGATGATGTTAATTCTTCCAATCCATAAACATGGAATATGCTTCCATTTATTTGTGTCTTCCTTAATTTCTTTCTTCAGGGTTGTGAAGTTTTCTGAACACAGGTCTTTAACGTCCTTGGTTAGGTTTATTGCTAGGTACCTTATTTTTCTTGTTGCTATAGTAAATGGGATTTTTTCCCTGATTCCTGATTCTGATATATCATCGTTGGTGTACAAAAAATGCCTTTGTTTTCTGAATATTAACTTTGTATCCCCCTGTTTTGCCAAATTCACTTATTGGGTCAAGTAGTTTTTTGGTGGAGTCTATCGGGTTTTCTAGGTACACTATCATATCATCTGCAAACAATGACAGTTTTACTTCCTCATTTCCAATTTGGATGCCTTTTATTTATTTTTCTTGCCTTATGGTATAGTTAGGACTTCGAATTCTATGTTGAATAGAAGTGGTGAAAGCAGATATCCTTGTCTTGTTCCTGATCTTAGCAGAAAACTTTCAGTTTTTGCCCATAATACTGAATGTAGGTTTCTTGTATATAGGTTTTATTATGTTGAGGTATGCCCCCTTATTCCCATTTTGCTGCATGTTTTTATCATAAATGTGTGCTGTACCTTATGAAATGCTTTTTCTGCATCTATTGATATGATCATGTGATTTTTGTCTTTCCTTTAGTTTATGTGATGGGTTATGTTTATTGATTTCTGAACATTATACCATCCTTGCATCCCTGGGATGAATCCCACTTGATCATGGTGGATGATCTTTTCAATGTATTGCTGGATATGGTTTGCCTATATTTTGTTGAGGATTTTAGCATCTATGCTCATCAGCAATATTAGCCTGTAGTTTACTTTCTTAGTTGTGTCTTTATATGATTTTGTGATTAGGATGATGTTGGCCTCATAGAAAGAGTTTGGGAGTCTTCCTTCTTCTTGGAATTTTTGGAATATTCTGAGAAGGACCGGGGTTAGCTCTCCCTTAAATGTTTTGTAAAATTCTCCTGTGAAACCATCGGGTCCAGGCTTTTTGTGTTCCTGGAGTTTTTTTTTATTATTGCTTCAATTTCACTCGCTGTTATTGGTCTGTTCAGGCTTTCTGCTTCTTCTTCATTCAGCTTTGGATCATTTTATTTTTCAAGAAATTTGTCCATTACACTCAGATTTTCAAATTTCTTGGCGTATAGTTGTTTGTAGTAATTTCTTATGATCCTTTATATTTCTGTGGTATCAGTTGTAAGTTCTTCTCCTTCATTTCTGATTTTATTTATTTGCATCCTCTCCCTTTTTTTCTTGATGAGTCTGCTTAAAGGCTTGTCAATTTTATTTATCTTTTCAAAGAATAAGCTCCTGGATTTATTGATCCTTTCTGTTCTTGTAGATTCTATGTCAGTCAATTCTGATCTGATCTTGATTATTTCCTTCTAGTTGCTCAGGGTTTTGTTTGGTTTTGTTTCTCTAGTTCCTGTACATGTTTTGCTAGGTTATTTATCTGAAATGTTTCTGTCTTATTCAGGTAGGCTTGTATTGCTATACACTTCCCTCTCAAGACTGCCTTCGCTGTTTCCCATAGGTTTTGTCTGATGAATGTTCATTTTCATTTGTTTCCAGAAACTTTTTTATTTCTTCTTTGATCTTTTTATTGATCCACTCACTGTTTAACAGAATGCTATTCAGTCTCCATGAGTTTGAATGTTTTTGAGTTTTTTCCTTGAGGTTGGTTTCTAGTTTTAAACCCTTGTGTTCTGAGAAAATGTTTGATATGATTTCAATTTTCTTAAATTTTTTGAGGCTTGCTTTGTGTCCTATCATGTGGTCTATCTTTGAAAGTGATCGTGTACATTTGAAATGAACATGTAGTTTGTTTGTTTGTGATGAAACATTCTATATATATATATATATATCAGTTAAGTCCATTTGATCTAATGCTTTGTTCAGTTCCCCAATAAATTTGTTGAATTTTTGTTTGAATGATCTATCCATGGTTGACAGTGGGGTATTAAAATCCCGTGTTGCTGTCTATATCTTTCTTAAAGTCCTCCAGGATTTTCCTTATGTATTTGGGTGCTGCTTTGTTGGATGCCAAGAGGTTTACAATGTTTATGCCTTCTTGATGGATTCTTCCTTTGAATATTATGAAGTGTCCTTCTGTGTCTCTTTTTATGACCTTTGTTTTGAAGTCTATTGGGTCTGATCTAAGTATTGCTACTGGGGCTTTGTTTCTTGTCCATTTGCTTGGAATAGTTTTTTCCAACACTTTACTTTCAATCTGTGTAGGTGTTTTGTTCTGAGGTGGGTCTCTTTAGGCAGCATATGTGAGGGTCGCGTTTTCTTACCCATTCAGTTACTCTGTGTCTTTTAATTGGAGTATGTAATTCATTTTCATTTAACGTTATTATTGATAGGTACTTATTCACTTTTTTCTTTTGTGCTTATGTTCCTCTCTCTCACATTCTTTTTCTTCATCTTCTTAAAGCAGTTCCTTTAGCATATATTGAAATGCTGGTTTGGTAGAGGTGTATTCTTTTAGCCTTCTTTTGTCTGGGAAACTCCTTATTTGGCCTTCCATTTTAATTGAGAGCCTTGGTGGGTTGAGTAGTCTTGGTTTCTGGTCTTTGCTTTTCATTACTCAGAGTATTTTCTGCAATTTCCTTCTGGTTTTTAGTGTTTCTGTGGAGAAGTTAGCTGCTAGCCTTATTGGAACTCCCTTGTATGTTACTTCCTGTTTCTCCCTTGCTGCCTTCAAGATTTTCTCTTTGTCTTTGATATTTGCCAATTTAGTTATGATGTGTCTTGGAGTGGGTCTCTTTGGGTTCCTCTTGATTGGGACCCTCTCTGTGCTTACTGGACTTGTGTGTCTTTTTCTCTTCTCAAATTAGGGAAGTGTTCCATCATTACTTTTTCCAACAGGTTTTCTATCCCCTGCTCCTCTTCTTCTCCTTCTGGTAGTCCTATTAAATGGATATTATTATGTTTCATGCTGTCCTGTATTTCCCTTAACACTTTTTCATTCTTTTTGAGCCCTTTCTCATTTTCTTGCTCTTTCTGGGAGTTTTTTTTCTGCCATGTCCTCCAGCTCGTTGATTCAATACTCTGCTTCATCTAGCCTGCTTTTGATTCCTTCTACTGTGTTCTTTAATTCAGAAATTTTATTCCTCCTTTCCTCTTCATTCTTGTTGATAGTTTCTATGTTCTTTTCGGTGCTGATATAGTTTGTAGTAAGTGTCTCACAGTTTCCCTGTAGTTTTTTTAAATTGTCACTGAGTTCATTGAGCTCTTTGATCTTCCTTATAACCATTTTTTTGAACTCAGTATCTGATAGTTTACTTGCCTCTATTTCATTTAGTGGTGTTTTTGGGGATTCCTCCTTTCCTTTCAGTTGGGTGTTTTATTGTCTTCCCATTTTTTTTCTGTCAGAGCAAAACCACAAAGCCCAAGAAAGAAACCCAGGACTGCAAAAAAAACTGCCCCCTGAAGTCCCACTATCAACAGCAAATGATCCAGTATTAATTAGGTTGTAAAGAAGTTAAGAGTATTATAAGAAAGGAGAGAAATAAACTATAATATTCAACTTTGTGACTTAATATGTACCAGCTTGATGGACAAAAAAATGAATATTAAAAAGCTATGTAATAAAGAAAATACTGCAATTCATGGAGAAGACCACAGTGGATTTCATCTTGGTAGCCTCTAGTACCACTGTTTTTTCTTTCTGGATCCACTTCTAGTAAAGTCAGAAGTTAACCTCATCTGACCTTAGTCAATCTTTTAGAGACTCTTGGGATCTACTCTCTATGGCTGTCTCCTTCAGTTGTTAATCTAGTCAATCTGCATATAGCAGTCATGCCTTAACACCATAGGGTGGGGCAGAATCCCTCCTGGGTTTGGGGCTAATGTTTCCTCTCAGGCTGAGACTGCTTGGAAGAGAGTGGTCTGTGTGAGCTTGATGGTTGCTACCTTATGGGGGATGACTTAGTAACAGGACTTGGGGGGGGGTACTCTCACAGTTCTCTCCCCAAAGTCTCTATCCCCAGCCTCTCCTAGGGTGTCTCTAGTCCACTCTGCCTCACCTTTGCAGGGATCTACTGTCAATGGCTGCCACTCTGCACTCAGCAGTCAGCCTTAAGCACCACAGTGCCAGGGCAAAGTTCCTCCTGGAGGTGGGGCTGCTGTTTCCTCTCAGGCTGCCACCACTCAGGGGAGTGATCTGCCTGAGCAAGGTGGCTGCTGCTGCATGGTGGATGGCTCAGCACCAAGATTCTGGTGGCTACTTTCTCAGATCTCTCCCCAAAGCCTCCATCCCCAGTCTCTCCTCAGGTGTCTCAAGCCCAATCTGCCTCCTCCTTTGTGGAAGCCCAGGGTATGTGGCTGCAGATGAAAGTTTATGCATTGGCCCATTAAACAGCTCTTTTAGTCTCCAGCTGCCTGGCAGAGGGCAATCCTGCCAGTTTTCACAGCTAGTGTTATTAGTATTCTTTTAGGGCTCTGGTGTTATAGACTGGGGATCCCTGCTTATGGTTTAGAACCCGCTTTTATCAGGGGGGATCCAACTGGCCACTCAATTATCCCTCTGGTGCTGCCACCTGAGGGTGCCCAGCCAGTCCTCTTGCATCTCCGCCGTACTCCTTACCACTCAGGTTGTGCCGAACTGATTCTTCTGTCTGTCCAAGGTTACAAGGCTTCTCTCTCACTACTGTTCAGCCACTTGCTCAAGATGATTTCTCCATAATTTAGTTGTAATTCCAGATTTGTCCTGGAATTACACTATGACTTCCATTCACTCCTCCGCCATCTTGATCCCCTCCCAGTTTGGGGTTCAGATCCCGCTCTTCTCAGTGGGAACTCCTTGGCCACTGAAATTTCCCTCCAGCACTTCAGCTGCCACCCATGGGAGCCCAGCCAGCCTTCTTGTATCACCTTCATACTGTATACCAGTCACATTGTGATGAAGTGGTTTCTTCTGTCTGTCCATGGTTATATCTTCTCTCTAGCTATTGTTCAATTGGTTATTCTGGTTGATTTATCTACAATTTTCATGTAATTCCGGATTAATCCTGGAAAGAACCTAGTGTAGCTTCTACTTACTCCCCCAACTACCTTGGATCCATCTCTTCATATCCTTATCTGCTATATGTACATCTTCTCAGGTGAAGTAGCTGTTAAGATCTTTGACCATTTCTTAATCAGGTTGTTTTGGGCAAAAACTTTTAAATATATGTTCTAGGTAGGCTCAAGTTTGGAAGGAAAACATAAATATAACAAAGAGGAAATGGTAGATATATAAAACCAAGCTAAACTTCTATGGACAGAAATGAAGAACTTAATGAGGGAGGATTAATAGTTTATTTGACACTATCTTAAAAAAGATCAGTGTAGACACAGAGATATCAAATATCCAAACTGAGCTGCAAATAAAATAAATAGAAAAAATCAAGTATTTGAGGAACCTGCTAAAAACATCAAAATGTTTACTATAAATGATTGGAATTCAACAAAGAGGGGAAAACTGAAAATATATTTGAAAAATATTCCAAATTTAATAAAACCAATAAACTTAAAGATCCAAGATCTTTTAAAACCCTAAGTTGAATAAGTCAGCTGGAGAAGAAGCAATTTGAGGGAAATATTACCCAGTGTGAGACACCTATGTGAGCTGATTGAAAAAGAAGTTACTTCATTTTTGGAAAACTGTTTCCCAATTCTCTCTTAAAGTTCTACTACTTTGAGTTTTGGCTGAATCTATAAAAAGGTTGTGTGTTAAGCATTGGTCCTGGTTTGTCCCAGAAATCCTGTTTTATGCCTATTGTGCTGACAGAATTATTGAAGAGAGCCTTCATTCTCTCTCAAATGAGCCTCAGTTTAGAGGATAAATTATATGATCCCTCTAAGCAAAGTGTGAGGGTGTGCCAGTACTTAAACTGTGAATACTGGTGTATGACAATGGATAAATTCTTATGCATCAGAATCTTCTAGGAAGCCTATTAAAATATAGCTGCCCCCACTCTTGCCAATTCCCTCCTAAACCCCAGCAAGTCTGGGGCAAGAATTGGACATTTAAAAATTTAAGTTATTTGATACAAGCAAAATTTGAGAACCATTAATCTCTATATTACAAAAAAAAACTTTTTAAAGTTAATTCTTAGGTTGATGATTTGAACTACTATAAGGTGTAATTCTATCTACATTTAACAGAAATGAGGGATGAGAAGAAGTTGTTCTAATAGTTGGGCGAAGTTCAAAATGAAACTGTAAATGAGGAAATTATAGTCAAATATATGGACAATCACTTTGAAAAGCTCAAATAATCACAGACTTCAGAGTATGGTGATTGTAGAAAATAATGCTAACTATCTTATTTTGAAAGGTTAAGGACACTGAGGTGCAGTGTTTTAAAAAGTTAACTTATCAAAAAATAATGACTAGTTTCAGAAAAAACTACATCTATTTTTCCTAAATCTTATTTATTTTTTAAAAAAATACTATATTACCCAATAACTTTTTGGATTATCTACTCCTATCTAATGAAGGGCTATCTGATTCTAGTCCTTCATTAACTTGGATAATGGAACAATAAAGGTCATAAACCACTGAAAATATCATGGGCATGATGCCTCAGTAACATTATTTTTGAACAGACAACTAGGGGGTCTACTCACATTTTTTGTATGTGAATAAAATGACTAAGGAACGCAAACATGCCTACTGTATATAGTAAGTATAATGTGAGAGAAACAAACTACAAGTGGTTCTAGCATATACAAAGAGAAAAAAAAGAAATTTTTGGGTTTACCATAGCATTCTAAACTCTCCATCATCAGGACTGAATTCAGTTTCTTATTCAGGAACAGATCCACTGTTTTGATTGTTCCTAGTCCCCCTACCTGCCTAATCTACCATTTTTTCATATATGGATTATGTTGGGTATTTGTCATATTTTTGGTATCCACTAGAGCAGAATATCAGCACAATACAGTTTTAAAATTCCTTGTTGCAGGAGGACTTCCTGTTAAAAAGGTGAAGAATAAAGATATAGCATGAGAAGGCACAGAATGTTCTATACAATTTAGCATAATCATTCTTTCTACTAAAGACACCCAAGTGGCTTACAGTCTAATGGCCCCTGTGAAAAAATGCACACTGAGACATCCCATTATGGACTGGTACTAGGAGCCAAATGGCTGAACTTCTGCTTGACCCGATTCAAATGAATTGTCTTTGTGTTCAGTGTGCTAAGGCACAAGGCAATTAATCCTTTTCATCTTCAGTGAGGGAGGGATGGAATAAGAAAAAAAAAAGAAATTTACCCAGTTTGGGCTGTTCTATTTGGTCTATATCAATTATTTTACTGAATATTAATAATTCTCTGAGGTGGGTGATACTACCCACATTTTACAGATGAGGATATTGAAGCAGCTGTAAAAGGTAGTAAAGTGTCCATGATTCACAGCATGAGTAAACAACCAAGTTAAAATCTGATGTGTGTATTGTGAGTCTAAACCCAGTCACTGTACCAGGCTGGAAATAATGGTCCCTTAACTTCAGTTTAATGACAGTTCAGGGGTTAACTTGCCCTTAGAAAGAGTTCTGTTTCAGCTACTCATTAAAATACATAGTTACAATCTGTACATGGTTCATGTCAAAAGAACCTGAAATATTTGCTTTTGCAAATCCCTTTATCTTCCATACATTCCTGGATTTGCTCACCTTGACCTCAGCTTGACCATGTGCACTGCATGACAGATGACTACTGCCCTTGACCAGCCTCCGGTTAAGGGGGTCAGGCAACAATCAATTCATATTTGGAAGGTCCTACCAAAGCTCCATTGCAGACCAGCAGTTGCTTCTCCAAAGGAATTATCTGCAGAAGAAGGCATCAACATGGACCAAAACCTAGAGGTCTGCTCACCAGAGGCTCCACAAAGCAATCTTCTCTGGACACTTCTAGGTATATTTCAAGAGCTGCTGGATCATTAAGCCTTCGTGGTAGGGAAGATCAGATTGCAGCTGGAACTGTTGCAAAGGCCCCTCTTTTTCTAATCCCTGCTCAGCCTAGCAGCCTGATGGGTCATTTTGTAAATGGGTTGAAATTACACACTCAAATGTGCTATTTGTGACAGATCCGCAGCCTTTTGGAGAAGATCTGGAGGGAGATTTACAGTGAGGATTTTCACCCGTGGTGCAAGGTACTCCCTCAAGGGGCCTTGGTCTCCTGCTAAGTCAAGAGACTTTGATCTGTGATTGACACAGGTCTGGAAAGGGAGTGAGAAGCCATTAATTATCATTGTGGAAACTTGAGCCAGGTTCATAGCTAAGAGACCTACAGCTTTTTCAGTTAAATAGATCAGGTCATACTCTAGTAGTCTCCTCGTATGTTTTGTTCCTAGGGACACCATGATCAATGGTTATCTCCAGAGATCTCCACAGGCCAAGGTGCTCTGATTGCCTGTCTGTTCCCACCTGTCTTTGGCAATTAAATGTTTCCACAGGTTTCTGCTACTCTATGTTCCTATGATTCTACTTCATATCAGGGAACCCATTTTAATGGCAGTGTGGTAAGCTGTATCATGCTTCCCTTCCTCCCTGCAAAGAAGCCCTTATCCTAATTTCAGGAACCTGTGATATGTTACATTACTAGACAAAATGTACATTGCAGATCTGGTCAAGGGTTTGAGATGGGGAAATTATCCTGGAATATTTGGGTACATCCAATAGAATCGCATGTGTTCTTTTAAGAGAGAGATTGGAGGTCACAGAGAGAAGATGCCACACTGGCTTTGAGTATGGAGAATGAAGCCAGCATCTTTTTTCAAGATGTTGTCCCTAGATAAGGCTAACAGAGGGGGTTTTAGGAGAAGGCTAGTCTCCTCGGATACTGGAGGGGAAGCTACATCCAAAGGGATAGGAGGGTCAAAGTGATTCGTCAGCTCAAGATTGTCCTTTTCTCTGTGTCCAACAACAGATGTACCCATTCCAAAGTTCAGAGTCCCATTCTTCACTAATAAAGGCCCTGACTTTCACATGAGACTATGAATTCAATTAGTTTTGTAATGCAGCAACCCACAAAATGAAATTTGTGTTTGATTTCCAGCAATATCAACCCTGCACCCACCAGATATGAGAGCTGAGTTTAGGGTTACTGTGGAAGTTCTCTGATTCTCAGATAGTGGTTGAATTCGAGAGTTAACAGGCCCAAGCTTGTTATTTTCTCAGGTGCACACAGGGAAGAAACCACCCCACACCAGTCCTGTAGTCATCCTCACTGTCTTACTGGACAAGTGCAGCTGCCACTTGGTCACCCAAGGTACCTGCTTCAGTGGGCCCTTCATTACGATCAACAACAGACATTCATTTCCACATTAATTCCAAAAATATTTGTGGAGGTTTTTTAGTAACAAGATCCTTCTCTGGGACCTGTTGAGCAGTCTAAAAACTCCTGACCCACATGTTGAATGATGTCTTCAAGAAAAATTTTAAAACAGGTCTTTTTTCAACCTTTTGTAATCTCTCATAATGTATAGAATATGTAAAATTTATGTAACATTTTTATAAACAGCATAATCTTATTTAATCATAGGAATTTTCTCTAGAAAATACCAAAAGTTTAGGAAGATTAAATGATACTAAAATAAATATTTTCTGTTTTGATGCTAGAAATGATCTATAAGTTAAATGATACAGGAATTGAAAATCTTAATTTTGGGGAGATAGTTGTTGAATTTTTCTGTGCTAGGCAAATAGACCACATTAAAGAAGTTTGGCTACATAAATATTTACTTTGTCAGAATTGTAAGTCTTGAAATTCTGGAATCAAACAGTATTAGTTAATTAACCTATTTTATCATCATGTACATATATAATTTATATAGTTCTGGAGATATAATGGATGTGATTTTAGGATATAATTTAATGTTTCCCATTTATTAGTCACCAGAAGGTAGGGGTTCAAGTCTGGAAGAGGTTGCTAATATATTAGAAAATAGAATGAAATATTAAGAGAATTTTATAAGGGAAAATTATTTTAAAAAGCTATCAAAATGAATGTCAGCAGTTATGAATAGAAGTATAAATATAAAGCCTTGTTTTTACATCCAGATAAATATTTGTATAAACACAGTATGAAAAAGCACTGCCTAAATAGTATTTTGTGTGAATGAAATATTCATATTTTATTATTGAAAACTTATTACAAGTTAAAATGAAAGCATTTCTCAGAAAGCACCCATTAAACTTTGGTTGAATTAATAGAAATTTGAAGAAGTGTAGCTAGAGAGGGTTTGGCCCCAGGGAAACCTTCCTTTCTAGTATTCTGACAATAATTGAAAAAAATATCCCTATATACTTAAAATCCCACTGTTTAGAAAGTTATCACAATTTGGGGAGAATCAAGGCAAAGACAATCAGGAAAATAATTAAATGTCCAGAAATTATTCGTTGGAAGAATGTTGAAGGGACAGGGGCTGTTTAACAGAGACAATACAAGACTTTCACAGGATGATGATGGCAGTCTTGAAGTATCTGAATATATATTTTATCAATAAAATGTCAGGCTTCTCTAATGATGCCAATGGCAAGTGTGGAACAACAATAAACATTACAAGGATTCAGATTTAAGCATCATCTACATAGCAGTCATGCTCAAAAGTGTTCAAGAGAAGTTAAACTCTATTTGTAACAGGTGTCATACAGGTATGTTTTTGCACAGAGTATGAGGTTGGGCTGGGGGTGCTTAAGAGGTTGCTGAGATTCACTATTCTTAGTACATAAAAGCACTTACTAAAAAGAGATTTCCATCAAGAGACCATTGAGAAAGGAAAAACTATTTAGCTTATATTTTTGAACAATTTTTTCCATCAGCTATATTGATCTTAAGGCTAGAATTGATAGAATAAACATGGTTAAAGGAATAAAATCTGAGAGAGGAAAGGCAGCTATGGGATAATACACAGTCACTTGAGAGTAGTTTATAGGCAGGCATGTTTTTGCTTTTTGCATTGTATAGATATATCTTCAGTTTTTCCAGGGGCATTTTTAAATACATCTTCACACAAACATAAAAAATCTAGAAACTTCTGAATTTGCACTGGAATCTGTTTAGATTGTCAAAATCATGACCCCCAATATAAAAATTAAAAAAAAACAATTAAAAATAATATTTGGCAAAAATCTGTAGTAAAGTATATCTCTAAAATATAGTACACAGAATTTTGTTATTAAAATAAGCAACAGATTCATAATATCATAAGCCAAAAAAGTGAAATAACAAAGATGCTTCCCTTCGAAATGAAGATAACATAACTTCAAGACACCCAACATTTGTATTATAGGGGTGCCAGAAGGAGGAGAGAAAGAGCAAGAAACTTGAAATCTATTTGAAAAAAATAATGAAAGAAAACTTCCCTGACTTGGTGAAGGAAATAGACATGCAAGCCCAGGAAGTACAGAGAGTCCCAGTCAAGTTGGACCTAAAGAGGACCACACCAAGGCACATCATAACTAAACTGTCAGAGGTTAAAGATAAAGAGAGAATCTTAGAAGCATAAAAAAAAAAGCAGTTACCTACAAAGGAGTTCCCATAAGACTGCTGATTTCTCAAAAGAAACTTTGCAGGCAAGAAGAGGCTGGCAAGAAGTATTTAAAGTGATGAAAAGCAAGGACCTACAACAAGATTACTCTATCCAGCAAAACTGTCATTTAGAATGGAAAGGCAAGGTAAAGCTAAAGGAATTCATCATCACCAAGCCATTATTACATGAAATGTTAAAGGGACTTATTTAAGAAAAAGAAAATGAAATCTATGTACTTAAAATGACAAAAAACTCACAACTATCAACAATTGAAAACATAAAAACATAAACAAACTAAACAAACAACCAATGGGAACAGAATCATAGGTATGGGGATCATTTGGAGGGTTATCAGCTGAGGGGAGGAAGGGGGAAAAAAGGAGAAGTGGTGCAGGGTTCAAGAAGCATAAGTAGTAGGAACAAAATAGACAGGGGGATATTAAGAATAGTATAGGAAAGGGAGAAACCAAAGAATTTACACACACGATCCATGGACATGAACTAAGGGGGTGGAGGATTGCTGGAGGGAAGAGGGGTACCGTGAGGAGGGGGGCAAAAGGAAAATAAATGGAACAACTGTAAGAGCATAGTCAATAAAATGTACTTAAAAAACATTATCTTTAACCACAGTTTAAGGGGGAAAAAAAGTTTATTTCTAGGGAAGCAATTTCCTGCTCATACAAACAACCATGAAAAAATCTAAGTTTATCACAGCGGAGTGACAGCTGGGAATTAGGAAAAAAAAAAAGTTTGCTTGATTTAATCACTCAGCTTTTGTTTACAAGGAAGGCTCTAAATCTGTCCCCAACTAATGGTGTTTCTAAGATAAAGCAGAGTTTTCCCTGAGGCTGCCTGAGACCTGAAGTTACATCTCCACACTGAACTGCAGCAAGAATCAGAATAAATATAGAAAAATTACACCTCTCCATATGCTAACAACTGTTTTCAAGATACCAAGTTAAAGAAAAAATAATAACCTGTAATCATATAATTATTTTACATTTCTAAGATCAGTTTCCACAAGATTTATACCTGTATTTTTTATTTTCGGGGACTTGATTTTCTTAATATATAATTGTGTGGGGTTGCTAGATGTGATAAGAATTATGAGAACTGTGGAGTAAGAAGAATTTCATTTTTTATCAACCATGCCCCATCCCTACCCTCAAAGACTTCCATATGGTTGTGTGATTTGTGGCAAATTTGGATCTTTTCACCATTCTTGGGTTTTCTCCAATAAAGAAATTTCTTCCTGTTCTTTTTGAATATATACATCTCCTGGTGCAGACTTAGCCAGGATTTAAGACATTATATCACCCTGACACATTACTACTAGAGAAACATCTTCTCCTTCTATTTACAGGGCCTTGGTGAAAGTGACAGAGTAGTTGGAGGAAGCAGATTCTGAAGCGAGGATGCAGACTGACTCAGACACCCAGGGCTGTTCATAGTTAAACCATTCCCATTTTATAGATGAGGAGTCTATATATCTGAGGTTTAGATCACATACACTCATATCCCATTGACATGCACGCACTTTATTTTCTGAACTTGACCAACCAAGTTAAATGTTGGAAGATTTACATCCAGAAGATTAACAACCACATAGAATAACAAGTACAATTTGAAGAAAGGGATTGTGAACTTCACATGTGTATTCTAAGATTCCAACTATAAACATGAATAAGAGCATTTAATTTGGTAACTTCCAATTCTAAAAGAGGACTTTACGTAGCTATAGGTCTAGCTGTATGTTTGCTAATTTTTCCACTATAAGAACCATTACCTTGAGATACTTTTTAGGTATTCATATTTAGCTAATTCTAATTAGTTACTATACTTAAAATTTAATTAACTGCTATTCATTAACTTTGGCATTTTTGATGAGAGGTTTTCATAGGATTTTTTGTATCATGACTATTAATTAATTTTAAAATTAAAAAAATTACATAACATTAAATGTATCATTTTAACCATTTTTGAGTTTACATTTCTCTGGTAGTTAGTACATTCACATTGTTCTGCATAAATGATTTTCGCCATTCAAGTTCAGAACTTTATCTTCTCCAACTGAAATTCTGTACCCATTAAATACTAACTCCCCACTCTCCTATCCCTGCCTCCCTCCAGCCCCTGTCAACCACCAATACAGTTTGTTTCTGTAAATTTGACTATTAGGCAGCAATCTTAATTACTGCTATTTTTGGGTCCCTGACCTAGGAAGGATTAGACATTAATTGACACAATGCCTGATCTACTGTACATATTTAATACAGAGTTATTAAAGAAAAATATCTTCTGAAAAATATAATAAAACTTATAAGACTTTGGAGTTCCCTAATTGCACTCCATCTGAAAGATGATTCCTTTGTTGCATGGGCATGAAATCTGGCACAAAAGAGAGAATAGGTATTTGATAATTAGAGACACCCAGGAAAAGGGAATAGCTAACTGGTCAAGACAAGAGCACTGAATGTAAAAGTTCTAGACTGACTTGAAACCCTCTTCTAGAACATCATTCCAAACAGATAGGTAAGGTGACAGGTTGCCTCCCTGTGAAGAAAAGCCACTCATCTGTGCCTATCTTATCCTCTCTTCTTGACTTTGAAATTTGACCTCCAGTGTAAATTACCACCAACACAATGATTTAACCTAATCTGTATTACCCTGAGCCAACATCTTTATGCATGCAGAAGAGGTGAGTCTCTCAAAAGAGAATTCTCTAACAAAGACATGCATTAAGTTTTAGGTCAAGAAAAGCATTGCTGCAAATAGTAATCCCAGTTAAGGAATGGAAGAATTAATGATGGTGGCTTCCTACATAAGAACACCGTTATATCCCTTGCTATGGTGTCTCCACTGTTGTGTTGTTCTTTCAGAAGCTGGTAGGTACCACAGAATTAGCCATGACACTAGACGGTTTCTGAATTTTATTGCTGACATTATTATTATTTGTCATGTTGTTCTTTAGTGTCCTTTTCACCCACTGTTGGTAACTTTATTTTTTTTTGAGAAATTATCTCTTCCATTGTTCTTAGTTGAAGGACAGCTTCATTCAAAATGTGTTGCCCTTATCTAGCCAACAGGTAGATTGGAAACCCAAGCCTGGCATTTGAACACTCTTTCCTTATAATCTGAGTCATTTGAAAATGTGACCCCATGAGTCCTAAAAGCAGTCATACTTTTTAGACCCCAGACTCACTCTGGATTTATTGTTTTTCTCCAGTCTTCTCATGAATGCTGTAAGGTCTCACATAGCCTTTCAATAAATTCTGTTTGTTTGTAGTAGCTGGAGTTACTGTTTTTGTGTGATTGGAGTTCAGGGCTGTCTCTCATGATGTCTCTATAGCTCCCTTGGAACTGACCACTTTTAGCAGCTTCGTCTCCCCCATGTCTTCCTTTCATGCTGACCTGTGATACCTCCCCTCTCCGGCCTGATTTCATCTATTATAAATACTTGACCACAGCCTGGTCACATCCAGAGGTGTAACTTTTCTCTACCTGTGGTTCCTATATTCTGAAAAAAGTTATCAGTATCATTAAAAGTATTTTTATCTTCATGCCAGATCTTTGCCTGGTTACTCTCTACTTGATAATCATATATTAATTTTCCCATTTTATCACACCACTTCTAATGTTCCCATGACTAACCAAAGTAATAAACAGTCCAATTTAATAAGCTAAAGTCACAATCACTTATATAAAAATGAGTCAGCATGAAATGCAAATTTAATTCCATCAGAAATCAGTATTTTTTGAACTAGCAAATGGGTTTTTAGTAAAGGTTATGTTAATGGCTTCAAATTTACAAAATGAAGGACTAAAAGCTTCTCATTTCTGCTTTTTGAGATTACCCTGGGATGTATTTTATGGCTGCATATGAGGTTAAACAAAATTCCTGTTTGCTTACACAACAATCCCACTCACACTTACCTAAACACAATTATTTCTCATATGTCTTCACATTGTACTTTCATAGTGTCAAAATATTCTTATAGAAAATATTTATAAATTTGCTATGAAAACACTTCATTCATCAAACTCCTAACATAAAGATAAAAATACTATTTTATCATCTTATTCCCAAATAAATAGAAAAAATTGCTCAATAATTTCAACAAAAATGTTCAGTGAAGAACCACACAAATGAATAAAAAATGCTATCGTTGGCCTCTAACAATAAATATTCAATTATTTTCAGAAATAAAATCTGATGACAGTTATATAAAAATGATTAATGTTTCATGGGATTTTATTATATTATTTTATATTGCTATGTGTTTCTTCACAGTCTTGGAACAGGGCAGAGCAGAGCAGAGAGTAAAGGCTAGTGACCTTCTTCAGAGGAAGGAGAAAGGTGTGTTTCAGGTGCTGCAGAGCTCAAAGCATCATACCAAGGACAAAATCAGAAGGTGCTGAAAGCAATTACAGAGGACAATCCTGACTGAAATGTACAGTACTTGTTGGAAAACTCCAACTATATTGCCTAATTATTTCCATAGGAGAACTTTCATCTCCATAACCAGAAGTTTTAAATTCAAATTTATATATATATATATATATATATATATATATATATATATATAAACATAAGCCCAGGAAAAAAAAAGAAAACCGATAATTAGAAAACTGGGAAATAAAGTCAACTCACGGAAGTGAGTTCAGCTAAAAGGAAGAGCAACTATAATTTCAAAACAAATTTTTAAAAAATTATTCATAAATGTAACACAAGAAATGCTGTTATTTTGTATAATGAAAAACAATTCTATAAATGAAACAACCAGGCCAGTTCCCAAATTGTGACTTCTCACCTTTTAAATGTCAGTTTTGCAGAGTCCTTTTCAAAAGGAAACGTCAGTCTCGAATGAATCATAAAGGTCAGTGAAAAGAAGCGAGAAGGGGTTGATGCATTTTTTTTTCCAGTGGAGAAAGGTTGGGATCACTTGCATTCGAGGGGAATGTGACCATGGACACAGGTGCTTTGGCTGGATCAGTTTCAAGAAAGAAATTTCTGTGCTGAAGTTCCTGGATCCAATATTATTACTTTGAATAACAGTTTAAAGTGATTAGACCAAGAACTGGGGCTCATTTATTCACAAACTACTCAGACATTCCACTGAACAGCCTGCATTAGTTCAGAGAGAACAGGATATTGTAAGGGACTATCACTCACTGAAGTATGCAGGGGGTTGGGTTGTAGTTCAGAGCATCATAGGACATCTATCGAGTCCCAGCTGTATGGGAGGTTGTCTGGAAAAGTCAGCCTGGGCTGATGAGTATAGCAGCTGGATGCAAGATAAACCTAGAGAGTCATCAGTGAAGGATGGACTGAACCTGGGGCAAGCAATTCTTTCTTAAGCATGGGAAGGTGTTCCCTCAGGTGTATGTCTTTGTTCTTAGAATCTGGCATCAAGACACTTCCTTTTATTGCTGTTGCTACACAAAATTGAATGATAGCCTTTAAGGGATTCTATGTTTTATCAATAATGATTTCAGAATTTCAAACAAAAAAAATCATTAGGTAAACTGTTAATATTATATATCAAAATTAACATAAAATTAAAACAGACCTTTGGAGAATGGCTGCATCACCACCACTCTCCAAACTTCCTTGAAGGAGAGTGGATTATGGACTCAGGACTCCCGACCTCATTCTTTCGAAATGTTCATTTACCCAACTCAGACTCTCTGACCCATGCACTGATCTTTAGAGTAAAGACAATTTGTAAAGTGAATCATGCAAAAATTTTAGCTAGAAATTTTATAGTTTTCCATCTTTGTAAGTTTAAGAATGTATATATGTTTTGAAAATAGTATTTCTTGTAATGAGTAGAACTCTCAAAAGCAAAAGCAAGATGGAGTCAGTCATAGGTAAACATGGTTCACTTCCTCACACAACCACATCAAAATTACAACTAAACTATAGAACAATTATCTTTCATAACCATCAGATATCAAGTTGAATGACAATTACAGAATTAAGAAACCACATTCATCCAGACTGGTAGGAGGGGCAGAGATGTGGAATGGGTTGCTCCCACACCCATGTATGGTAGATAAAAAATTAGTAGGTATATCCCAGGAGCAAGGAGTCCCAGGCCCAAACCGGACCCCCCAGGCCAGGGTTCCAGTGTCAGGAAGATAAGTCCCCATAACTTCTGGCTGTAAAAACCAATAGGGATCGGGTCAGTGGAAGAAACTACCAGTTCACAAGTAGTTCCTCTTAAAGGGCCTGCACATGGACTTACTCAGACTTACAACACCAGCACTAGGGTAGCAGGTTGAAAGGCACCAGTGGCATATGGGGAGGAAATGAAGTGTTGGGAATCAGGGTAAGAGCTGGTGGATAGCTTTCTCCCAAACAGAACTGTGGGAGGAGGTCATTGCTCGTTTTCTCAGCACTCCCCCCACAGAGCCACAGAGCTGGCAGGTGGGGACCATATCTGAGACTCCATCATCCTAGCTCATGCTGTTTGCCCTGTCATGGTGATTCCCTGAGGCTCTGCCCAACCCAACTTATGGGCCCACCCAAGCTGTCAACAATGGCTTTTCCATATGAATGGCTTGTCTTGGCTCATGCTTTAGGTCTTCCTAAATCCTCTCAAACAAGCAACAGCCAGCTTCGGTGAGGCTCCAAACCCTGTACCTCTTGCTAAGTGGCCCCAGGCCTGGCCCTTATTCACAGCCTGGTCTTGCTTGGGCACTTCCAATCCCAGCACAAGCAGCAGCCATCTGTAGGTCACTTTATAGCTTATGCCAAGTGGCTGTAGACAGAACATGCAGTGGCTGATCTTGGCCTGCGCCACCCAGGGAACCTGAGAGCCTACACACCCAAAGGACAGCTACAGACCATGTTGGAACAATACCACCCAACCACCTCCAAAAGTGACACATTTAAGGGGTGAATTCAGCAGGTTCCATAGCACTGTTGAAGTTAAGTCCTGCTCTGTGGAGTGGGCACTTGCACAACTGATCATCCATGGAGGGTGGGGGCAGGTGGTCAGTGGTCACAGCCAGTCCATGCAACTGACTGGCCTGCATAAAAACCTTCCACTGACCTGCCACAGGACTCAAGGCTCAAATGCAAGAGAAAGGTGTACTCAACCTGCACAGAGGAGGCACCTCAAGTACCACTTGGTTGATAGGGAAGGCCACTTGACCGTATAGGACACCTGCTACACTAGGTCATGCTACCAAGATAGGGAGTCATAGCTACTCTACCTAATCCATAGAAACAAACACAGGAAGACTGTTAAAATGAAGAGACAAAGAAACATGGCCCAAATGCAAGAACAGATCAAAACTCCAGAAAAATAGTTAAACAAAAGATTGTTTATGGAGATAAGCAATCTCTCAGAGGCATAGTTCAAAACACTGGTTATAAGGATGATCAAGGAACTTAGTGAAGACCTCAACAACATAAAAAAGACCTACTCAGAAATGAAGGATATACTAGTTAAAATATAGAACAATTGACAGGGAATCAAAGAAGAATAAATGAAGCAGAGAATCAAATCAATCATTTGGAACATAAAGAAGCAAAAAACAACTAATCAGAATAGCAAGAAAAAATAATCCAAAAAAAGAGGATAGTGTAAGGAGCATTTGGGACAACTTCAAACATACCACATTGACATCATAGGGGTGACAGAAGGAGAAGAGAAAGAGCAAGAAATGGGAAATCTATTTGAAAAAATAATAAAAGAAAACTTCCCTAATTTGGTGAAGAAAATAGACATGCAAGTCCAGGAAGCACAAAGTACCAAACAAGATGGATGCAAAGAGGTCCATACTGAGACACATTAAAATTAAAATGCCAAAGGTTAAAGATAAAGAAAGAATCTTTATAGCAGCAAGGAAAAAGCAGTTAGTTAGAAAAGGACTCATGGACATGGACAACAGTGTGGTGATTGTGGGGAGGAGGTGGATATCAGGGGACTAAATTATAATGGGAAAAATGCAATTAAAAATAAATGTAAAGTAATTAAAATTGAAGAAAAAAGAAAACAAAGAAATGCAGTTATTTACCTACAGGAGGGTTACCATTAGAGTGTTAGCTGATTTCTCAAAAGAAACTTTGCAGGTTAGAAGGGATTGGCAAGAAATATTCAAAGTGATGAAAAGTGGGGATCTACAGCCAAGATTGCTCTACCCAGCAAACCTAACATTTACAGTTGAAGGGTACATAAAGAGCTTCCCAAACAAGAAAAAGCTAAAGGAGTTCACCATCACCAAATCATTATTATATGAAATGTTAAAGGGACTTATTTAAGAACAAAAAGATCAAAACTATGGGTAATAAAATGGCAATCAATATGTCTCTATCAATAATTGAAAATAAGAAACAAAGTAAGCAAACAAGCAGAACAGAGACAGAATCATTGATATGGAGAGCAATTCTGATGATTGCCAGATGAGAGGGGGGTTTGGAGAAATGGGTGAAGGGGTGAGGGAATTAAGAAGTACAATCGGTAGTTACAGAATAGCCATGGGGATGTCAAGTGCAGTATAGGAAATGGAGCAGCCAAATAACTTATATGCATGACCCATGGACATAAACAAAGGGGTGGGCATTTCCTGAGGGAGTGGAGGGTGTTTCATGGAGTGGGGAGGGGACAAATTAGTACAACTGCAATAGCAATAAAATATAATTAAAAAATAAAAAGCAAAAGAAAAATTCTTAGAAAACTGCCTTGAGTTAGATTATATTTATTACACTATTAAAATATATAAATGTAAAACTAAGTATACAGTGTACCTGAAATTAGGTATAGGCTCTTTATGCTTATACAAAGAAAAAAACTGACATAAATTAAAAAATAAAAGCATAATACTAATAAATTCATGTTATATATATTAATTTAATGTGATGGATAGTATTGTATCATGAAACTAAGTCACAACTTACAGAATGAACATATTACTTAGCTGTGTGATAATGGTTCTTTAGGTTTCATCATCGTTGCCTTAAACCCCAGGGCTATCCTCCTAATGGCAATATTGGATGGCCTTTCTTTTGAAACTTGTAAATATCTTCCCTCAAAAATGACTTGGTCTTTTAACTTTTAATTTCACTCAAATGTATCAATGGCAAATGAATCAGCATTTGTTGTTTTCTCATTAGTCCAGGAAATCACAGCTGTGACACCTGGTACCCAGCTCTCTAGTGAATGTGAACCTCTGCCTACTTTTGCACTAAGTTGTGTGATAGATGCATTCAAAAGGTGGCTGTTCCATGTATAAAGGTCCAATGAACAAAACCAAAGAGGCAAAGGATTGAGGGTGGGAGGTGGGGGTGGGAGGGGCAGAGGAAAGTGGTAGAGAGAAAATGGAGGCAACTGTACTTGAATGACAATAAAAAAAAGAAAAAAAATGCAAGTCAAAACTGTAATAAGATACTACTTCATACTCAGTAGGATGACTACTATTAAAAAATATGCAAAATAATAAATGTTGACAAGGATACAGAAAAAAAATGGAGGCCATTGCTATGGTTCAGATTATGCATGTATCATTCTTGTTCACATATCATAACAAATATATTAAATTGATCACCAAGTGTGCATAAGCTCAAAGAATATACTTGTGATATAAAGTGATCACAGTTATGTAAGGAAGTCACAAGTGTCTTTTTATTACTCAGCTTCTGTCCCTACCCCTGCTGTCAGACTCCTGTCCCTTCTGCCCCTCCAGTGACACCATGGCTCTGGGTCCACCCCAAGCCAATCCAGTTCAATCATGGAGAAAATTACTTGATCAATACATGAGCAGTAAAGTGCAGCTCACATTGTCAGGAACCACACCAGGATTATGCATAAACGCTGCCTACAGGAGCACCCAGTGCTGAAACAAAATGAATGACTTCCCCTCAACTGATGTTCTGAAGATATCTGTTTCCATAGAAGCCTTTCTTGCCATTAGGGAACCAAACTACACTGAAAAACAGTATTCGATGTCAAATAAACGTGTTTTCTAGAAAAACTTTCTGCTTTCCATATACATTAAAAAACGAACTGTGACAAGTTAGGTTTTTTACTGTCATTTGCTGCCAATGATCAATTTAGACCTGAGACTCTTTCCTAGATGATCTAAAATGAATGGTCATATTTCTCTAAGTTATGCTGTATATTCGCTGACTCCAGCATATCAGGAGCTTTGAGATGTATTTCCCATTCACATGCTGTGCACATGTCACAGTTCTGCTGCTCTGTTATATTTCAGGCTGTAGTCCCTGTGGTTAGTGCTCATACCTGTGCTGTGTGTGGACTTCTCAGACTCTGCAGGGAGTATCTTACCCAGCACATGCCCTTGTCCTAACCAAGTCAGGAGTGGATGGAGCAACAGCAAACCACAAGAGCTCATTTCCAGCTTCTCCTTGACAGGAACAATATCCTGTCCTCTCATTGTATTAGTTCAAATGAATTTAATGGGCAGCCCTGACCCCAGGGAGATAGATGCTGTCTGCAAGGAGTCATGGCCAGGGTATGGAAGAAGTCAAAACTCAAGTCCAAAGTTGTGAAAATCGCCACTGTAAATAATGTGCTTGGGACGTGATTGCACAATAAAGATAACTTTCCTGGCTTTTATGAATCCCTTGTGGCATCCAGGAGCTCAGCCTCTGGAGTCATGCAGTCCTGAAAAGACTACAACTCAGACAAATATTATCTGCCTCAGTTTTCTCATCTGAAAAGTAAATTAATAGTATCTGTCTCACAGCTTTATTCTAAGTATTAAATGAGATTCTTAATGTAAAACTCTTGAATATATTTGCAGAGGTTTTAAGCCGCCTTGTACATTAATATACTTCCCATTGCCCCTCATCCATCATCTCTGCACATCACTCTGCTTTGCTTTAATGCTGGCAAGGACAGCCAATGTGCAATTTAAATAGTCATTTTTAATGCTATTTTGCATAAATCACTCTTGTCCTTAATCAAATAAAATGACCTTATTTTGTTTTTATAATTTGTCACATTGTTCCTGCAAATGTATACGTTATGAAAGTGATCAATCTGGTAAGGGAGTGTAAAAATGCCATGAAACACTTGTAGAGGCAAGGCCAGGTGAGCAGATCATGTTAAGTTCTGATGGTCTGTCTAATGTTCATGATTGTTTACAAAAGTAAATTATCCAAAACAGTAAAAATTCACACCTGCTCTTTCTAGAGCAATTCTCTCCATGTTATATTTATTTCACTCTCAACTGTAAGCCAGTGGCTTGACTCTTATGTCTATACTGTTGGGATATTTAAATGACAAAAATGTTATAGAGACTGTAATGATCCTCACATACTTAGGAGATGGTCTACATGGTGAGCAGAAAGCTGTTTCCAGAAGATAACTGGCAAGATTTTAGAAGCTAAGCTTATTTCCAAAACATTAAATGAAATATTAGAACATATTCTTAAATAAAATTTTCTAGCCAAAACCTTAGCATTACTTTTATTCATTCAAATAGAATTGTATACTTAAAACCTATATAATTTTATTAATCGATGTCATCCCAATAACTTTAATAAAAAAGAAAAACAAATGTTCATTGGTCAGGAGAATGGCTCCTAGAATGGAGTTGCACCAGTCAGCGAAAGAGAAAGAAAAGATCTCCCCAATGAGTTTGTGGCATGTGGCAGCCTGACGAGCATCTACAGGGCCCATTTAATGCCCCCTAAGTGAGCGAGTACACACAGGGGCTACAAGCCAGCCATCAGGAATGTGCTGCTGTATTAGCCAAAGCTATGCTTGTATTGTAATGGAAACTATTGTGTAGGTGAGGAAGACAGCACTAATTACATAACTACAGGAGAGTGAACATGGAGTCCAGAGTTCAGATCTTGGGACAACACACAAAGGCACAAAATGGTAGGGACTCAAATTATCCTTGAAAAATTTCTTAAATAGGTCAAAAATGTAGGACTTGCATTATGAAGGTTTATACTTTGCCATACGTTTGTTTTTTGGAAGAAATAATTTATTAAAAATTCTGTTTAGGCCTAAAGAATGTTTTCCACATTTAACTTTCATATAAGTGGATTGATATAGGATTATTCATCTAGGGGATGAGGGACTGTTGTCTATGAAGACCTGTTTGCAAAGAAGTTAGTGACATGGGAGTGGAAATTATTGAGGTCTGGTTTGTAATAAGAAAATGGAAAATGTTGTGGGCAAAAGGGTTCTTCTGAGGCAGGAGAGCAAGGCCCCCAAGAACTACCAGGTGCTAGAGAAAACTGTATTTGAGGGGTCATAGCTGTTATTGGAACTACATATCTAGAATCTCTCTGGCATTTGATTGATACCAATATTGATGAGAAAAAAAATGCAATGTTTTATATATTTTCTTCTTTGGACTGTGTATTTTTGTAAATTGTCCTTGCAGAGACAAAGACATCTGGTAACTGGATTTGTAATTTTTATATTTATGTGTAATAGAAACACTGGACGATGTTTCTATTAGACAGTCGTTTTGCTATTATTTTCTCTTCAAAAGTTGTACACTCACATTTGAGTGAACACATTCTGGCTGAAAAGCAAAACACAATGAATTGCCAGAAATTTCAAATTTGTTACATTTCCTGTTTCTTCAATGTGTGATAGTCTAATTAAGTTAAGATGAAAAAATACTGAGATGATTTCAGCTAATGATAAAATATTGTTGCCTGCAAACATGAATAAATGTATTTCAGCCACGATTAGTTAATTTTGCAAGGAATTTTGTTATTATTAAACCACTATTCCATCATGATAATCAGGTTTCTAAAAGGAGTATATTGTTTCAATTTAGTATGATAATTAAAGGAATATGAGAAAATAAAACTTTATTAAGGAATGTGATTGTCACATTAATTCTTTGCTTTAAAGGGTTTTTTAGAGCTTAATTTAGTATTCTAAAGTATTTTAAAATAGTTATGAGTATGGAAAGTTGATTCATCTCACAGAAAATGTTTATACAATACTTGTTTTTTCTGTTTCTGCCAGTTTGTATAGCTAGGCTAATAGTATATAAATATCTACTAACAAGATACATGTATAAAAAAGTGAAATAGGAACAAAGGTCAAGAACATCCATTTTCTTAAAGGTCCACTGTCACCTATAGCTTTACTTTACTTGGGTTTATGATCCAATTTTTATTAAATTCTCATTCATTTTTTTTCCAGGCACAGAGGCCAGGAAATGAGTAATTTTTGTGGTGTTCTAAGTATCTCAAGGAAAGGTTATTCTACTTTCTTTAAGACTTTATGAAATAATTTAATAAATAATATTTGGGGTACATTTCTAAGGTTTAGTTTGTTATTTTACCTCCAAATAATTTGAGGTGCTGAGCTCAGCCCCCACAACATGCTGCCCCTGAGGGGTAGTGTGAGACTGGTGGGTCGCGTCTGTAAGGGACCATTTCCTCCACACAAGCACCTGCCACTGGCTTTTCCTCCATGCTTGGTAACGAAGACTAGCTTCTTTTCCTTATCAAGTTATTTAAGATTGATTTATGTAAGCTTGAAATTGTTTAAAATTTGTATACTAACATTTAAGTTTTTTCAAATAATGGTGTAAAATTTATTTTTTCCTCATGCAACTCATTTATGTATGTATCTGTGTGTGTGCATGTGTGCATATGTGTGTATGCCTCTATGTGTGTACCTGTGTGTATGTGTGTATGTATCTCTGTATGTGTATGGACTTTCTTGTCTCTCCTACCCTTTGACCCCACCCTCACCTAAGCATCTTTAAGCACTTTATTCACTGGCCACTTCTCCATTATCACTCTGTCTTATGTTGAGGGCTCTTTAACTATAATACCTTTCATATTTTAAAGGCTACTTCTTCTACGTAAAAATTTGATGGAAATATTTTAAACAGGACACTGGTGAATTGGACCAAATCAACGTTAGTTCCTATGACTTGAAGCTGCAACAAGATGTCGTCAGTGGGGATATGAAGAAGAAAGTGGGCCTAATTACGGAGCCAAATTCAAAACAAGATCTAAAATCAGTGTAGCAGGCTAGAACAATAGCCAAGATTTTAAGAATGAATAGTGTCAAGAGAGGAGCCACAGATATCAGAACAGATTGTTTCATTTATAAGTGGTACTACTCTCATTTGTAGGATTGGGCAGTTTGCTTTATCTTGTAAGAACAGGATGTATAAATGGGTCGGGACACACTGGGAGACAGAAGCACCCAGTTAATCAATAACAATGGCCTCACTTTATACAGATGCCACTGTGCTGCCATTTTCCAAACAAATACAAATCTCACTGTAGCTTGCATGATAGGTAAAATATTTTTAAAGTTATAAATTTGACTGAAAGTATAATCATCTGTTTTCTAGAATGTTTCTTAAAGCCAGATCTGCTCAGTTTTGGAATGGTTTTCAAACTCATTTCTCTCACAATTTTTTTCCATTTTCTATATCCAATAACCACGTCATAAAACTTTCTCTCCTCAAAGTTTCTGACAATTACTCCTTCTCTTTATTCATTACTCTATTTTTGAGCTTATCAAAATGCACTGAAATTATATATATTCTTGTCATTCTGTAGTCTCAAGAAAAATGTGAAAATCTGTAGAACCAAGGCAAATCTTTTAATTCCCTTTGGATTCAGCATTCAAAGCAGAGTTGAAACTAAGTGAATGAACAAAGGATTTCTTTACATTTACACAGTTGCTTTCTTGGTCCAGTCATGGAAAAAATGGTATGGACTTATATCGATATTTACTTAGCAACATGAACCAGCCTAGGAGATGGGAACACGACCATGAACAAACAAAACATGGCTCTCCATCCCCAACATGTCCCCAATTTATTTCTTTATTTTTAATTTTTCCTTACATTTATTGGAGTGACAGTTAATAAAATTATATGTTTCAAGTGTACAATTCTATAGTACATCACATGGATATTATATTGTGTATTCAACACCCCAAGTCAAATCTCCTTCTGTCACCATATATTTGACCCCTCCTTTTCCTTTGACTACCTTCCTCCCACCCTCCTTTCCTTCTGGAAACCACCATACTGTTGTCTGTGTCTATGAGTTTTTGTTTGTCTATCTTGTTTGTTCATTTGTTGCTTTTAGTTTTATATTCCACATATGAGTGAAATCATATGGTTTTTGACTTTTTCTGACTTATTTCAATTAGTATAATATTCCCAAGATCTACCACAAATGGTAGTATTTCATATTTTTGTATTGCTGAGTAGTATTCATATAAGAACCACATCTTCTTTATACAATCATTTATCGAAGAACACTTGGTTGTTTCCATGTCTTGGCCACCATGAACAATGTTGCAATGAACATAAGGGTGTATATGTCTTTATGAATAAATATTTCTTTCTATAATTATCTTTCTTTGTTCACCAATATTATCACTCACTGCTGTTAAGTACCCCTGTGTATAACCCACTTTTGAATTTTCTTTTCTTATAGCTCTTACTTGCTCAAGCTATTTCTCTTAACTAGAATCTGTTTACCCATCAACTCTACCAAATCATTATGTATTTAACTTTTTAAAATTATATTTTATTGATTATACTATTACAGTTGTCCTGATTTTCCCCCTTTGACCCCACTCCACCCAGCACCTCCTATTCCTTTACGCAATTCCCCGCACCATTGTTCATTTCCATGGTTCATATGTATAAGTTCTTTGGCTACTCCATTTCCTTTACTGTATTTACATCCCCATAGCTATTCTGTAACTACCTATTTGAACTTCTTAACCCCTCACCTCTTCTCCCATTCCCTCACAGCCCCTCTCATATGGCAACCATCAAGATGCTCTCTGTATCCATGTTTCTGTCTCTGTTCTTCTTGTTTGCTTAGTTTGTTTTTTAGATTCAATTGTTGATAGATTTGCATTTTTTGCCATTTTATTATTCATAATTTTGAACTTTTTCTTAAATAAGTCCCTTTAACATTTCATATAATGATGCTTTGGTGATGACAAACTCCTTAACTTTTTTCTTGTCTGGGAGCTCTTTACCTCCCCTTCAATTGTAAATGACAGCTTTGCTGAGTAGAGCATCTTGGCTGTAGGTCCCTGCTTTTCATGACTGAATATTTCTTGCCAATCACTTTTGGCCTGCAAAGTTTCTTTTGAGAAATCAGTTGACAGTCTTATGGGAACTCCCTTGTAGGTAACTAACTGCTTTTCTCTTGCTGTTTTTAATAATTCTTTCTTTATATTTAACCATAGATATTTTGATTTTGATGTGCATTAGAGTGGGCCTCCTTGCATTCATCTATTTGGGATGTTCTGTGCTTCCTGGACTTGCATATGTATTTCCTTCACCAAATTAGGGAAGTTTTCTTTCATTATTTTTTCAAATAGATTTCCAATGTTTTGGACTTTCTCTTCTCCTTCTGGCACCCCTATTATGTGAATATTGGACCTCTTGAATTTGTCCCAAAGGCTGCTTATAGTCTCTTTATTATTTTGTATCCTTTTTTCTTATTGTTGTTCTGATTGGTTGTTTTTTGCTTCCTTATGTTCCATATAATTGATTTGACTCTTGGTTTTATCCACTCTACTATTGATTCCCTGTAAATCGTTCTTTATTTTAATTAGTGTACCCTTAATTTCTGACTGGATCTTTTTTATGCTGTTGAGGTCCTCTCTAAATTCCTGGAGCATCCTTATAACCAGTATTTTGAACCTGCCTCTGATAGATTGCTTATCTCCATTTCATTTCCTCTTTTTCTGGTTTTGATCTGTTCTTTCATTTGGGTCATGTTTCTTTGTCTCATCATTTTGGTAGCCTCCCTATGTTTGTTTCTCTGTGTTAGATAGAGTTGCTTTGACTCTGGGTTTGGTAGTACTTCCTAATGTAGTAGGTTTCCTATATGGTCCAGCGGCAAGGGCTCCTGTTTCACCCAAGTTGGGTACTCGAGCTCAGCCATTCATGTTGGTTGAGTATACCCTCCTCTTATAGTTAAGCCTTAGTTGCTATTGGCAGATCAATGGGAGGGATTTACCCAAGCCAGTCCACTGAAAGGACTAGTTTTGACCACTTACCACCAACATTTGTCATATGTGGAGGATCAGCTGTGCAGGGTCAGGGTGGTGGTTGTCTGACTTGGTCTTTAGCTATCCACTTGGTGTGCTGTCCCTGGGGTTTCCTGGCTGGTGCAGGTCAAGGAGGTCAGCCCCAACTGTGTTTTTCTCCAGGCCACCCTGCCCTACTTATAAAGCAATATGAGATGGCTGCTACTTTTGCTGGGCTTGGAGATTCCCAGGCAAAGCCACTCTATGAATTTAGGCTGCTAGTTCCAGTCCTGGGGCTCACTGAGGCCAGCTGTTGCTTGTTTGATAGGATTTAGGAAGTTGTGAAGTATGATCAAAGACCAACCATTCATATGGAAATGCAGCTTGAGTGGACCCATAAGTTGGGTTAAGCAGAGTCCCTGGGGGTCTCCAAGGCAGGTCTAACAGTGTTAGCCAGGTTGATGGAGTCTCAGATATGTCACCAGTTTGCTACCTCTGTGGGAGGAGAGTTTAGAAAAGAGACAATGATCTCTGCTTGTGTCGATGCTAGACACTTCAGTTTCTCCCTGTATACCCTGGTACCTTTCAAGCTGATACCCCAGTGCTGGAGCTCAGAGGGTGTAAGTCTGAGGAGGAGAGTCTTTATGTGTGTTGTTTAAGAGGAACTGCTTGGGGCTCCAGCAGCTTCTTCCACTGACTCAATCCCCACTGGTGTTTGCAGCCAGGAGCTGTGGGGACTTATTTTCCCAGCACTGGAACCCTGGGCTGGGGGGCCTGGTGTGGGGTTGGGACTCCTTGCCCCTGAGATATCCCTCCCAAATTTTTATTGAACACACATGGTAAGGGACCAGCCCGTTCTACATCTGTGCTCCTCCTAGCAGTCTGGATGGATGTGGTTTCTTTAATTCCATGGTTGTCAGACTGCCATTCAACTTGATTTCTGATGGTTCTGAGTGATGGCTATAATTTTGATGTGGTTGTGTGAGGTGAGCCATGTCTGCTTACATCACCATCTTGACTAGAAGTAAGCCTGCTTAACCTTTTAACTCAAAGGTCACCTTTTTAGAGAGTAAAACACTTACCAAATTTACCCCATCTCAACTTCCTCCCTTATTATACTATATTCATCCAGCACATATATATAAAACAACCTATTAATACTAGGAGTATAGCTAGGTCTAGAATCTAAATAATATTGAGGTAGAAATTGTCTGTTATTCCTATCTTCAAACCAGAAACCATAATGATCAATAAATCATTAAAAAGAAACAGCTTGTTAATTGAAAAATAAAAATTTATATTGTCAAGAAAACTGATGTTTCTATTATAATTGTTTTATTGTAAAATGCCTATTTTATGTACTATTTGGATTCTCTTTAGTACAAACCTAAATTTCAATAGGAAGACAAATAAAACAGGAAATTATATTAAATATAATAAATTTAATTTTAATAAAATTCATATGTAATAAAAAACAGTCATTCAGTGGAAAACCTGGGGAAATTACCCTGTTCTCATTTCTAGGAACTTATCTCAAAGTACCTGAAGCAAAATATGAAAGAATATATGATAGGCTATTTACTGCAGCATTATTTGTAATGGGAAAAGACTGGAAAAACTCAAATGCCCACCTAAAAGTTCTGATTGAATAAGGTATGTACAGTACATGGAAAATCTACACAATAGAAAACTATGCAGCTGTGAAAAAAGAACAAGAATATCTCAGAGATTTGGAATTGTTACCAGAATACACTGTTGAGCATAAATAAAACATCAATAAAAGTATTTTTAGTAAGTCATCATTTATCTAAAATGGAGGGTGTATAGGTAGATAGGTTAGATTTTAAATGAAAGACAAATAGATAAATCTAAATACATAGATAAATAAATAGCTGTTTTTAACAAAATTATAAATGGGGTGTGGAGAGCATTGATTAGAGGGGACAGAGATAAAGCTAAGCTACCTTGAATATACCTAGTTTTTAATTTGATTTGGCATCATGTAAGTATTGTACACACTTATAAAACAAAATAAGTTTAAGAAGAGAAAATGGAAGGATTTCCATACCAAATCTTTTTTATCTACTCATTTGTCAGTAGATATCTAGCTGTTTCCATGTCTTGCCTATTGTAAATAATTCTTCAAAGAACATGGAAGTGTAAGTATCTTAGAATCCTGACTTCAATTCTTTTGAGTAAATATACAGTAACAGTGTTGCTGGACTCTACAATAGTCCTATTTTTAATTGTTTGAGGAACATCTATAGATTTATATAGTGGCTTCACAATTTTACGTTGTCAATACCAGCAAACAAGGGTTCCAATTTCTCTGCATCATTGCGAACATTTTTTATCTTTTGTATTTTTTGATGATAGCCATCTTAACAGGTGTGCGGTGATATCATCTCATTGTGATTTTTACCTGCATTTCCCTGAAGATTAGTGATGTTGAACACTTTTTTTGTATACCTGGTGACCATTTGAATAATTTGTTAGGAGAAAGGTCTATTGAATTCACATGATCATTTTTAAATTGGGATTTTTTTTTTTTGGATGTAACCTTCTGGTTAGATGGCTTGCAAATATTTTCTTCCATTCTGTAGGTTGCCTTTTCACTTCTGTTGACTGTTCCCTTTGCTGTGCACATGCTTTCTAGTTTGATGGAGATGGATCCTGAAGATTTTATGGTAAGTAAAAGAAGCCAGAGAGAGGACAAGCACTGCATGATTCCACTTATGTGAAGTATCTAAAATAGTGAGGCTCACAGAAGCAGAGAGTAGAATAGTGATTGCCAGAGGCTAGGGTTAGAGAAATGGGGAATTGTTCCTCAATGGATATAAAGTCTCTCTTATAATACAAAACGAAGCTGCCGTACAACATAGTATCTACGGTAAACAATATTGTACTGTGCATTTTTAAATATGTTGAGAGGATAGATCTCATGTTAAGTGTTCTTGTCACAAAATAATAATCACAAATTAAATAAAAAATAAAACCACAAAGAACATAAGGAAATTTTTATAAGTGATGGATAATTTCTTATCTTGGTCATGGTAATGATATCACTCATATGCCCAAACTCATGGTGATGTATTTCTGTCCAGAAGGTATTCAGTCATGTAATATGAAAAATAGAGACATTTATTGAAGAAGATAAAAGACACAAGAAACATTGTACACAGGACAATGATGCTCAGTCCCCTTCAAAGCAGGCACCTTGGGACCTCACACAGTTCTCCCAGTTGCCTTCAGCTGCTCCACTGTATTTGTCCGAATCTCATCCATGATCTGATATCTCTTCCCTTTCAAAGGTGTCTTTAGTTTTGGGAAAAGCCAGAAGTTGCAGATACCAAATCTGGGCTCTAGGGATGCTGAATCACCTGGTGATTTGATGTTTGACCAAAAACCTCTGCACGAGACCTAATGCATGAGCGGGTAGGTCATTGTGAAGAAGGTGCCAATCACCAGTTGCCCATAGCTGTGGTGTTCTGAATCATCCTAATAGTTTCCATAGGTGAATGTTCAAGTTAATGAAAAATTTGATGCAGATTCCTTGCTCTACTTGCTCAGTCATTTTGAATGAGATGGCCACACAGTACATATCTTCACTCAATAGCATCTACTGCACCCATTTAGTAGTACAGTGAAGTTGTCATTGTTTACACATGTTCATTCCAGTCCACTCTGCTTGGCTGCCAAGTTACACTAATGCCACACAAACTGTTCTCATTATGTCAACAATGGCTGGAGTGTTTTCTGGACAGACCTTTTATATATTAAATGTGTGCTATTTCTTATATCACTTATACTTCAATAAAGCTAAAATTAAAAAGTAAATGCAATTCCTAATAATCAAATATTATAATTGTATGTCTACTTGGTGATATAATTTCAGAGAGAAGAACCATTCCAAGTGATTTTTAAAGCATAATAATTTGTTTTGTTCTTACCAGTAGAATATTCTTATGGAAAGAAAAAAGTGCTAAATATTAAAATATTTAACTGTTTCCAGAAATTATAATGGTGTTGGTACTGATGCTAATGATTTTCTGAGACTCTTATTGTACATGAGTATTATTGGATAATCAAATAAGTAACTATAAGGTATAGTTGAGAAGAGAGATTTGTGGCAATGTTGAAGGGAAATGTAGATGTAAGATTGAGGAGGTTAAATTCCTGTAGTCCTGATTGTTAATAGAAAGTATCAGAGTAAACTGATTTTTTTTTCTTTGTGTGTGTGTGTATCTCCTAGCTCTAACTACTGAAGCAACTGAGAAACAATAAAAAATCCAGTAGCAATGATCCACCTTAGCATCCAGAATGTTTGATCTAAATAATATTTCCCACTAAGTGGTCCAGAACTCTTTAGAGAGTGGGCTGATTCCAAGTATGGACCAAGAAATTATGTTCCTGGAACATTTTGTCATATCAGTAGGAAAGGTAACTATCAAAGACTACTAGAGTTGTGTCAAAATGACCTAGAAAACAATGTGTATATAGTGTCACATAAGGTCAGGATAATTTGATCAGTAATTGACATTACAACTGCAAGGGATGGAAACATATCAACTATGGTTATTCTTGAGCTAAAAAATTACCAACAGTTTTTAATCTCATTTGTAATTATCAGGAAAGTCCAGAGAACTACCTTATAAATATTAGTATAAAAGGAAGGAGTCAATGTTATCCTGGTTTTTTTTTTCCTACAGAATAATAATTCAGGGTAACCAAGTACATGAAAGAAGTATCGCCTTTTAGAATAATTACAGCTAATACTGAAAAATATTATAGAACTAGATTACCATAATCATTGGCTATTAGGAGAGAAAACCAGATCTGTACCTTTTGATAGAAGTGCATACAGCCACACATGAAGAAATCTTTAAAAATTCCACCTGAATCTGATTAAACCTCTAGATATCACTAACAATTTTCAGGGAATATAAGGAAGAGAGAAGCATGTTCAATGATACCACAGGGGTGTACTCACTAAAGAGCAGGATCTGTGAAACGTTATAGGACAAATGACCCAGTTCTTACAATAGATAAAATGCAGGGGAAATGGGGACTATATTAGGGGAGTCTATAAAAGAGACTTTAGGGATACATAAATGAATATTAATCTTTGTATCACATTTGAATTCTAATTCAACAAATTAATTTTAAATTAAAGTATAAGAAAGGGAATTGTGGAAAACAGAGAATTACTACTAGATTAGTGTTCAGAAATTGTAGCAATTATATTTGGTACAGTCATGAGATTGTGGTTATGTTTTCTTTAAAAATTCACATTTTATATATTCAGAATGAAATATCTGTAGATTATATGTCATGGATTTGCTTCAAAATAATTCAGGGAGTAGAAAGGAAATGGCTGAGGTATAGAAAAAACAATATCCTTGTGAATTGCTAATTGCTAAAGATAATATTACAATTAATGAAACAAAAACAAATATGCATCCAGTTCTTCATTGCACCATTCTCTTTACTTTTGTATATGGCTGAAAATCTTTAAAACATAAAGTAAATAAATGAAGCAAAATATCTGCAAAATTAATATTCATGATATATCACAAAAGGTGAGGAGAGGTGAATGAACTTAAAGTATTTTATGTACCTGGCATATAGGACAGTAGTAGAAAGAATAATATACATTAAACTAATAAATCATGGATATCAGTTGCAATCTCTAGGGTAACAGTACAAGAATAGTAAATGATTGTACAACTCATAAGCTAACAAAATGGAAAATACAAAACAATAAAAGAAAGATAATCTCACAAAGGCAAAAAAATGACATGCAACTCATAGAACAAATAGAAAAAGTAGCAAACTTGTACATATAATTTCAAATATATAATAATTAAATGTGAATAAATTATTACAAGTAAAAGACAAAGGCTGTCATAGTATATTTTTAAAAGATTATATTTTGTTTACAAGCATGCTTTAAATATAAGGTATGCAATCATTAAAATTAAAATGGATGAAAAATGACATAACATAAAAATATTAATCAAAAGGAAGTGAGGCCATCTATGTTAAATTTGCCACTGTTTTCCTTAAGATAAAAATACTAGAGCTAGAGATATATCATACTAATAAAAAGACAAACTCATTAGAAAGATACAATAATTTCAAGTGTGTCTTTACCAAATGTTATTGCTTTGAATATACAAAGAAAATATTGAAAAAACTAAAAAGATGGATGAATCCATAATCAAAATCACCTCTCTTAATAATTGATGGAAAAGAAGACAAAAATCAATAATGATAATAGCAGATAAATTCAATTAGCAACTTTTCCTTTTCAACACATACAGACATTTGCACAGAACAGCAGCCAAGCACACAGGCTGTTTGTCTCCTGCGTATGGAGCACATGGAAACTGCCCATGGAGAGAGCTATTAAAAAGTTCTCAGGGTGTTTTAATTAACTTATTCTCTGGTTACAGTGCAATAAAGCTAAAATCAATTAAAAACTATAAATTCAGTAACAAATTTTGAATTAACCAATAGATCAGAGAAGAAATATCAATGTGAATTAGAAAATACTTATTAACTAATTTATTCTGAATGTGTGAGGTGTTAGAAGTTGTGGGATGAGATGAAAACAATGTTCAGAAACAAAAAATTAAATGTATTTGCACATGAAAAGCTGAAAATTAATTATCTAAGGTTTCATCCATGAAGTTATAGAAAGAGTAGAAAACAACCAGAGTAGAAGAAAAATAATAAAGATAATGTTACGATTAATGAAACAAAATCAAATATGCAATTGAGAAAATACACAAAGCCACAATTCAGTTATTTGAAGAAATGACTAAACGGACTAAAGAAGAGTTAAGCCAAAATGACCAAAATTAAGAATAGCAAAAAGACATCACTAAAGCTCCTGATGATAATTAAATATGAGAATATAATGAACAGTTTTATGTCCATACATTTGAAAATATATATCAATTTAGCACATCCCTTGGAAAATTTCTGTCTCCAAAACTGACACAAGAATAATTTTAAAAATCTGAATGGTCCTACCTCTGTTAAAACAACTAAGTTTGTATTAATGATCTTTCCACAAAATACTACCAGCTGAAATGGCACCATTTGTGAGTTCTCCAAATATCTATGAAAGGAATAAATAACATCAATCATACACAAACTTCCAGAGAACAGGAAAAGAAGGAGTACTTCCTAGTTCGTTTTATGAGGCTAGCATCTCCTCAATAGCAAAACTGGTAAGGACATAACAAGAAAAGAAATCGCAGGCCAATCTCTAAATTCTATTATGAATATAGAGGTAAAATATACATATACATCCTTTATGACTATGTTATGTTTGATTCCATAATATGAAATTGATGTAACATTCAAAGATAAATTATAATTCTTTATATTAATAGAATAAAGAAAAAAATCAAATATTAATTTCCATATATACAGGAAAAGTACTGAATAAAGTTCAGTAAAAAATAATAGCCAGCTAGAAATATAAAGAGAACTTCCTTAATATGATAGGGACATTGACAAAAATAAAATCCTGTAGCAAATGATAATAGTAAAATATTGACAGCTTTCTCACGTAATAAGAAAAACATACCTGCAACCATCAAAGCTCTTTGGTGTTATTCTAGAGGCACTAGCCAATGTAATGCAAGGGAAAAAAAGTATGCATATTGGAAGATGAGGAATAAAACTGTCATTATTTGTAAGAGACATGGTTGTACACATAAAATATCCAAAAAAACAAAAAACAAAACCCAGAGAGTAAACTGTTAGAATTAGTAAGTGCATTAAGAATATCTGTGAGTATATTAATAACTATGCTAATGATGAACAATTAGAAAATGAAACGTTCAAGATGGTGCCATTTATGGTATTATCAGCACTATTTATAATATAATAGCTATAGCATATAGCATATATGATATTATAAACATAAATGGATATGAAATAAAATTATATAATTCCATATAAAATATGTTCTATAATATATATTATATATGTAGAATATATATATGCACATACATGTATATTTAAGAGCACTATTAGCAGAGATAACCAGTAGGAATATGAGGTTTCAGTAGTGGGGGGGTGATTTGGCAGGGTTTGAAGAACAGGGTATTCTTATGTTCCACTGTCTGCAGGGCATGACAAACATTTGTTTTTCCATCTCTGTGGAAACTACTTTCCTCCCCTTTGATGTCCAAAGTCCCTCCCCGTTCCCCTTGGTTCGCAATGGCATCTAAGCCTCAACTTCTTATGAAGCTTCTGTATGTACAAAATTAAATTATTTTCTCTCCCTGTTAATCAGTCTTATTTTAATGTGATTATTAAACCAGTCAAGGAACCTGGAAGGGTAGGAGAAAATATTTCTTCCCCAACAATATAAGTATATATAATATATCACTTGTTTTATGTCCAAACTGACATTTCAGAGCAGTGAGGAAAGAATAGTTTTCTGAAAAAATAGAACTGATTGGATGTTCAGGTGAAATAAGTTAATTTATTCAATAACATGTGCCATGCAAAAAATTCAATTCCAGGTGTATTAAAATATAAATCTGAATGATAAAACACAAAAAAGCAAACTCCCCTAGAAGGAAACATAAAAGGATGTCTTCATAACCACAGAGTAGGTAAAGATTTATTTAACAGGACAGAAAAAGTACAAACCATAATGAAAATTAGGGTTCCTGGGGGCCTTCAGCCACGGTCTCCTCACATAGAAAGAAACCAAAGCCCAGGACGGATAAATTCTTGTACAGGATAAACAACTCCATAGCACTCCAGGATACTGACTTCATTTTTAGAAGGTACTGAGAACCATAAACAGTGAGATTGATTGGATGCCTAGTGTTTCCACTCCTCTTTGGTTTTTACAGCATTTCATATGCCCCAGGCAGCATTTTAAGACATTTACATATATGGATGCATTTAATTTTCCCTACTTTATGAGGTGGGTCCCTTTATAGTTATCTCCATTTTATAGATAAGGAAACAGCACTGAGACCTTTAGTAACTTGCCCCAAATTACACAGTGATAAATAGCTAGGATTCTAACATAGGAAGCATGAGTCCAGGGCCTATACTCATAACCACCAACTTTCATAAACTTTTGATAAAAATTTCACTTCCTGTGTTTTCCGCCTTCTATTGTATGTTATGTCATACTTTAAAAAAATTTTCCAAGGGAAGTAATGTATTTTATTGTATTATTTTACTTTACATTTTAGTTTAATTCAATTTTGATGAGGCTTTGTTTACTATACACCTTTACAGCTTGGCAAAAGTCTAACACAATTCCAAATGTACTGTGAGAAGGATAAATGTTCCTATTATTACAGTATTCTGAAATTAGTTCAAAAGTGAATTTTGGACATTTTATTAACAGGATTAAAGATAATGTGGGGTGTTGTATTTCATGTAGTATTATGTCCACCTTTTTTCTAGGGGATAAGTTAGAACAAGTTAGAGCTAATAAGATCCTTCTTATTCCTAGTGTTGCTCAGGAGTTTCCAGTGATGGTGAATAAATTGCTCACAGATATATCCACTTCCACTATTGCTTCTGCTAATTTAGGTTCAGCCACAGAGTCCAATAACCAATTTTAGAAGCATCGAGAAAATCCCCCAGGCTTTCCATCACATATGGGGACATGCATCTCCTTGGCTGACAGACCATTAGTTCTATAATTCTCTCTATTATGGAAGCTTACTAATTAGTATTTGTTTACAGCATATTAAGTAGCTCTGTTTAATTACTGAAAACCCAAAATGTGTATTGGGCTTTGCAGCCCGCAGAATGTTGTTTCTAACACTTTCTGAGAATAGTAGAGGATAAGGATGAAGATGGAAGGCAATGAAGACTTCTCAAACAATTCCCAGATAGTGTGTGTGTGTGTGTGTGTGTGTGTGTGTGTGTGTGTGTGTGTGTATACATGCTTTGGAGAGTGGAATTAAAGGTAATTTACAGTAATTTTGAAAAATATTAGAAGGAAGCTCAAAGACTTTTGTCTTCATGAAAACATACTCTATTTACCTTTCAGTACATTATGGGGTTCCTTATTTGGAAAATGCGATTAATGAAATCCATTCTCTCACTTCCATGAAGGATATTGGAAAGACAATTTTTAAAATGTAATAGAGTGTATTCCAAATGTCTTTGAGAAGTTTGATAGCTGAAAATAATATATGAACAAAGCATTATTACAAAAATCAGCTGTTTAAAATGGTAACATATTTCTGTCAACCACACAAAAGGGTAACATGCTGAATATCATGTTCTAAGTACTGCAACAATTCTTTACTCCTCTGTCTATGTATACCATTCAAGATCCTTCATAACCTTGTAAATAGATGTTGAAAACAAATATAATGGTTATCTAAACATAACATTCTGTAATTGATAACCACTTTGATTATCTGTATAATATAAAATATATTGGAAAATTGGTTGTTTAAAATATAGAGATGTGTTGGACATTTCTTTCATGCAGAAAGAAAGTTGGAATGGTAATAGTTTCAAAGGAAGAAAAATCCAAATATTTACTAATTCAAAATTCCTATTCCCCTTATAGCTAATGTTGAACCTAACTAAAGGATTAAGTTACAATTTATATCTTGGGAACTGAAAACTTTGTCAAACTAGCAAGTTGAGGAAGTATGATGGCAATATATTCTCTAGACATTAAGGCAAAGGTTAAAAACATTTTTTCTTCTTTTTGTATCAGTACAAATTGTAATAGGTTTACATAATAGTGCCTTGCTAAAAGTTGTGTTTTTTTTTATCACCTGCAGCATTCTTGGGATTTTTTAATGAGATTTTCATGGTTTAGAAGCCCTCACAAGATCTGTGTACTTCTCAAGGGGCTCTGCAATAGACCAATTGATTACCAGTGCTCAGCATTGCAGCCCTGGCTCTCTGTCAATGTGTCCTTACAACATGTGCAGACAATGCAGCTCACTTGTACCTGAGGGCATGTGTGCAAGAGAATAATATGAACCAAAATGGAGTGGGAGGGATGAAGTAGAAGGGCTAACGTATTTGTTAGAAAAAACAGCATCCAGGGATGCTTTAAGTCTTTCTTTCTTTCTTTGCTTTAACAAGCTTTTAGCGGTATTGTTGAAAAATATACATTTGAATATTATCCTGAGTATCTGAATAGTCTTAGAACTCAGTATATTTCACCTAACACTTTTACAAGGATTTATTTTTTTCATAATGTTTAGCAGTTATCTGAAATATCTGGATGGAAGGATTAAATGAAAAAGATAAAAAATGGAACTGCCTTATGACCCAGCAATTCCACTGCTGGGAATATACCCTAACCATCCTGAAACACCAATTCAAAATAACTTATGCACTCCAATGTTCGTAGCAGTGCTATTTACAATAGCTAAGTGTTGGAAATAACCCAAGTGCCCATCAGATGAGTGGATTAGAAAACTGTGGCACATTTATATAATGGAATACTATGCAGCAGAAAGAAAGAAGGCCTATCTTTTGTGACAGCATGGATGGAACTAGAGAATATTACACTAAGTGAAATAAGCCAGATGGTGAAAGACAAATACCATTGACATCACTTATAACTGGAATCTAATGAACAAAATAAAAAAATAAACTAATGAGAAAAATAGAACCATAGACATGGAAACATGCAGCAGACTGATAGCTGTAGGAAGGGAGGAGGAAGGTAGGGAATGGTGGAAGGAAGGGGAAGGAACTAGTCAAAGAACATGTATGAGTGACTCATGGGCATGAACAACAGAGATGGGATTGAATATGGCTAGGAGAGTGGGTTGGGTGGAGGGGAGCAAAGGGGAAAAAATAGTACAACTGGAATAGAATAAATAATAAAAAAAGAAAAGAGAACACATTCTATAAAGAATGTAGGAATGACCAAGAAATTAAAAAAAAATCACATTTCTAAAAGGCATTATATTAAAAATGTGAAGAAATAAAGGAATTAAAAATTGTTTATATTTCTACTTAAAATCAGTACACATAAAAACATGTCAACTGTACAAACAGATCAATTTGTTTCTGGTGTTTGTGTTATTAAGGACTAAGGCAAACTAGTGATACAGTTGTTATAAACACTTTATGGTGATTGTTCTGAAATGTATACACTCAGTTTTGTTTTCTGGACAACTGGAAAAGATCTATTCTTATTTTTGTTTATTTTTTATTTGTTTATTATCCTTATTATAAATTATAAGTTATTACCAAATTAATGCAAGCATTGTTTTTACATACTTTATCTTGATTAAAACTATTATAAGGTCTCTGAATTCAAAGATTTTATTTTGTAATGATTACAATAAAGTAGTGTGATTTTGTCACCCACATGACATTTGTTAACATCTTGGAAACATTTTTAGTTGTCACTATTGGGAGAGGATTGGCATCCTGTGGGTAGAAGTCAGGGATGTTCTAAACATTTTAAAATGCACAGGACTGGTTCCCAAAATGATGGTCCCAAATTTCAATACTGCCAAGATTAGGAAACATTGCTCTAAAGACCACATTGCTGGATATAGTTCACCAGAAACTGTGAAATATAGTCACCATTTTACTTACAGATAATATTTTAACAACAAATAAATATATAACATTCAACAAACAGTTTGAAACAAACCCACTAAAAGTTTATATTCTTCCTGCTTACAGGGTTACCATGGGAGCTGATGCCTAGCCCCACCTGTGTGTAGGTGCGGTGAGCAGAAAGGAAACAGATAGGTGAGTATCACCTCCAGACCTGAAGAGAAAACCCACCAGAGCTCCTGCCTCACCCTCTTCGCCTGTCTGCTGGCTTGATTCTTCCCATATTCCTGGTAGCCACTCACTGAAAGATGTCAGAACTTTCTACAGCCTGGTCCATGGGTGAAAGCGAACAGAGCCTCCACCCCATGCCATGTCCTCCTTGGGTCATTGAATGTTTCCGTCTCTCTTGTCAATTAAATTTTTTAAAATCCTCACCTAAGGACATGTTTATTGATGAGAGAGAGTGAGAGAAACATCAGTGTAAAAGAGACATCAAAAAGTTGTCTCCTGTATGTGCCCCAAAAGGGAATCCAACCTGTAACCGTGATAAGTGTCCTGACCAGGAATCAAAATTGCAACTTTTTGGTGTACAGGATGCCACTCCAACCAACTAAGTCACCTGGCCAGGGCTCCTTTTCTAAAAAAATTGAATTTATTGGGCTGACATTGTTTAATAAAATCAAATTTCAAGTGTACAATTTAATAAAACATCATATGCACACTGCATTGTGTGCTCACTACCCAAAGTCGAGTCTCTTTCTGCACGCATTTATCCTGATTTATCTTAACTTTTCCACTTCCACTTCCTCCCACCCTGATTTCCCTCTGCCTATCACCATACTGTTCTACATGTCTATGAGTTATAGACATATGTAAAACTTGCAGACATATATACATAGACATACATTTAACACATATATATGTATATATCTTAATCCCTTCACCTTTTTCAACTAGCCCCCAAACCCCTTTACTCTGACAGTTGTCAGTGTGTTCTAGTATCTATGAGTCTATTTATATTTTGTTCTTCGAAATTATTTTGTTGATTATATTACACATATAAAAGAGATAATATGGCATTTGTCTTCTCTGTCTTACAATATATCACTTAGCACATGCTCTCCAGGTCCAACTATGCTGTCATAAAAGGTAAGATTTCTTTCTCTTTTTTCAACACTGAGTGGTATTCCATTGCATAAAGGTACCACAGCTTTTTTATCCATTCATCTACTGATGGACATGGGCTGTTTCCAGATCTTAGCTATTGTAAATAATGTTGCAAGAACACAAGGGTGCATATATTCTTTTGAATTAGTGTTTCAGGTTTCTTCAGATATAGTTCTAGAAATGGGATCACTGGGTCAAAAAGTAGTTCCACTTTTAACTTTTTGAGGAAACTCCATACTGCTTTCCACAATGGCTGCACTGATCTGCATTCCCACCAACAGTACAAGAGGGGTTCATTTTCTTTATATCCTTGCCAATATTTGTTGTTTGCTGATTTATGGTTGAGAACCATTCTGACAGGTGTGAGGTGATATCTCATTGTGATTTTTTATTTATTTATTTTCTTATCATTGTTCAAATACAGTTGTCTCCATTTTCCCACCACCACTTTTCCCCTGCCCCACCAACCCCTACCTCCCACCCTCAATCCTCCACCCCTTTGGCTTTGTCCACAGGTCCTTTATACATGTTCCTTCACTACCTTTCCTCCTCTGTCCCCCGTTATCCCCCTACCCCTCCCCTCTGGTCGCTGTCAGTTTGTTCTTTATTTCAATGTCTCTGGTTATATTGTGCTTGCTTGTTTGTTTTGTTGATTAGGTGGGAATGCAGACTGGTGCAGCCACTGTGGAAAACAGAATGGAAAATCCTCAAAAAACTGGAGGTGTAACTGCCTTTTGATTTGGAAATTCTACTGCTGGGATTATACCTGGAAGAATCGTTGTGATTTTCATTTGCATTTCTCTGATGATTAGTGACCTTAAGCATCTTTTCATATGTCTATTGGCCATCTGTAGACCCTATTTGGAGAACTGTCTCTTCAGGTCCTTTGCCCATTTTTAATTGGGTTGTTTGTCTTCCTGGTGTTGAGTTGTATAAATTCTTTATATATTTTGGAAATTAGCTACTTATTAGGTGTATCATTGGTGAATATGTTCTCCCATGAAGTGGGTTGCCTTTTCATTATGTTGATGGTTTCTTTTGCTATGCAAAAGCTTTTTAGTTTGATATGGTCCCATTTTTTTATTATTGCCTATATTTCCCTTGCTTGAGGAGATATGTTGGCAAAAATGATTGCTTCTTATGTGGGGAAGAAATACATTTCTATTCTATTAACTACTGAAATGCCAGGTTTTATATCAGATACTGAGAGTGACCTACTTTAACTAATATACTGTACAATATATGTTGTATGAGAAAGACCAGGTAAGTTGACAGTCTGCTTCAAATACAAATACAATAGATAATGAAGACCATGCATGCAAGTTCATGCAGGATTGTTCTGGTTTAAGCATGTTGTCATGGCATAATCATTAATAGCACCCCTATTTACTCCCAGAAGAATCCTAGCTTGATTGATAAACTGCACAGTCACTATATTGATATATTCATATGAAAAGAATTGCCGGCAATTGCCGGCAAGAATAAAAAGTGAAAGTGATTAGGGTCAGAATGTGTGAGTGTGATATCCTACACCACCATTCGTATGATATAAGGCAAGTTAATTTCTGAGCTTTGGTTTCTAACAGAATAGGCATAAATACCCCTATCACTTATTTCTTAGCATTGTGAGAATCAAAGAAGATAATCTGTGCCTGAAAGAGCTTTGACAATGATGCAATACTAAGCAAATATCTAGCCATTATTAATAAAACTATAAAAGGATGCCATTTTAAGAAATGTAGAGGAAGTCTCCCATGGTAAAATCTTTCTTTAAACCAATATATCACATACTATAACCTTTCAGTAAAATATAGACATGTTAATATTTGATGCTTATTGAAAGCTGGATTAAACTTTTAAAAATTGGGCCTGGCCTATTATCTACCTCTGGGGTACCGATTTTAGAAAGACTGAATACTTAGTTGCCCCACAAGGAGACCACAATACCTTCTCTTTAGAGCTGCTGTTTCTCACTTTCCAGAGAACTTGCCCCTGCCCCTATCTTCCTCCTCCTCCATCTCCTCTTCCCCCTTCTGCTCTCTCCCTGTCTTCATCTTATTGTGTTGGGAGGGGGTGGTGAAGAGCCCCTTAGCAATTTCCACCCATTCTGCTAGCCATCCAACCCTTCTTTACCCACACATGTACTGAGCCTCTACCATGGAAGCATTAGCGCTCTGCTACATGCTAAGAAAGTTAATAAAAACAGATATAGTCAAAGCTCTCAAAGAACTTAGCATAGACGGAGAAGGAATGAATCCCAATGACTGAACAGTAAATATAGAAACATATTTGAAAAGAATATACATGCTAGAAAGAAAAGTAAAACATTCCAAATGGCTTAAGGGATCAAAGTAGGTTTCATTAAGTATTGACACTTGATCTGAGATTAAAAGGATGAATAGTCAAGTGAGAGAAGTGAAGAAGTGGGAGAGAGAGATGAGGTGGTGTGCAGCTTGGTAGGAAGAACATTCCACACAGTCAAATAGCACATGCAAAAGTCCTGGGGAGGGAAATAAGTGACTTGTTTAGAGAATACAGAGAAGTCAACTTTGATGAAGAGCAAACAAGGCCGAGATGGTGCGGATATAAAACAGCAGATAGGGAAAAACAAATCAAATACAAATTGTCAGCCACAGCAAGGGGTTCATTCTTTTTTCCTGGGACCATTGAGAGATCTCTGAAAGTTTATCAGACAGTGATATGATTAGATTTGTATATTGAAATGATCACTCTGGATACAAAATGGTAGCTGAGGATAAAAACACACTTTAAATCCACTACTCCTTGGTCATGCCTGATGGGTTACATGAGCATTTGGTTTCTTCTTCTTTGCCTTTAGATACCATTACTCTCCAATATCTTCCTTTCTACGTGCATTTCCATTAGTTCCTTCATTATCAGGATTAAGAATATCTACTAAATTTACTTTAAAGGTAACAATCTGTATTCATCATGCCCCTCCTTTGAAGTCCTTCAGAATTTATAAGACATTTATAATGTAGTGAAATTAATTTAATTCTCTATTTAATGTATTCTTTTTCTAAGCTAAGCTTTATTTAGAAACAACAGGGAACTGTATATAGATTTTACAGTTTCAGGGACTAGGGCAGGCCACCCCCAGTTATCCCACAGTGACACATTGATTACTTTGAATTCAAATTACTAGGACACATTGACCCTCCCTTTTCCCCCTGAATACAGAAATAAATCTCTCCTATGAAAGGCACTCTCCTTGGTTGCAGGTTGTTGAGAAAGATGCCCTTATCACTAAAATTAAGGAATAGAGGCCAAGAAGCCCATATAAACAAATATCTCCACATCTGTACTAATTTACTCCCCCAAGGCCTCTTTCTGTTTAGATTCCTTACCAATGAGCACCCACACTTAAATTTCTTTGTCCTGTCAAATTCATTTTGACAATATCTATTCTGTCAAAAACAAATTTATTGTTTTTTTTGTTTAAAATTAAAAACTACCTGTTTCAATCATTTCCCTGACATCATTTATAATCTCCAGTATGCATGTATTAAATTGCTTTTTTCTTCTGTTAATCTAGTTTTATGTCAATTTTATTATTAGTCCAGCCACAGCAACTCAGGAAGGGTAGAGGGGGAATTTCCTCTTTACCCACAAGAACAAGAATGAATTTTACATATAAGTTATTTTTTAGTGTTGGGTTCCTCATACTGTTAATAATGGACCTCTTTAGTTCATAAACTATGTCTTTTGTAAGCATCATAACAGTGAAATAATCTAAAAATAAATATATTACAAATGATTATTTATAGCAAGTGTATAATCAAGCCAGTATAATCATTAGAAATTAACACTGATCTGGACTGCTTTAATTTTTGGGGGGTATATTTTATTGATTATGCTATTGCAGTTGTCTCATTTTTTCCTCCCCTTTATCCCCTCTGCCTTACACCCCATCCCATCACCCCCATACCTCTTAGTTCATGTTTATGGGTTGTGCATATCAGTTCTTTGGCTTCTCAATTTCCTATACTATTCTTAGCCTCCCCTTGTTTATTTTTTATTTTTTGTCAACATTTCCCCACCACCAATTTCCCCAGCCTCACTCATCCCCATCTCCCGTCCTCAATCCTTCCCCCATTTGGCTTTGTCCATGAGTCCTTTATGCATGTTCCTTGATGACCTTTCCCTTCCTTTTCCCATGTTATCCTCCACTCTCTTCCCCTCTGGTTACTGTTAGTCTGTTTTTTATTTCAATGGTGCTGGTTATATTTTTGTTGCTTGTTTATTTTGTTGATTAGGTTCCACTTATATGTGAGATCATATGGTATCTGTCTTTCACTTGCTGCCTTACTTCACTTAGCATAATGCTCTCCAGTTCCATCCATGCTGTAGTGAAGGGTAGTAGCTCTTTCTTTCTTTCTGCTGTGTAATATTCCATTGTGTAAATGTACCACAGTTTTTTGATCCACTTATTTACTGTTGGGCACTTAGGTTGCTTCCAATTCTTGGCTATTATAAATTGTGCTGCTATGAACATTGGATTTAGACTTAGTCTCCAGACTCTGAATGATATTTTGGTAGAAAAAGACATTTTATGTGTGAACTCTCATATAAACATTGTCAGTAGTAAACATTAAAAAGTTTGTTTCACCTTTCACATAGTGTGTCTGAGAAGAAAAATTTCTAATGAATAGATTTAGACTAAAAACATAATAAATACTATTAATATTAACAAAACTTATAATCCAAATTCAATAAAATATTAAGAGGCTACATTAATATTTCACCTTTTTAATTCTGTTTTATTAAGTAACCAAGATAACATTTTGTAAGGAGTTTCACATTATAGAAATTGTGCTTTAATTTTTTTTAATTTGAGAAAAATTTCACAGCTAGATTGTGACTTTTTAGGAAGCCCAAAATAATGTGGATCAAATGCAATCCATTGTTTTTTCCACAGAAAGTTTAGGGATCTCCCTCACATATCAAAGGCAGGAAGCCTGGGATAGATCAATAAATAGGGATATCCTTTTTCCACTCTGGCGCAAAAGGCGTCCTGAAGAATGTGAACATACAAAAGCAGCTAAATTAATTTAAGGCCAAAATTCCTTTTCTGTATAATACCCACAGGCATGATATTCTATTTTAGATAGGCTTTTCAGGTACAGCCTCTTTGGGGAAGTAGAGTTTGAGTACAGTCTACAATAAATCAGGGAGCAAATAATTAACAAAGATCTGTCTCAAGAGCAGAGGAAATAGAAAATCCAAAGCCTGTGAGGTAGGAGCAATCTTGGAATGTGTGAAGCATAGCAAGTTCACCAGTATTACCAGTAGTCAAGAAGGTAAAGAGAATTATCAGATGGAGCTGAGAATGAGGATGTACTACTCTGTGGGGTATGGTAGGAATGGTACAGAAGATAAATCTTATTCTGGGTGAGATGCAAAGATATTGGAGGTTTAAGAGCAGATTCATGGCACAATCTCATTTATGTTTCTGAAAAACTCCACGACAAGAGTGGAAAGAGGCAGACCAGTTTGAAGGTTATTTCATGGTCCACCTGAGATACAATGGTGGCTTGTGTGAGATAACTATTGGTGGATATTTCAAAGGTGATGGGGTTTGGGACATACTGAGGACAAGAAAGGTGATGATGAATTATATTTGGAGTGCTGGGGAAGACGATTAGAGTTGACCCCTAGGTTTCTGTTTGAAAAACTAGAAAAATGAGGGTTCCATTTATTGTTTTGGAAAACATGGGGGTGATGTAGGCTGAAAATATAGGAAATCAAGAGTTTGTTTTGGGCATTTGAAGCTCAGATGCCTGTAGATATTCAAGAGATGATGCTGTATAATCAGTTTGATATATGGATCTGGTCATAAATTATGGAATCACTTCTGTATTGATTATAATTTTTCCTCATGTAAAAATGGATATTTTTATTTTTATCTATATATTAATTACAAAAAAATTTAAATGTATTTTACTATAGACTGCATTTTTCTTTATTTGAAATAAACTGTATTATTTCTTGGACGTTAAGCATAATTCTGATTGTTGTCCATGATTGAACAGGTATGATGTACAAGATCCCTGACTATATAATAAAGAGTGGGTTATATTCCTCTTCCAATTCTTAAAATGTACCTTCTTTTGCTGTTTTTCTATTCATTCTCTCTAAAAGTAAAAACAGACAATGAAGAAAATACATTAGCCCCCCAAAAGTAGGTAGTATAAGCATAGAAACTAAAAAGGGACCTATAATAAGTCTGACAAGTCCAGTGACCAAAAGAAACCTCAAAAGGTGACTTCATTATATATTCCTCCTGGCTGGGCAGGCTATGGTGAGTAGTCACACCCCAGGCCTATAACTTTCTTAGTGAAAGGCTTTTGAGCAAGTCCTGTCCATTGTTCTTATGTATCCACATTTACACATCTTCGAAATGCCAGAAATAACCCTCTTTTTCAGACTCCCTCTGAAATGTAACTACCCTGAAGGAAACACATGATCTTGTCAGCTATCCTGTACCTCGTTTTCCCCCACTTCCATGTAATCTTTCTTATTTCTCACCCTTCAATCCAAATGTAAAAAAAAAAAAACACCCTACATAATTGTCATTCTCCAGCACATTTCATATCTTGCTTCCTGGTAATATGATCACTTTGGCTCCAATAAACTCTAAGAAAAGTTCCTTATAGGTTGGCCATTCTTGCATTAACAAGTATATTAAGGGTTTATTTTTTCCTTTTATTATTTTATTATTTTTGCATAACATAGTGTCTCCTGGAAGATAGACACCATTTCAAAACAAATCAAGTAAAACATGATGCCTATTTTTCACTTGCTGCCTGTTAGGATTGACGGAGGTAACAAGTATTACAGGTATACTTGATCTTAAGTTTAAAAATGTAGAAACAAAGTAAGACATGTATATGTAAAAGAATATGAGAACAAACAAGAAAATACTAGAAATGTTAGATATATGAGTGCTGTAATTGGTTAAATAAGAGCTAGATATCACGATCCTACAGGCTCTTACACAGTAAGACCACACCCAGTACATGCAGAGATGGTAACAGCAGTGTGAAAGCTGCTGAGCATCACTTACCAAGGGGTTGGCCTGCGATGACCCTGGCATTCTCTCCAGCCACTGCCGCCCTCGCGTGCCGCTCACTCATATACTGTACAAAGGCATAACCTTTGTGAACTGAGCATCCAACTATTTTTCCGTACTTTGAAAAAATGGCTTCAATGTCAACTTTCTTGACAATGGCTGTGTTTAGATTGCCAATGAAAACACGGGAGTTGATGGACTTGGGGTCATTCTTATTGGTGACGTTGCTGGTCTGTGTTTTGCCAGTCATGGTTGGGTCACCTTGTTTTAATCCTAAAACAAACAAACAAACAAACAAACAAAAGATGCTCAAAAAGTAAATAATTGAATGGAATGGACATCACTGGCTTTTAATAGTTTTTCAATATGTAACAGGTAACTTCAAATCTCAAAGTATGACTGATTTTCTTGAAAATAAAATTTAGCAAGGTAAAAGGTAAACATGGCATTGCAGAATGTGATATAAAAATACTTATGATCACTTAGCATAAGATTATAAATGAGTTCCTGATTTTTCTATCCACAATTGAACCCTGAATAATCACTAAACATTTTGTAGTTTTTAAGTTTTAAGTCTTTCCCATTTTTAGAAGCAAGCTGTAGAATAAGTCACCTTGTCGTATCAACAAAGGGAAAATCCAACATGGCTAAGGCCTGATGATGGAATATATGAATGACTTCCATTTATTGTTAAGAACATGCATTTTCATCTCTGCATTTCTTTTAACAGGTAGACATATTGACTATTCATTCTCAGAACCCTCCTAGCAGAAACTAACAATCCATTCCATTAAATGCTGCAGAAAAGGAAAAATAGTATTAAAAATAAAAAAAAATTCAATTAGAAAACTTAACACAAGGAAAACATGACTCTGAAAATAAAGAAATTAAACAGAATGAGTTTTGTAAATTATCTTTAATTGAACCAGTATCACATGTCAGTCTCCCAAAACAAGCAGCCTGCGCAGCTAATTCTTCACTAGTGATCAGCAAATTGGTAGATCGGGTATCTCTGTTAAAATTTCTATTCTCAACCTCATTTTTAATTCATTTGACTAACAGCTCCTATGTTGCATAAAGATGGCTAGTGTTTCCAAAGACTGTTTTGTGAGCTTGGTACAGTGTTTAATTGTGCTTAATTAAGCTGAATAAAACTTTTATTTCTAAGCATTCCAACACTTACAGGTTTGGTTTTTAAGGCTTTAAAAATTCATTCACTCATTCATTCATTCGTTCAACATTTATTAAGCACTTATTTTCAACTGTCTGGGTTCTCTTTTAAAGTACCTATCAACTCAAACTTTAGTGAATACAACCTCTGACACTGATAAGCAAGGTTGAACATTAGCTAACTGATATATTTTATCAGTGACAAATACATTTTTATATGAAGAATCTCTTTTACAGTCCTACAGTTATAAAAATAAAGTGCCTCTTATTTAAAAAAATTTTTAAATGACATTTCTAATTTGAGCATTAATGTTTGGAAGTCTTAAAGACATGTAAACTGAATATAATAATAAACTTACTATGCACTTAAACCAGCAGCTTTTGAAGTCAGAAGCAACCAAATTAGACTGTTCATTATTACATATGGAATGATTAATTTTTTACTAATATTAGACCCTCAACATTACATATATCTCCTCATAAGGAAGGTGAATTTCATAAGCATTTAGTTATTCACATAAAAAATTAAGAGCATGGCATCATTACAAACAAGGACTATATTGCTGCCTTGCTTTGTTTTAGCTTATCTGCATTTTTGTGGTTTTTTAAAAATGAATTATTCAAGGTATTCAATATTAGGGTTGAAGGGATAAAAAGCCAATAACTTTTTTAAAGTTTTTAAATTTGAGCAATTGCATACCTCAAGACAAATGCTCTGAGAATCAACTGAAACAAGAAAAATCAAGATGTATATATGTATTTTAAACATTTAGCTTCTTCATATAATCCTGTGTGCTTTAACCACACAGAGGGAGAAAATTAAGCTAAAAGATCAATTTTTTTGGTTCTGGAATAGATTGATGGTTACCTTCCTTATCCCTCCAGGCCAAAATCAGTAATGTCATCCAGAGAAATAATATTTTCTTTTTGTTCTTATGTGATATTTTTGGAAGTACTATAGCATTATTTTCAAGAATAAACTATTTGTGTGGCTGACATTTTATTTCCTGGACAGGGGTTAGTTGGTGAAGATGGAAACACAACAATTATTAAGTTAGAACAGGCCTACCTATGGTTACAGAATCCAGTGGTCTGTCTTTGACAGTGACCTTGTGTCACATTTCATATGAGGGTACAGCTGTACTCTGAATTCTCACTGTAAACATCACCATAACCTCCCTGACTCCATCCTTGGACTCCACGGGTAACTCTCATAATTCAATTCCAGACAGTCACTCTGGAACTCTTATGTTATGACTCTTAATATCCTTAAAATCTGTACGTTGCACACAAAGTCTGACTTGTCACACAAAGTCTGACTTGTCAACTCACATCAGTGCTTATAACAAAGAGTATTGTGGTAGTGTTGTACATTACCGCTTCAACACTGCAAAATGAAACCTCACTTCACAAAGTCTCCATGATTGAACAGGTAGCAATTTTAATTGAGCTTGTGCTTCTCTGTTATATGAATCTTCAGTCTGTTGAAGAAGGCTGTCCACTGTCAGCCACGATGGAGTAACAGGTTGAATGAACCCTCCTGACTCAAACAACTAGAAAACCAGGTTCATGTAGACATTAAAAAAAGGAAGTGCAGAGCCCAGATGCTTGGTAGACAAGAAACAAAGAAAGATCTAGTCTGGCCCCAGCTTTCTGTCTGGAAAGCATTTTGGGTTGCAGAGCTGGGAGTGTGTGTGTTTGTGTGTGTAACCAAAAGTAAGCAACCTTACTGAGTTAAGATGACAGAGATCAGAATTCATAATATCTGAGAAGGCTGGGATTTGTGGTCATATTCCTTGAAAGAAGAGAACTCTACAGAAAAGTAACCAGAAGTTGTCTCAGGAGTCCCTTGAATCTGTGTTGACTCCTGGGATATGTGTGCAAGGTGAATTTCATGAGGTTGGTTAGAGTTATTGAAAAGTTGTGAGCTGATTGGTTCCCAACACACAAAAGGCCAAAGATCATTCAAGTTTCCACCAGCAACAGTGTAGAATCCAAACCTGTTCCTGAAGCACAATGTTAGACCCTAAAGGTCCAGGCCTTAGTAATGAGGATAAAGGGTCCTTACAGCAAAAGGTACTCTGGAACCACACTAATAAAATTTAAAGACAAATCTCAAGATAATGAAGCTAACTAAAACACCTGAATTTCTACCAGAGCAAAGCACAATAATTCTTTAAAAAGGGAGTTCACTTATGTAAAATACAAAATCTTTAGCATTCGATAAAAAACTAGAGACCCCAAGAAGCAGGAAATTGAACCAAAACCAGGAAAGAAATAAAGATATAAAAAAGAATCAGATGGACCATGTAAATATGAAAACTATATTATCAAACATAAAAAATACACTTGATTGATATTAAAAGTAATAAGACTTCAGAAGAACCAATTTGTGAATGTGAAGCTATAAGAATAGAGAATAAATATCCAAAATGTGTCATAGAGATAAAACACCGGGAAAAAATAATAAAAGAGCTCCAGTAACCTATGTGACAAGTGTCAAGCCCTTTAACCTACATGCACATGGAGTGCCAAATGAGCAAAAATATTTACAACATAATGACAAAAAATCTTCCAAATTGATGGAAATTATGAATCTCATAGATCCCAGAATCTCAATGAACCCCAATCAGAATAAACATAAAGAAAAGCACAGTCAGACACATCACAACTTAATACTGAAAAGCAGTGATAAAGAGGAAAATCTGGGACCTCTCAGACATTGGGAAAATGCCTACGTTTTAAGAAAAAAAATGAAAACAGTAGTTCAGAATATGTTACAACTACAAAATAAATGACAAGGGAAAAGATAATATTTAGCAAAAATGAAACTAACCTAGAACTTGTCAGTTTTTAAGTTAGAGGTTTGAATGGAGCTAGGGTTAGGTGTCTGTGAAGGTTGCTGCTATATAAAGAAATAGGTGCTGGAACCCATGACTGCTGCTCAGAAATTTCTGTAATGATGGAAACATTCTATATCTACACCATCCAAAGAGGAAGTTCATCACCTCATGTGACTTTGAGGACTGGAAATATGATAGTGTAGTCGAGGTACTGAATTTTAATTTTACTTAATTAAGTTAAAGGTCACATTTCACTGGATTACCCTACCCAAAAAGGCTAACAGGACTCTGGTCCTTTAAAAATATAGTGTAAATGTAAAATAGAAATAAGTTGACTATTTATGTATAGCTTAGGTCCCAAAACTTACCAATGATATAATGATATTAGGTATAATTCAGAAGAGAAACAGAAAAATTTTAAGTAGCTGCCATATAAGAACTTATTTACAAATAGGTTTCTCATTATGGAAACATCAGACTGAGATGATGAATGCTGTGTAAAATAAAAAAGAATGTGTTTGAATAAATATAGCCTTTTCTTTGTGTTTGAAAGAGATTTCTACCCTTGAGTCTAAAAGGGATACATTAATTATGAAATATGGGCAATGTTAAATTGGGTCTTAGAGAAAACATTTTTGGAGAAAAATTAATAGGGCAGTATATTCTCCCCTTCTCCAAATTTAAGTGGTCATAATTTTTCAATCTAAATTTTAGATTCACTCAGGCACTCATACTGAACAAAGAATGAGCAACAAAACAATATCAATGATGAGAAATACCAGGTATTCAAGAAAGTCAACCAACAATATTCATACATACTACATTCAAGAATTTAGTAAAATGTTAAAGGAATGAAAATGAATAAGAAATAACAGATTTTACCCTAAATGTTATCACCTGAAGTCTGCAGCTAGTACTCATATAAATACAATATAAGGTAAAATCTGGAAAATGTTACAAGGTATACAACATTGTAATTTCTAAAAAATAGAGAGATCATATCCATTTAAGAAGGTCAGATAAAACTTCTTGAAGCAGATGATATTTGAATAATCATTAAAAGATATTGTAAGAATTCAATTGGCATACAGTAAATGTCTGTGTGCTCAAAAGGACAGTTGTTTCCCTAATTTTTTAACTCATCTACATGTACTTAAATATTTTTTTACTAAACAAGTTGATATAAAAATTGTTGAGATTTATAATTGGAAAAAAGGGAAAACTAACCAGAAATAAATGAATACAACTAAGTATATCTTCCTGGACAAAATAAACCAGAAAAGTACCAAAAAAGGGTCTGAATTTATTCTTAAGAAAACCACCCACAATTTAGAAAGATAGAACTTATATCCTCTAGAGCAGTGACAATTTTTTAAGAATCTTCTGATGTCCATTTTTCATGGGAAATCACCAAGTATATTTGTTATAGAATGAAGATTGATATTGCAGTTATGATGAAGATTCAATTTTAAGCCCCAAACACTTTCCTGAAATAAGACAAATTTAGCTTTTTAAAAGTAAATATTTTAAGGAATATGAACCTATAAAGGGTGATACATACACATGAAGAAAAGAAGTGTAATACCAGCTGAGGACAATTACTATTAAAATGTCACATTTTATTTGTCATTTCTTTCTAGTACTTAGAAAAAAGTTGCAAGTTAGAAAAATAAGTCATTATAATTGCATACCAAGTGCAACTACTTATTATTTGAACACCCATTTCATTATGTTGTTAAATAATCTTATTGTATATAATAGTTGCATAGTACTAAAACTGTACCATCATTTCCTTCATTCTCTTGATTAGCATTTAGTTTGTTTCTAGTTTTTTCAGATTCCAAAAATATCTCAGATAAATATTTTAACAAACTTAGGAAGGATATATTTCAAGTACTGAAATTCCTTTGTCAATAGGGTAGGAGAAACCTCTAGTTAGCAACTCCCAGTTATTTCCTAGAAAGACTGAACACCCTTCCACCCCCATCAGGAGAGTGGGATTTTTTAGCAAAGTCAAGCTAGTTGTGATGCCTGGAAGGTACATTCAGTATTTTCTGATTCATAAGGTTGAATAGGAGAAATGGGCAGACCATAAACTTCATAGGAGAGGTAGGCTCAGATCTGCAATCAGGAGTGGAATTTGTTTACAGGATTAGTGAGGCTGGCATTAGTAGCAGAAACAGTGTAATTCCCTTGTATTCAGAGAAAGATGAAATTGTGTTTGGAGATCCCCAGGCATATCTCCAAAGTCATTAGTATTTAAAAATGTAATAAAACTGGTTCTAGTTTCCTTTGTTAAATGCACAATTTGTTAAATCTACCAATTCTATTTTAATATGTTGGGTGTTACAATAGTATGTGGCCAATGTTTATTAAAAATGTAATGGTTGATTAAAAAGAAATTAAAAATGCTGCATATTAAAATTGTCTTTCCACAGTCTTTCTATCTCAGCATCACAATCCAGTTATGATAACTACCAATAACCTACAGAGCAAAAGTGAATTTCTTACACATAAAGTTCTTGAAAATATATTAATTACATGCACATCAAATTATTCTTTATATATTTCTTAAAACTATGCACATCAGATACTGAATATAGTGTTGTGGCAACAGCACTGAATAAGAACCTAATAACTGAATTTCCATTATCTTTTTTAACTAACTTGTGTATAAAATGTAAAGATATAAAATATTTTGCTTTTAATAAGGGCACACTGATAGTAGAGGAAATGTGATAAATTTCAAAGAAAATTGGTTAATATAAAGAGATTTTAGAAAGAAAAATAGTTTAAAATATCACTTAATAAGATGTAGGAGATTTAAGAATTAGGCAAATGAAAGTATTTCATTCAACAGCTTGAAGTAGAACATAAAGCCTGAATAAAACCATTTAAGCAACAGAAAAATGAAATTACTATATAAAAATAAGACTATCATTCATTCTTAAAGTAAATAATGCTAGCTAAAATATCTTAATAGTGATTAGACTCGGATAGGATCATTAGTTACAAAGAAGTATTTTTTTTTAGTAAGTATTTTTCATCTTACTAAATGAGATTGAGATTAAGTTTTTGGAGAGCAAAAATAAATATAAATGTATAGGTATAGACAATGTAACAACTATGTTGACAAAAGTAATGATTTTGTATTGGTTATTGTAAATATAAAATTGAAAATCAATGAATATTGGTAGGTCAACACTTCAAACTTAAGAATTTGAAATATTAATAAAATTTTGTGTTAAATTCATTTTGGAAAATATAAATTAGAAATGAAATTTTGTAAACAAGGAGTAATGGTGTGTGTTTAATTATCTCTTGGGAAATGTTTAATGAGAGGCTGCAGAGCCAGTCACTATCTAGCAAAGGATTATGATCTACAAAGCACCATCGCTCAGGTTCATGCAGGGTTGGACACATCCATGTGGAAATTGAGACCAATATGGAAGATACTGGCACAGGTCAAGCATCGAGAGTAAAGTAAAGAACAAATAATTAGCAAATTCTTTATTCATGTACTAGTCAACTCTGCTGCTATAACAAATACCCCAGCCTGAGTTCTGGAGGCTGGAAGTCCATGGTCGAGGTGCCACCTGATAGAGTTCCTGCAAGAACTTTCTTCCTGGTTTGCAGATGGCCAGCTATAGATGAAGATTTGTATTCTCATTGTGTCCTCTCATAGTGGAGAGAGACAGAGCTCTGACCTCCCTTCCTTTCTAATATGGACACTGATCCCATCATGGGAGCCCTACCCTCATGACTTCAACTAAACCTAATTACTACTTCCCAGAGAACCCCCTTCCAAATAACAACACATTAGGGGGTTAGGGCTTCAACACACAAACTTTGAGGAAACATAATTTAGCCCAAAAGTCACATAATCTACATCATCCTGCTTGTATTTGGAGTTTTGGGAAATGGAACAAGCTTCCTCTGAGCCCTTAGTTAGACATTGTAACTGGTGGAATATCTAATCTATCAGGGATCGCATAATCATTGACTATCCAATTACTAAATTCAATGTAAAAAAAATGCCATTTTTACAAAATAAGGAATAGGTATCAACTTTAAATTAAAAGTAAAAATATTCCAAGAGATAAAAACATATGATGGTAAAACTCAAAAGTATTCACTTCATCTTGAAGTACACTCATATTTTCTAGAATATGAACAAACTGATATAATTCTAGGAATGTGAAGTTTGTACAAGCTTTCTCTTCTGCAAAATAGAATCTTGAGTCATACAAGTTACCCAAGATGCTGACTATAAGTATATTTCCAAGATAACTTTCTGCCGGTCAATATGACTTACAAGAACATTGTTTTGATTTACATAGAGAAGTCAAATCAGCAATAAATAAACTCTTCCTTCTTGATTTGGGGAGATTGGTAAATCAGGCTTAGTGCTCAGTTGTGTTATAAGAATTTCAAGAAATGGATCAATAAAGGAATGTGCTTCCTCTGAGTTGCTGGAGATGCTGTGATTGGTGCTGTCTATACTGTCAGGAGTTGTGCACCAAGGACAGACACAACTTTGTGACACTGGCTGCTATTTGAACCATTATTTAGCAGGGGGCCATGGACAACAAGGCACTGTTACCTAGGTCTGTGACTGGTCAACTTTATCCATGCAGAAATCAACACCTTTTGGGAAAGATCCCTTCTGTGCTAGGATCAGGCAGTTGGAATACAGTAGGGAAAAAGCAGTAAGTGCTACTCCACTTTTTGTGACATAATGCTTCTTATTTTACACCTATTGTAAACATCACTAAAAGGGGTTCCATTTAGGGATTTTGAATTTTAAAAGACAGTCCATAAATTATTAAAACTATCTCAAAAGCAGTTCTGCAACTCTATATTTAACAAGCATGGAGCACTTATCTAACCTGCCATTAATTTAAGTGCTTATTAAAAATTCATTCCCTTACAGTAGTAAGAAGAGTGTTCTTCATTTTCCTTTAATTTCCAATGGGATGTGAAATATCTCCAGAAAGGTGTTCCAAGTTGCTTAAAGAGGACAGCAATCCCTATAGTGCACCAAGGGTTCTTCACTGAAAGATGTATTCATGCTATGCTGAAGGGAATAGCCACGAGCTGCTAAATCTTAGTCTGTGATTTATATTGAGAGAGAGAATGCCAGGGAACACAGTATCTTGAGAATGCACAGAGATCATTCTGATAATATTTCCTCAGAAATTTTAAGATCCATCAATTGACCAAGTGCAACTAGAGTTTTGCTGAAATACTATCAAATAGAGTAGAAACATATAACTTTGTATTCATCTTTTCTGCGAATCATAGAAAGATAATGGTCTGAATGGTTCATGTTAATGGCATTTAATAAGAGAGTATGGAGAGTCAGCAAAGCATCAACACATTCTCTTCTAATTGATGCATCTGTGAGGACAGTAATGGAGAAAAAGGATTCTTCTTTTGTATTTACAGGAAAGAAACTCAGCTCTAGCCTCCATATTCCTCTACTTAATAAAATATCTGTCTGTATGTTAAATGCTCAGGTCACTTAGAGCTAAACTACAGGAGGTGAACATTGCTGTGCTCATGGGAGAGATTTGCTCACTTCTAGTTAAGGGTCCATTCCACTCTCGTTTTCTTTGTTCAAGCTGTCAAACAGGACAGTTCCCTGAGGAGTTGAGTTCAGACCATTAAGTGATTTCATGGAGGCCAGTAAATTCCCTGCAGATATGAACAAGTTTCCATTATTATTGACATAGCTTTGAGAAGACTGGCCCTAGAGTCAAAGGTCTTAAATCCCACAACCAAACCCCTGAAATGTGTACACTCTCCTAAGATATAAACAAATGCCCGACAATCAGAATAATGGTGAATTTCTTTCCACACACTACAGTGTTCAGGGTTGTATTCAGTAGCAACAGAAAGGATATAGTGAAAATGTCTATTGAATGTCTGGATCAGATACAAATCCTGTTTACCAATTCCTCAAACTCAACTGCTATGAATGTAGATGTATTGTTACAAATGATCGCATCTATAATCCATGTACTGTAAATAATGGACTCAGAACATAATTTCTCTTTGGTGGGGTAAATCCTATCACTGATGACACAACAGGCTATGGTGACATTCAAGACTTTCTAATTCACTCCTTCCCTCATCTGTGTAAGGCAGAATATCTACACATGATTAGAAAATCCAGGCAATGGAGAAATGTAAAATTATGGATGCTTCTTAATGAGTAAGATCCCTGGAGTTATTATTAATGATTACCCCTTTACAAGCCAGTGAAAGTTAAGACTTGTTAAGATCTTACTCCAGAAATAATAGTAAGGATGATGTTGACTGTAGGTATGAGATAACTATGCCACTTAAATGTGTTAATTTACTAGACATTGTAGCCTCCACAGAGACTTTCTACTAGGTTTTAATATTGGCATCACTAGAAGGAATTGCCAGACTTGGGGAGGAAGCACACCTTAGTTTTCAAGATTGCTGTCCTCAGAGTTAGACACACAAGGATCTTGTCTCAGCTCTGTCTGTTTCTATGTAAGTAACTGAGCAGTTATTTAAGCTCTTTGATGCTCAGTTTTCTATCTGTAATTTAGGAATACCAATAGCAACTACTGGTATGTGACTTTTAAGAGACTTAAATGAGATGTATTAAAGCACTAAACACTTCATTTGTCACATAGGAATGATTAGCTTTGTTATTACTCAGAATACATGCATAGGTTAGAAATCCATGTCATCAACTGTTTTTCTTCAGAGAAGATTGTAATTATCTCTTTGTAGGTACACTGACTTGATCCAGAATCATTTACATCTGCCTTTTCTATACTCCACATTCTCAGGCAATTCTCTGGTAATCTGATTAATTTCTCTGTGGCTGGATTTGGGCGCTGATTTCTAGTGTGTTTGGGTCCTTCCCAAAGCATTTTGCAGGGCCCTCTAGAGTTAGGGTGCAGCTTCTAATAATATAATATCTGAGATCTCTGTAATTATGAAGTTAACATGTTATTCTCAACAGGTTTCTTGTGAATCAGCATACCTGGGAGGTTTTAATTAATAAGTGACAGATCAAAGCCATGGCTGATATTTATCTTGTACTCATGAGCATTTGGGATTCTACAGGTATCTTGCCTTTGGTATTATGACCTAGTCCTTGAGCCTCACTGGCATATATGTGATCAGGACCTGATGTTACAGAAGCCCTCATGTTTGGCTCTTCACATGCACCCTCAGAAATGACCTTAATATTCTATGCATCTTCTATGAGTCCTTGATTTTGTAAGCAGAGCCTGCAGTCACTGGAACCAGGATCATTATGTGGAGTTAAACTTCATTGGCAGTGTGACCAGGGCTTTTTTATGAACATTTATGTTAGAAATGTCTCCTGCCAATTTGAGGTATTAGTGCAAATGAGGCTACAGTTTCTGCTACAGATAATGAGCTAGTCTGTGGGGATGATATTTCAGGAAGGTAAGATGTTAGGGATCTGCCAATTCTATTCAGGTTGCTGTATTTATTCAGAAATATGCTGTATGAGGCTCCTGTTAGCTCCAAACTAACGAGACAGATAGAGATTAATATTCACATGGTAAATTACCCAGGTACTAATAGAAATGGTTTATAATTTACAAATGTCTGCACTAAACCCACATGACAAGATGTAGCCAGAACAGATCTGTGTCCCTGAGAATGATGTGAAATCTGGATCAGCAACTGGAGAAACCACTCCCTGGACAGGGTACAGCCTATAGTGGGACCTTCCCCTGAGGACTTGATCACCAGGCACCTTGCACCTGTGAAGCGGAGAATGCTGTTAAGTCCCTTGATCATAAAACCTTTGTCTTGCAGTTAAAGTCCTTTATCCTTTCTTCCAATTAGAGAGACTCTTCACCTTCAGATAGTTTACTGACATCCACTTTGGTTCAATAGAGTTGTCACTGAAGGGTTTCAAATTGAACGTTACATGTGACTTCTCAGAGCATATTATTACTTAAAATGTTTGAAACAGCAGTGCAGATCATGCACTCCAAAATATAAGCAGCAAAATAGCTTCTCCAGACTATAGCTTTATTTAAGATATTTGAATCTTGAGTTGTATGGTCAATGAGTTATATACAACGGTAAGCAGGGATAAACTATGTTTCCATTTGAATTTTATAGATCATTTTAGGAAACATATGTAGGAACAAAGTAAACTACTTATGGCATACATCTCTCCTTTTAGACTTCTATTTGTATTATTTTTCTTAGTAAGCTAAGTGTAAAGGTGAGGTATATTATACCATATATGTATGTATACAATATACATTTTAACATATATTTTAGCTCAGGACATCCTATGAAAATTAAATATATATGTGAATTAAATAGGTTTATGTAAGTAATCTGGCAGGTATTATCATATTCCTGGAAATAACACAAGCACAACATTTAAGAATCAGAGATGTAAGAAGCACTGTAAACTGCTGTGGTTAGTTATATAATTTTAAACCTCTTCACAATTTTTGTGAACAGTGTTGAGAGGAATATATGCTCAGTAAAGAATTAAGGACAGGCAATTCCATATTTGAAATGGATCTCATTATTTTAAATGGTATATAAAAACACTTCTCTCTATGAAAACATTTTAGCACCCATGACTCACAATAGATTCAGAGAAAAATGAAGAGCTATTAAAAAAATTGGATGAGGAGTGTTTCTCTCCATTTATAATAAAAAAGCCTGTCTTTTACTAAAGTATATTAGAAATAATAGCTCCCACTGTGGAGCTATTGTTTAGTGGGTAGCCATGTAGTTTATTCAGTAAAATAAAATTGAATATTGCTTAAGGTCATAAAGACAAACAGTAATGACTTCAACGTTGCAAAGTTTTACACAGAAAATCATAGATTATTGTGACTACATAAGTAGGTTTTATAGACTTAAGCATTCAGAAGCCTAAATGATTTTTAACAGAGTGCTGATACTTTATTATATGTTGCATATTCAGCAGGCATTAATTGTAGTGTTATCTGATTATTTCTAAGTTTTCATAAAACACTTTACAGAGCAACCACTTTTATGGGGCCACATGCCAGAATTCTCAGCTTCTCCAGAGGACTTTGTCATCTATAATAACACCAACACCTGCCCAGGCCTTCCTGGGGAAGCCCACATCTGTAGACCAGAATCCACACACAACACCAAGGTTGCTGAGAATTGTAGCCAAGGACACTCTTTCCTGTCAGTCCTCCAGCTGGGTTATTAACAGCTGTGTCTTGATGGGCTCCAACATTTGTCAAATTCTGGTGTAGATAGTCCCTAAGTTATCGTTGAACTCTATACCACTGCAAAGCAAGGTAGTATTATTATTCACACTAGACAGATCAATGAAATGATGCACACAGAGGCTAGCTTGCACGAGATGACACAGTGCAACACTGGTGTCTGGACTCAGACCAGTGTCTGGTCATTGTATCCCACCATCCTCTGATGCCTCAGGCAGTAGCGGAACTCACTTTCACATTTCAGTCCTGGAGGTTTCGACAAGGAACAGAGTCCCTCAAATGCATCTCATCGCAGGTTGCTCCTTCTCGTTCTGAGATGATCCTTCCTTTGAGGCACTGACACACTAGCATCAGCCCTGGTGACCTGTCCATCAGAAGATGGCCCATACAGGCATATAACTGCCTTTTATAAACTGTAGCAAACAAGACACTATATCATTTTTTGGAATTTCTCTTTCCCCAACCAAATACCTTTTATGATATAGTATATCAGTAATCAACTTGTTAGGTATATATTTTTTCTAAAAGTATTTAAGTAAGCAAATGTAAGCAGGAAAGCATCTTTAGAATCCCCAAATAAGTTATTTATTTAAGAAATACAGTCATTATTATGGTCATGTATATTTATCTTACTTAAAATTCTAGTTATAAACCTTAAATTCTATAAAATAATGTTTGAACTCCTTTATTATTAGAATTTTTATTTATTTATCTATTTTTAAAATATTTTATTTATTTAGTTTTTTAGAGAGAGGGGAAGGGAGGGAGAAAGGGAGGTAGACAAGCATCAGTCATTTGCCTCTTGTGCTTCCCCAAGTGGGGACCTGGCCCACAACTCAGGCTTGTGCTCTGATGAGGAGTCAAACCAGAATCTTCCAGTTTGCAGGCTGGTGTTCAATCCCCTGAGCCACACCAGCCAGGGAAAATTATCAGAATTTTTATAGTGCATCATCAGCTAGGTATAACAGGGATAGCTGTAGCCTAAGGATCATGATGAAGGCAAAATGCCTATTCTTTGCATTCTTAATTTCCTCCAAGTAGGATGGGTTATATTTTTTATAAAATAAAACCCCATCACAAACTCAGTTTAAAAAAAAAGTTACAGATAATTTGCACAGTACTTATCATGTAGTACTAGTTTAATCAATGTTAATGACCGGAATATCTGTCATACCACAGTTCTTTTCAAAATATTTTATTTAAATTGATTTGTATTTGTATAACAACTTGAAATTCACAAATGCTTACCTATTTATTATTTTGATTCATATAATAAACTTGGGAATAACCTTGGGAAGTAGACTGGACTTGTATCATTGGTGCTGTTTGCACAGAAAACATCTCATATTCAAATGTCCAGTATGTAAATGACCAGTATATAATATTGATCATATTATACCATATATGTATGTATACAATATGCATTTTAACTCATATATTTTAGCTACAGGCTGAGTCCCAGACAAGCTAACACCTAAGTCAGCACTTATAATATATGATGTTCCTTTGTGATGCTATTAATGTAAACAATTGCATTTACTCAATCATTGTTATTTTAGTAAAGGTCTCAAGCACCTGGAAAGCATTTACCTTGTTCATAAATTAGAAGATCTTATTTCCTTCTCAAGGGGTGCACATATGAACATTCCAGAGCATTAGAACTCCTCTCTGATGGATAATAATCTTAAAAAATAGTGTTCCTGAAGCACTATGAGATCTTTTCATGTATCCAACATACCTTTGTTTAATTTTTTTCTCTGAATCATTTCCCTTTATAATGCAAAAAGGAGAACATTGACTCTAATGCATCAAGTTAACAAGTTTATTTAAAATTTTGGATGCAGACAATATACAGTCTTAGGAATGTCAGTCATTTATCTACCGTCAACTCATAAAACATGTAATTAATTCTTCTCCTCAAGAAAGGATCTGCATTGCACCCAAGGCCTGCAGAGCAAAAACCTACAATTCTCTGTCAGCTAATTGTGACACACACTGTCATCAGGATCTAATAATTACTATGTAAACTATAAACTGAAGACAATGGCTTGCAATTATCTACAAAATGTCCAAAGTCAGTGGCCAAAGCTCATCTCTATGAATGCAGGGTTAGACCTTCTTGGTGCCAAGCACCTGCCCTGCTACTTGGGGGAAAAGTAAACCTCTGTTAGCTGTGGAGATACTTGGCTTCATCTCTTGTGCCACAGAACAACTAAGGGGCAAACAAAAACCCCATGTGCTTAATGAGACTTGACAATCCATCCTCGATGGCAAATGAATATACTGTGTGCTTAAGTAGACCTTTTTATTTCCCCTTAATTGCAATATCCTAACCAGATGTTGCAGTCTGCATTTCTGACTGAAAGCCTAGGAGTCTGTCCCATACAGCCACAATTTCCTCACATCGTCTCACTAGGGAACTGCACACCTGGAGAATCCATAATTATATCCTGTACCTGATAATTAAATAATTAATCAGAATAACATGAGTCATGCATGGACCAGTGATACCTGTGCCTCCTGAACTTAGAATTATTCTTAATTTAATCACGTGTACCTGTAGCCAACAAGGATCAATCACAGCAGAATCTTACATTTAAATAATTCTATTTCTAGATCTGATGGATGAATAGGATTTGGGGATAGTGTCCTAGTAATTGTAGAACATTTTTGTTTTTCTTTCACAAAAGATAGGGTAGGGGAAATAGGAAGAATGAGGAACAATACAAATGACCATCATTATTTTACCTAGTCAATGAAAAAAAAAAAAACCTAGTTCTACAGTATGCCCTAGACACTTTTGTCAAATACACCGGTTTCTAGATAAATACCAACTAGATGACAACTTTCCCCTGGTAACATACACATGTACAATTTTTGGTTAAATTGAGCACTGCCTTGTGAAGAGTTTTAACATAGAAACTGAAGTTATCATTGTTACCTTCAGAAGAGAGCAAAATGTTGGGTATCATGAAAATTCAAAGAACATATTTATTTGGGCTGACAGTATTCAATCTAAAAATGATATTTCCATCAGATAAAATTTTACCTGTATTCTAGCTTAACTAAACTACTTAAAAGTCACACAGTATGGGTATGCTATAAATGTGCATTAATTTCTTACCTGCAGAATAATTTAAACCACATCTTTTCTAAAATACAAAGTTACTGGAAATTAGTCTACTGTTATCTAACATATTATTTTACTTAAGTTTCCAAACCATTTTTAATTTTAATGATATTAAAAAAAACTAAATACTTCCTTTTCACAAGAAAAATCATTATTTCATTTAGTATACTTCCAAACCTAAAAATATCTAATAATCTAATATTTCACATAACAGTTTGATTATTAGTGTGTTAGGAAACAATAACTTGAATTATGTTTTGTTATAATTAATAACAGGGATAGAATTTGAAAAAAATCCAAACTTTTATTTAATTAAGTTAGAGATATGGAAGCAATAACAGAACATTGAAAGTGTAGAATCTGGAATCAGACAGCCTTGGTTCAAAAGGCAGCATTTCCTATCAGCTGCATGACTTTGAGAAAGTTATTTAACTTCCCTCATGTTCATTTTCCCTACCTGTAAAATCACATAATGATATCACTCTTCTCATAAAACTGGAATGGAGACAAAGGCAATTATTATGATACCTGGGGACATAGTAAGCACTTAAAATATTAGTGACAGCACAGTAATCTAGTTGGAATAGTTGGTCATTAAGGAAAAGTCATGATGGACAATATATAAAAACAGTCCAGAAGTTCAGAGAATACTACCATTCCAACGTCATGGTCAAGCTTACCAGAGTTAATTTTGTCACTGATACCACTAAAAGAGTAATTATGGAATTCTAGTCACAATATGCTAACAAATTCAAATAAAATACAAAAAATAGAAAACCAAACTTTAACACATAATGATAGTTACACATGAGTAAAATGACAGTACATGTGTAAATAAAAACAGGCACCATATATTGAGTGTCCCTATGCACAATGGTTTCTACCAACATTTTTATGAACCTTATTTATTGAATCCTACCCCACAGTAACAAATATTATAACTATAACAAATTCTCCTTAAAGTTTTTTTATTTCTTTTATTTTGAGGTTACCACTTTAAAACTATTTTCAATGACGTGCAATTGTAGATTCTTTTCCCCACCAAACCTATGGGGGTACAAATTTCCCCATTCTCACAAAAGCATTACATGTTATTAAAAGTTGAACATTAATAGTTTAATTTTAAAACACCATTTACTGAACAATCTTTTTACATCTAATGGTGGGCAACAATTCTACATATTCTTATAGTCATCAAAATTATTCTAATTACCATATGTACAGATGTGTATATGTATGAATAGCTAATAGTGCTGTTTTTCTCACTGCATTTCTTTTCCAATACACAGAAATGTAACTATGTACTTAGATAAGAGCTCTCAAATCAGTTGTCATTTGCCAAATTGTTGAAAAAATTGTCACTTTGTATTGCTAAAATAACAAAAATTGATTTGAAAAAAATCTAAATCCTTATAATAATCAATATTGCTTTCTAAAAACATGGCTGGCAGATTTTCATTTGCTTAAAATTTTTTAAAATTTTTGAGTAATATTCTAATGTATTTTTTAAATATAGATCAACAGATCCAAATCCTGACTGTACTAAAGAACCACATAAGGAATTGTTTTTAAATGATACCTGTGAACCATCCCCTAAAGATTTTGATTTTATGAGAGAGAGAAAGAGAGAGAGAAGGGGTATAGATCAACATAATCTAACTTTCCTGAACATACATATTTATTCTAGTGACTTTTTAGTTTGTATGTTGGTTTTCATGTAGTTTGCAGGAAATGATCATTCTGAAAACTGCTGTTGTGTTTATGTTTTACTGCATTGACCATAGACTTACAGAATGAAGTTAAATGGAAGTACTTTAATGATTTTAATTGAAATATCACTGAAGTTTCACCAATTTATATAGAATTTAGTTGGCTCATAAATAAATTGTATGTGTGTGTATGTAAGGCATGATTAATTATTTCTAGTGTTCTAAAACATCCATGAAGAAAGTTAATTGGATGTGTAATGACATTTGAAGAGAAAACAGTATTTGTCTTTGAACTATTATCTACCTTTGGAGAACAAGAGAAACGCATCAGTTTGCATAACTGGGCCATTTTAAAGAACTTCAGAAAAGAGTATATAAAATTTGACTATTGGTTTTCAACGTACCTCCTGTCAAAGGGAAGTGTTTTATAAAAACTAACACTTTCTGTGCACGCACACATACGCAACAGCACATTCAGTGACTATAATAAATATCCATATATAAATGGCATTATGTATGATAACTCATATGTTACCTTCAAGGTTATTCACACAAATCTCAGAAGCACTGAAAAGAATGATCTGATCAAGTTTGACAACCAGAATTGAAGATTATTGTTTGATATAATCTTGTCATTCCAAATAATTATAATATATGTGAGGTAGTTGCACATTCCCAATATAGTGCTGTCAACAAAATTAATTTTTTGACAGAACTAATTATTTTGAGAATCAAAATCTGTTCAGCGGGGACAGAAATGACATTTTTACATGCAAACCTAGCTCCTTAGCCACATTGCCAGAACAACCAGCATCACATTTAATTTCCATTAGTGAAGTCAGTCATTATTTTAATATGATTACACAATGTTGTAAAATGACCTTTTTATGAAAAGCAATTAATTTTCACTTAGTAACATTTTGGATGCCAAGTATTTAGAAGTGACTTTTCAAAATGTAGTTTTTCTTACAATATCTGTATTAAACCTCAAATCAATATTAGATTGGAGACAAGGAGAAAAAAATAGAACATAAAGACTTCAATTTTAATTGCCTTCATTAATACCACATTAATTTTGAATCTTCCCATTCATGCCAAGATATCAATATAAAAAGAACTATTTTAGTTCCAAAGCTACAGGATAAGATATTAAACGACAGCACTTAAAAATAGTTTGTTAAAAAAAATAACAATGAAATGAGCATGGGTAAATGTTTTCTTTTCATCAGATTTGATGACAGGCTGGTTATACATATTATCAGTTATTCAGCCTTATCAGTAACATTTACCAGAGGTCATGAGTAAAAGGCCAAAATAAAGTTATAAAATAAACACTGTAGCTCTACAAGATACTAAAAGGCACCCATTTGCAACATTTTTAAAATTAGGTTTTTTAAGTCATCATATTTCAGGTTAATAGAAAGTTATTGTATGTGTTACATACATGACAATACATGTATACTGCTTCAGGTCATCCTGGGTGTAGGAGAAAAGAGATTTAAACCATTTTATTTACACTATTCTCAAATCAATAGAACTGGTTGTTTCCCAAGAAATGCCAGTGGGTTTTATTTTCCCTCATTAAAGTCCAAGGTTAGGCCTTTTCCCTAGAAATGTGAGGAAACACCATACTTTCTTCTGGATTGGTTTTGTCTGCTGGGGAGCTTACTAATTCACACACCAGATCTTTTCTTTTTTTTTTTCCTTTCAAAAAAATCTTCTGTTTCTTTTCTTTTTTTAAAAAAACTGAGGTATAATTGACAAATAAAAACTGCATATATGTAAGGTATGCAACTTGGTATTCTGATATATGTATACATTGTGATGTTCACTTATATCTGGAATCTTTAATAGTTAAGCTCACAGAAGCAGGGAGTAGAACAGTGGTTCCCAGAGGTTGAAGGGAGAAGAAAATGGGGAGATATTTGTCAAAGGGTACAAAGTTTCCACAATGGAATGAGTAAATTCTGAGAATCTAAAGAGCAGAATGGTGACTATCTAAAAATGTGCTGAATACTTGAAATTTGCAAAAAAGGATTAGATAAAGTTCTCAAGGGTGGGAGGATGGTAACTATGTGGGACGATGCATATGTTAAAGTACTTGATATTGGTGATAATTTTGTTTAAGATTTCCTGATAAACTCCACAGCTTGCCTTCTTATTTTCACTCCTATTTTCTCTAAACTAGAATTATATTGATTACCAGGAGGTGTATTTAGTTTGAAGGTGAGATTAAAAATTATTTTAACCTCCTGTACCACAATGCAAACTACTAAAGAAATCTGGTTGCTCATTCATTGTAGTGTATTTTTGCCTTTTACTCACAAGATCATTCACACAATAAATAATCAGTTTTGTCTAAAAAGCATGTGGTTGATAGGTTGCATAAAAAAAGAAAAATAGGAAAATATCTTCGTTCCCTGAGTAAATAGTAGTGCACTAATCATAGATAGGTAAAAGAAGAAAGCTATGAATATAATTATCACAGTAGATACATCTTGACCTTGTTCTTTTGGAATCATAATATTAGGAAATATTACAATTCAAGATTCTTAGTACTGTGGCTATGGTTTTCTTTCATATATCTGATTATATGTAACAGCCCGTTGAAATTATATCATCATCACTGTTCCTCTTAAAATAATATGTAATTTTTCTCTGCTTTTTTAAAGTTCATGTCTTTCCACTCTGTTTATGGAAGCCCTACATTAGTACCTATTTTGGTAACCAAAAGACATGCTATGAGGATTTTTGCTTCCATGATAGAAAAGCAAAAAATGAAAATAGAGTTCAGAGTTTGTTTTGCAATGAGTAGAAACCTAACAGATTAATAAAGGTTAGGGTTAGTGTAAAATTGGATATAATTAACCATTTTGGTTGGGGTAAATGACAGGATGATGTATGTGCATGGCATTTGGGGTCTGTGAATGCTAAAAAATTGATTCATATAAATTAATGATACATAACTGCTTCTTCGGTTTGTCATTTTAGCTTTTGAAAGGTTACATAGGGATGCTCTACTTTCAGATAACAGGAGAAACCTGTATTAGAAAAAGACAATTTCATTGGATGTGATAAAATTTATACAGTTCTATGGAAGTTTTGATGATGAAACTTAAATGGACAGCAATTACAGCATCTTGTATTTTCTTCACTAGAAGTTAGAAGAACTGTCGATGGGCACAGTGAACATGAGGAGCATCAGGAATGCATCTTACTGTTAGACACTGAGGGCTTCAGTTGAGGTGTGGTGTTAACAAGCCCTAAAAGAAAATCCATTAGTAGCTATAATGAGGCTTTTAGTTAAAGTAAATAATTAATGGAATTGTAAATAATGGATATTATTCCATCTAATCACAGAAAATTATACTGAACATGAAAAGGGCTTGATATTGTTTGCTAAAGTGGCTAGAATTTTGAAGAGCTAATTACATAATGAAAAAAATATCCTAGGGTGATGATACTCAGTCCAGAAGATGCTAACTCAAGAGGTTATTTCCTTGGAGCACAAAACTCATTCACGAATTTCTAATTTATAAATCTGTCCATATTATAAAATATTAGTTCCTACAGAACACATGAAAATCATGTGCCTGCTGGTTAATAATTACAATGAAGTTATATTGGTTTCCAGTAAAAGGTCATGGGAAGATTTCTTTATGAGTCAAAAATAAAAGTAAACCTAAAAACCATTCATGATAAAATGTTCCAAATGAGATCTTCCAGCCAAGATGGAGGCATCGGTAGCTATGCTTTGCTTCCTCACACAATCAAAAGGAGGACAATAACAAATTTAAAAACAAACAATAAAAGACCACAAATGCCAGAAATCAAACTGTATGGAAGTCTCACAACCAAAGAGTTAAAGAAGAAACATTTATCTAGACTGGTAGGAGCTGGGGGAGATGGGAAGCTGGGGTGGAGAGGAAGCACAGCAATGTGGCAGACCAGGAGGGCAAGGCCATGGCTGGCAGACTTGCCAAATGTGAGTGGTCCCACATTTGCATGCAGATAAGCTGGAAGGAACAACTGGGGAGTGAGACACACCGACCTGGCAACCGTGGGTTCCAGTGCAGGAAACTAAAGCCTCAAAACCTCTGGTTGTAAAAATCTGTGGGGGTTGTGGTGGCAGGAGAAACTCCCAGCCTCACAGGAGATTTCACTGGAGAAACCCACAGGGACTTAGAATGTATATAAGCCCACCCATATGGGAATCAGCACCAGAAGGGCCCAATTTGCTTGTGGGTAGCAGATGAAGTGACTGAAAGTGCAGCAAGACCTGAGCAAGCAGCATTGTTTCCTTTCCGATGCCTCCCCCACATACAGTGCCACAACACACCAAAGTGGGTTGCCACACCCTGGTGAATACCTAAGGCTCCACCCCTTACAACATAAGAGGTGTGCTGAAACAAAGAAATATGTCCCAAATGATAGGACAGATCAAAACTTCAGAAAAAGAAGTTTTCAGAAAAGAAATAAGTGACAAGGAGATAGCCAACCTGTCAGATGTAGAGTTCAAAACACTGGTAATCAGGATACTCACAGAAATGATTGAGTATGTACACAAACTAGAGGAAGAAGTGAAGGCTATGCAAAGTGAAATAAAGAAAAATATGCAGGAAACCAAGAGTGAAGGGAAGGAAACTGGGACTCAAATCAAGGATTTGGAACAGAAGGAAGAAATAAACATTCAACTGGAACAGAATGAAGAATCAAGAATTCAAAAAAGAAAATGAGGAGAAGCTTAAGAACCTCTGGGACAACTTTAGGTGGTTCAACACCTGAATCATAGGAGTGCCAGAAGGAGAAGAGGAAGAACAAGAAATTGAAAACCTATTTGAAAAAGTAATGGAGAACTTCCACACTCTGGCAAAGGAAATAGACTTCCAGGAAGTCCAGGAAGCTCAGAGAATCCCATAGGAATTGGACCCAAGGAGGAACACACCAAGATACATCATAATTAAATACCCAAGATTAAAGATAAGGAGATAATCTTTTTCTTCATTTGCATTTTCATTTACTGTTGTTCAAGTACAGTTGTATCCGTTTTCCTGCCACCACTTTTCCCCGTTGCACCCACCCCCACCTCCCACCCTCAACCCTCTCTCCCTTTGGCTTTGTCAGTGGGTCCTTTATACATATTCCTTGATGATTCTTCCCCTTCTTTACCCCATTATTGCCCTCCCACCTCCCCTCTGGTTACAGTAGTTTGTTCTTATTTTCAATGTCTCTAGTTATATTTTGCTTGCTTGTTTGTTTTGTTGATTAGGTTCCACTAATAGGTGAGATCATATGGTGTTTGTCTTTCACCACCTGGCTTATTTCATTTAGCATAATGCTCTCCAGTTCCAACCATGCTATCATGAAGGGTAGGAGCTCTTTCTTTCTTTCTGCTGCATAGTATTCCATTGTGTAAATGTACCATAGATTTTGATCCAATTATTTACCGTTGGGCACTTAGGTCATTTCCAGTTCTTGGCTATTGTAAATTGTGCTGCAATGAACATTGGGGTGCACAGGTTCTTCTGAATTGGTGTTTCAGGATTCTTAGGGTATAATCCCAGTAGTGGAATTGCCTGATCAAAAGGCAGTTCTATTTTTAGTTTTTTGAGGAAATTATATATTGTTTTCCACAGTGGCTGCACCAGTTGGCATTCCCACCAAAAATATACTAGGGTTCCCTTTTCTCCACAACCTTACCAGCACTGTTTGTTGATTTATGATGGCCATTCTGTCTGGTGTGTAGTGATATCTCATTGTGATTTTAATTTGCATTTCTCTGATGGTTAGTGATGCTGAGCATCCTTTCATATATCTCAGAGCTCTGTATGTGTCCTCCTTGGAGAAGTGTCTGTTCAAGGTCCTTTGCCCATGACTTAATTGGTGAATTGTCTTCCTAAACTGCAGTCATGTGAGTTCTTTATATATTTTGGAGATCAAACCCTTGTCAGATATATCATTGGAAAATATATTTTCCCTTACAGTTGTTGCCCTTTTCATTTTGTTGATGTTTTCTTTAGCGATGCAGAAGCCTTTTAATTTGATGAAGTCCCATTTGTTTATTCTTTCCTTTATGTCCCTTGCTCTAGGGGACAAATCAGAGAAAGTATTGCTCTCCTCTAGGACTTTTAGTTTAGTGCCTTAAATTTAAGTCTTTTATCCACCAGGAGTTTATTTTAGTGTATGGTGTAAATTAGTGGTTGAGTTTCATTTTTTTGCATGTAGCTGTACAGATGTCTCAACAACACTTGTTGAAGAGGCTATTTTTACTTCATTTTATGCTATTTCCCCCTTTGTCAAATATTAATTGACCATAGAGACATGGGTTTATTTCTGGGCTCTCTATTCTTCCCATTGATCTATGTGTCTGTTCTTATGCACATGTCAGGCTGTTTTGATTACAGTGGTTTTGTAATATAATTTGATATCAGGTATTGTAATCCCTCCTACTTTGTTCTTCTTTCTCAAAATTGCTACAGCTATTTGAGGTCATTTATGGTTCCATATAAATTTTTCAATTTTTTTTTCTATAGTTGTGAAATGTGTCATTGGTATTTTAATAGGGATTGTGTTGAACCTTTAAATTGCTTTGGGTACTATGGACATTTTGATGATGTTAATTCTTCCAATTCATGAATACAGTATATGGTTCCTTTTATTTGTGTCTTCCTTAATTTCTTTCTTCAGTGTTTTTTGTAGTTTTCTGAGCACAGATCTTTTACCTCGTTGGTTAGGTTTATTCCTAGGTACTTTATTTTTCATGTTGCTATAGCAAATGGGTTTTTTTCCCCTGATTTCTGCTTCTATAGTTTGTTGTTGGTGTACAAAAATACCTTCAACTTCTTAATATTGACTTTGTATGCTGCTGTTTTGCCAAATTCACTTATTAGATTGAGTAGTTTTCTGGTGGAGTCTATAGGGTTTTCTATGTACTCTGTCATGTCATTTGCAAAAAATGACAGTTTTACTTCCTCCTTTCCGATTTGGATGCATTTTATTTCTTTTTCTTGCCTTATGGCTGTGGTTAGGACTTCCAGTACTATGTTGAAGTGGTGAAAGCGGACATCCTTGTCTTGTGCCTGATGTTAGTGGGAAGGGTTTTAGCTTTTGTCTGTTGAGTATGATGTTGGCTGTAGTTTTCTCATATATGGCCTTAATTATATTGAGGGATGCTCCCTGAGGGATGCTCATCTCCCTGAGATGAATCCCACTTTATCATGGTGTATGATCTTTTAATGTATCGCTGAATGTGGTTTGCCAATATTTTGCTGAGGATTTTAGTGTCTATGTTCATTAGTTATATTGACCTGTAGTTTTCTTTCCTTGTGGTGTCTTTATCTGGTTTTGGGATTAGGATGATGCTGGTCTCATAAAAAGAGTTTGGGAGTTTTCCCTCTACTTGGATTTTTTGAATATTCTGACAAGGATAGGGGTTAGCTCTTCTTTAATTGTTTTATAAAATAGGAAAGAATCTTAAAAATAGCAAGGGAAAAGGAGAGAGTTACCTATAAAGGAGTTCCCCTAACACTATCAGTTGATTTCTCAGAAGAAACCTAACAGGCAAGAGGGGCTGGAAAGAAGTATTCAAAGTCATGAAAGTCAAGGACCTATATCCAAGATTACTCTTTCCAGCAAAACTACCATTTAGAATGGAAAGGCAGATAAAGTGCCTCCCAGATAAGATCAAGTTAAAGGAGTTCATCATCACCAAGTCCTTATGACATTAAATGTTAAAGAGATTTATCTAAGAAAAAGAAGAAGATCAAAACTATGAACAGTAAAATGACAACAAACTCACATCTATCAACATCTGAATCTGAAAAACAAAAACAAAAACTAAGCAAACAACTAGAACAGGAACAGAATCACAGAAATGGAGATCACATGGAGGATTATCAGTGGGAAATGTGCTGGGGGAGAATGGGGTAAAGGTACAGGGAATAAGAAGCATAAATTGTAGGTACAAAATAGATAGGGGGAAGTTGAGAATAATATAGGCAATGGAGAAATGAAAGAACTTATATATACTACCCATGAACATGAACTAAGTGGGAGAATGTTGGTGGGAGGAGGTGTATAGGGCAGAGGGGATAAAGGGGAGAAAAAGATGGGACAACTGCAATAGCACAATCAATAAAATATACTTAAAAATGTCTAAATGAAATGGGGATGATTTTTACACAACTATGTAAAAATACTAATAACTACTGAATTATACAAATTTGAATAGTGAAAATTTTATGGTTTGTGTATCATAACTAAATAAAGCTGCTATTTAAAAATATCATTAATTTCCTTTTCTGAAAGTGTGTGTATGATGTAGATGAAGAAAACCCTGTTAAAAATCTTTACAGTGCTATCCCTATGTATGCAACAGGAGTTGTTTGGCTATTATGAAAGGGTAGAAAGTTAACTCCCTGATCCAAACTCTACTATTTCCACTCTACACATATGTAGAAATCAGGAGGGAGTAGTTAAATTGGTGAATTGATTTTGAGCTATCTGATAACCACTGTTGTTAGTAGCCACCGTGTTGTGAAAAGTACAAACCTGTACTCAGACCCTGTTTTTGGACCTAAGTGAATAAGTGGATTCAGGCTTTATATGAACCTGTTGGTTCCCTCTGTCTTGTCCTGCCTCTACATACATGTTTGGGAGTAGTGATCACAGGAGCAAGTTTCTGTATTAGGTTCTAGCAACCACCAGTGCTGTATCTACTAGCACAGTATAGTAGGATCCTAAGATCTGGATGGAGGTTCTAATGGCAGTTAAGAGGTTCCATCTTAGATTATGATCAAAGTGGAATTATGACCCATTTCTTCCCCAGAGTTTTGACTTAGAAAACTGAATACTCAAGCAGCTACTACAAAGGCATTCTGGGTTCTTATCAGATTTTTTCATGTGTTTAGCTTCTTTGGCAATTCCAATGGAAATAAGAGGAACTTCCTTCCTTCTTTCCCTCCCCTTAGATTTCAAGGCCATAATACCATGGAAAAAATATCATCACTGTCCTGACACCACACTTATTGCTCATAATAAATGCTAAAAAGCAGGAAAAGCTTGAAAATAAAACTGCAATTATATTACTTTGGATCTAATTGCGACTTGAAGTGTTCTTGGAAGTCTAGGTTAGGTCTGGATATGTGTGCATGTATATATATATGTATTTAAATATGTGTGTATATATTTAAATATATGCACTGTATATATGTTTAGATATGTATTTATAGATATTTATATAAGAATATACTCATATTCTCATGGATATAGATAATCTAATGTTTGCTTCATTAGGAGGGTTTGTTCTGAGAATGATAATTATGTCTTGACAGAATTAAGCATACACTCAGTAGCTTCACTTGCTTGGTTAGATAATTGTACAAATAAAGTCCCGGTTATGAATTGATTGTTATTAAATCAACAATTAACACAGGAAAGGACAAGATAGCATCAACAAGAGAACAGGATTCAAGCTTCCTTTTAAAGGTATCAACGACATTCCAAACACAGTCACCCAGTCCAAAAGTGAACACCTGGTAATAGTGTGACCTGGTTTGAAAACTATGGACTACGACTATTTCATATATAACCAGTTCTTTACTACCTTGCTTATTTTCAAAGGAAAGTAACTGGGGTCTAATGGTCCCATAGTAACTAACATGATGGCAAAGCCTGAAATAAAATCAAAAGAATAATAATTCAATATAGTTTTCTTGTTTTGCTGCCATTGATAATCTTATCAACTGAAATAAGCTGATGGAAGTTCAGAGAAGTTCAAGACTTTTCAGAAAGCACATAGCTAGTAAGTGGTCTGTTTGTATATCTTCAAAGTTAAATATCTTTCTGACACAAAATACTTGATAGTAATTAGTAACAGGTAACCCAATGGCTTCCTATACCTGCTTCTGAAGAAATGCCTTATGTATTTGCTTCCATTCACACCGGTGAAAAAGAGATGAAGGTTATAGGCAGATAGAAGAGAAAATATAAAACTGTGCTTAATTTTAAGTTTGTAAAAAGTAAGGTGAATGAAAAGAAGAGTACTAAAGATTTCAGAGTAAAGATAATTGGAAGATCAATGAGACAGTTAAAACAATTTCCAAATTCTATACGTTTTTCATGTGTGAATTAGTGACCTGTTTCTAAAAGTCTCCATATGCCACATAAATATGAAAAATTATGAAACTGTATTTTTAAGGTACATTTCTTTAAAATAATATCTTTTGATGAATATTTTCAAATCATAAATAATAGTGAGCACTAAAAACAGAAAATATTTTTTAAATCAAGGGAGCCTGTAATAAACCAAGACAAGATCAAAATGATACTTTCAAATTGATGCCTCAAAGTATTTTAACACCCATCTATGCTGTTCCAGTTACCTTGGAAAGAGGTAGAATGGGTACTGTATTAGAAATATCTAACAAAGGCATATCAGATAAGCACCATTTGCTAATTTGCATGTTATTTTATTTCATTTTATTTTATTTTATTGTTTTATTTTATTTTAGCTGAGATCTGTTCCCCAAGGAAGAGCTGGAGTAAAGATAATCTTTATTCTGTACATCAAAGATGAGTGCCTGTTGTTTCCACTTTTAAGTACATGATATGGTATGGAAAATGTATAACAGTGGGGCCTCTATGAGAGTATGGAATTTATTTAGGGACAAATATAACTATAAATATAAATGTAACTATAACACAAACAACTCTACTATGTGTAATGCCTTGTTAGAGATGTCCATGCGGAGATGTCATGTGTACCCATTTGTACTATGGGTACTCTTAGGGGAGAAGATCACTATTCTTATAGTATCCAGCATGATTTATGGAGGGGGAAGCATTTGAATGGTGATTTAAGAGAAGGGATTTCAACAGATTAAAAAAAAAAAAACATGAGCAACCACATAGAATATTCTGTTTGATAATTGCACTACATACATATAAAGGGATAGTTTGGAGAACTTCTGAAGACACAGATTGAAGTCAGACTGTGGAAATTTTTTGGCATTAGCAAGAGAGTTTGAATGTAATACAGAAAAAAAGGTGGATTTATTAAAATTTTTGTTTGCTTTAGGAGCATGGCCTTCATTACATCTAAATATTTGCAAATCTCTTTTCAAAGCTCTGTTATAGCTATGCAACTGAATTATACAAGTAAGTTAAGTTTCAACATTGGTTGCTTCTAAGGGAAAACGGTTATTGTCCTGGGCTTGGAATGGAAAATTACTTTTCATTATATATCATTTATTTTTATTTTTTAAAATCATGGATCTCTATTATTTTACAATTAAAAAAGTGGAAAAGAAGAGCAAAAAGCTTTACTACATTATGCAATGTATATTTTAATCTTGCATTTTTTTCAAATTCATTATTTGTTTATGTCAAGTGTCAGTGTTAGGGCAGTAAAAAAAAAGCTCATTATATTTCTAAGTTAAATGCTGATTCTATAATTGGATTATTGCATGACTTCTAGAAAAGTGCTTTATTTCTCTGAAGAATTTTGTCTCTAAAACTAGTGTAGTGCAAACTGCCATTCACTTATGATTTTCCATAATTTTATAAAAGAGAGTAAAATGAGGATTTAGGGAGTAAGGGTAAGGAATTAAGTCAAATGTTCCACCAGAAACACAGAACTGGAGAGAAATTTACAACTGCTTTGGGATTAATGGCTTTCCAATGTAGGAACTGTGGTCTATGTGAGTGTTTAAGAATAGGTGTGTAAGACTGAATATATTTTAGAATGTCAAAGCTCAGAACATTAACACCATCAAATGCTGGTGAGGATGTGGAGCAAGAGGAACTCTCACTCATAGCTGGTAAGAATGCAAATGAAGCAGACACTTTGGCAGTTTCTTATAAAACTAAACATACTCTTACTCTGTTGTCCAGTCATCATGCTCCTTGGTATTTACTCAAAGGACTTGAAAAGTGGTGTCTACATTAAAACCTGTATATAGATATTTATAGAAGCTTTATTCATAACTGCCAAACTTGGAAGCAGCCAAGATGTACTTCTGTAGGTGAATGGAATCCAGGCAATGGAATATTATTCCGTGCTGAAAAAAATGAGGTATCAAACCATGAAAAGACATGAAGAAACCTTAAATGGATATGACTAAGTGAAAGAAGCCAATCTGGAAAGACTGCATACTGTGTGATTCTAACTCTATCACATTCTGGAAAAGGCAAAATCATAGAGACAGTAAAAAGATCGTGAGCTGCCAGGGGCTGGTGGTGGTGGCGAAGATGTGGAACTCAGAGGATTTTTAGATCTGTGAAATTACGCTGTATGATTGGAATGATGGATACATGTCATTATACACTTGTAGGAACTTACTGAATTTAAAACACCACAACTGAAAGCTAATGTAAACAATAGACTCTGGGTGATTATCATTTAAGGTTCATTGACTGTAACAAATGTACCATTCTAGGTGTTAAATAATGGGGGAGGCTGTGTGTGTTTAGCAAAAGGAGTACATGAAAAATCTCTGTACCTTCCCCTCAGCTGTGGTCTAAAACTGCACTAAAAATTGTCTTTATAAAATATCTGTAAGACTAGTTTTGATAATAGTTAGCTACTTATTTTATAAGGCATTTGAATTTATTTAAAAAAATCACTAGATGGGGAAAAACTTTCCCTACTTTTATGAGAAATTCTATTTTCATGAATGATCTTTCATGGTTTGGTTCCTTCTAACTACTTTGGCCTGTTTCTTGCCACTTTGGAACAAAAACACTCATTCTAGTCACCACAGACCACCTGCAGATCCCCAGATGTTCCGTGCATATTTGCGCATGTGCATTTCCTTTCTGTTTATGTACTTTTTTGCAAAAGATTTTATTTATTTATTTTTAGAGGGTGGGTAAAGGAGGGAGGGAAAAAGAAAGGGAGAGAAACATGAATGTGTGGTTTCCTTTCATGCATCCCCCCACTGGGGACCTGGCCCACAACCCAGGCATGTGCCCTGACTGGGAATCAAACCAGAGACTCTTTGGTTCCCAGGCTGTCACTCAATCTACTGAGCCACACCTGTCAGGGCTCTCTTTACATTCTTAACATGGAATTTACCACTATCCTTAACTCCTATCTCATGCCATATCTTTGCTTGGCTTATTCTGCCTTGTCTTGCAAGAGCCAGGCTCTGGGAAGAATATCCAGATAACCTCTCCCTTACTGCTATGTACAATCCCTTCAATTGCTCTTTGTAGAGGATTCCATAGCACTCTTTGCTTATGCCCATCAGTTAATAAGGTATATACTATGCAGTAATTCCCACTTATCAGTTTCTACAATTGGACGATACACTCCCTGAGGGTCTCATGTCTTGTATCTTTGAATCCCAATCATTTTGTCACATGCATTTACTGTGCAATAAATATTTGCCGACTGTATGATATGAACTTCATGCTCTAAAGTGTTCAGAACTTCATTTATGAAATTTCAAATCTATATATAAACTTTGATGTTAGAACTAAGTTCTTCTTTTGGAGACTTAATGCCTGAGTCTTAATTGGATATTATTTTTGGTAAAGTGAATAAGACACAGGTTCCTGAACAGGTTTCTGACTTCTTAAAATAAAGCATGACAAAAAGAACAGATATATCATTTCAATAATAACAAAAACTAAGGGGAAGAAAGAGAATAAAGAATAAAAGCCAATAGTTGCTAGGAGTATTTAAACTTACACTGTAAATACAGTGATTAAACATTTATTTATGCTCAAGTTTGATAGGAAAACTCTAGGGTTTATATAGAGAGCCTGGATACACAAATAATGGAACAATATACTACATAAATATAGGCAGCGAGTTAAAATAGTGAATGCATACTGGACATTTGGTTAAACAAATATATCTTCTTATTCAGCCTTTACGTGGTTTCTGTTATTGTGATAATGGAGTTTATTATCAGTATTTCACCCCAAGTTACTGAAGTAATTCTTAAATACATTGGTGGCTCTTTTACACTAGAAAGCACATATTATTTACAATTATACTTCTTAATAATACCATTTGTAAAATGTATTAGAATAGCTTGTAAGATAGATATTCATATAATTTTAAAAACAAGAAGTTGTTGCCACTTCTTGCCAAGGTGGGTCCTGTGTTACCTTGGAAATACTTTTTGTACAAGTCACCAGAGTGGCCCTCTCAGGGACTCAAGGGCATGGCAAGTACTCTTCCTTCTGAGAATAGGGAGTGGGGGTAACTTGACTTTCAGTGGTATTACTAAAGCTACCCCAACAAATTGTCTTTGGTAATAACAAAATAGTTTAAAGAGGGAATTTGATCATTTCAAAGAGTCCAAGGAGCCTCTTGAGAAGAAGGGGAGCAAAGCTCAGAGGTCCACCCCAGGATCCAGAGAAGAGAGAAGTTCTATACTCAGGAGAAGTTTGTGGCAGTGAGCAGGGGACAGCAATAGGAGCTGGGAGTGTTTGCAAACAGAAACATCTGGGATACTTCCTGGGCTCTCTAGCTATCCATCTATGTGTGTCTTAGACTAAGAAAACCTCTGAGTAACCTGGATGGTGAGATCTCAAAAATACGACTTTAAGCTTTTGCTAAAATGCATAGGTGATAAGTCATGCATAATTGGATGAGTAAAGTATTCAACCATATATCTACCACCAAACTTGTGAAGCAGGTGATATGGCTCACACTGAGGGGAAAAAAGAGTACATTTGTTACAGTCTTTTCCAGATATGAACTATTTGTACCATGAAAATAACTGTCTCTACAAAGTGAGTTTATAAATCACCTCATGATAAGTTATTTCGTGTTACTCCACCTTGTATGGATGCTAACACTTCAATCATTCTTTCTTTATGAATGCCATTTTGGTTCCAATATTAATGCAAACACAGGGTCAATATTTCATAATCTTATGCCATGGATATAAACATTTTTCCTGTGTTGACTTCACAGTCATGTTAAAAAACAACAACAACAACACTGTTGCCTCAGTAACACTTTCCTCCAAGCATAAATCTTAAAGAATATATCCTAACCAAGCTAGCTCACTTTGCTTTCCTCTTTCTCATTACCTCAGTTCAATAAGTAAATTCATTATAGAATAAACTCTAACACTCAATTCTTTGTATAAAATAGAATAAAAAATGTTTGCAAACTGTTCTGTAAAGGAACAGATAGGAAAAATATTAGGTTTTACAGGTCATTTAATATCTGTTTCAATGACTCAGTTTTACCTGGAAACTTGAAAGCAGCCATAGGCAATATGTAAACATGGACAATATGTAAAAGTTTCAATAATCTTTACTTACAAAAACTGGTGGCAGGCCAGATTTAATCGATGGGCCATGTTTGTTGATTTCTGCCCTATATTAATAGATGAGGAAATAATTGTACACTTTAAAGGACTTTTTCCATTAAACCAGCATCAGTCCAGAGTATGAGTATTAAATATCAAAGATTCAGCAAAGCAGAAATTCAGTGAAACAGAATGTGATTTTTGCAAGTGTATCTAAAGAATTCTGTTAGATAAAATATATTTATCTAGGTTTCTTATTATCCCATAATGCAGTAGATTTCCAATGGTGGGAAAGTCAGAGCAGTCCACCAGTGTGCAGGCATTTCTAACCAGTGTCTGTGAAAGATCCTTTTCTTAAAAAAAAAAAAAAAATCCTGGTCTAACTTCTAAACAATTATTTAGATTATTTTTAACTTTTAATACTTTATTTGTAAACCTATAATTGTCATGTTTTACTAGTTAAAATAAAGAAAAATACAGCAATAATTTTTTGGATTTGACACCAAAAGCAAAGGCAACAAAAGCAAAAATAAGTGAGACTACATCAAACTAAGAAGATTCTTTTTATCAAAGGAAACCATCAATAAAATGAAAAGGTAACCAACTGAATGGAAGAAGATATTTGCAAATCATATAGCTGGTAAGGGTTTAATATCCAAAATATATAAAATACTACTTCAACTCAGTAGAAAAAATATTATTAAAAATGGTCAAAAGGTCTGAATAGACATTTTTTCAAAGAAGATATACAATTAGCTAACAGGTACATGAAAATGTGCTTAACATCACTAATCATCTGGGAAATGCAAATCAAAACCACAAAGAGGTAAGAGCTCAAGCCTGTCAGTGACTAGGATCAAAAAGGCAAAAGATAACCACTGTGGATATAGAGAAAAGGGAAACCTCATGCACTGTTGGTGGGAATGTAAATTAGTGCAGTCACAGTGGAAAACAGTATGGAGATTCCGCAGAAAATTAAAACTAAAACTACCACATGATTCAGCAATTCCACTTCTGCGTATTTATCTGAAAAAATAATCACTATCTCAAAAAGGTATCTGCATTCCCATGTTCATTTCAGCATTATTTACAACCACCAAGACTAAGAAACAATGTAATGTATACAATGGAATATCATTCATTCATAAAAAGAAGGAAATTCTACCATTTGCAACAACATGGATGGACCTCAGGGGCATTATGCTAAGTGAAATAGGTCAGGTACAGAAAGATAAATACTGTATAATTTTACTTATAAGTAGGATCTAAAGAAAAAAAGAACTCACAGGAAAAAAAGCACTCATATAACGAAGGTTGCCAAGGGTGTGGGAATGGGTGAAATGGGAGAGGGTGGTCAAAAAAGAAAAATGAAAAGAGAAAAGACATTGTGTTCTACATGGACATTAATTTAGACAACTCCATTATATGATCAGTTTCTGAGATACCTCCCAGTATCTCTTTGAAGAGGCAAGGTGTGACAGGTCATACAATCTAAACCTACCTAAGGCAGAGTTGTGGTACTTTATATCCCTGTACTTGAACAGTAGGTTAGATTTAAACAAGAATGATGCTGAGATCAGAAAGAGGAAGAAAACAAATCTGAGATACTTCATGCTCACCATTTGATAAAATAATTTGATATTTTTATGTATTTGTAAATTTTCTGGAGTTTATTGTGCATCTTTTCATATTTAGTGTGATGTTAAGAATTTTTTTCTAAATTGGCATATATGTCTTTTTCATGTAAAAGAAATTTTTGAAATCAAAACTAATAAAGCATGTCCAACAAGTATTTATGTTTACTGACATGAATATACAAAAATAAATTAATTTGGACAAAGTCACTGACAATTTACAGAATTAAAGCTGGAAACCAGAATGTTACTAATTATTGGTACAACCACAAAAATGGAGGAAATTTTTCTTTCTTTTCCAAAAAATGTAATAATATAATTTAGAAGTATTAAGCATCATATTTAGCTTTTTTTTGACCTGAACAATTGTTTTATTTAAATGTTTTTATTTGCTGGCATGAAAACGTATACAAAGTTCAATATACGAAAATTTTCACTTGGTTTCTTTCCTGGCTATTAGAATTGTTTCATTTCATAATTATCACTCAATATAACTTGTTGCATTGAGAAGGGGGGTTTGAAAAATGATCTATTATATATGTCAAATCTACAAGACACAAGTATGCCATACATCATAATATGGAGAGTCAGAGGCAGATCATGGGAGTTCCCATAAGCTATGGTCAGCATTTTGACTGTTACTCAAAATCAAAAACAAAAAAAAAATAGCCTTTTTTTCTTTTGAATTAGAGGAGTGACTTAATATATCTTATATGAAAAAATCACCATTCTAGCACTTTTCTTGAGAATATATTCTAATAGATTATAGACAGTACATGTGGAAGCATGAATCCTGGTTACTAGGCTACTGCAAAAACACAGACAGGACATAACGGTGCCATGGACAAGACATGTGATGGAGGCTGTGAGAGCAGGCTTCCTTCTGGATGTATTTTGAAGTTAAATCTATTTCAGTTTCTGAAAGATTTGGATTTGAGATGAGAGAAAAGAATAGGAAAAAAAATCCAAGGTTTTTGCCCTGAAAAACTGTAAGAATAGAATTTTCATCAACTGAGATGATGAAGGCTGCCACAGGAACAAGTTTGGCGAGAAGGTCAGGAGTGCAAATTTGGGTGTCTTGAGTATGTGTTTATTTGCTCCTCACCCCAAGTGGTGATGTCAAGTAACTTTAATATAGAACTTCAGAATTTGGGAAAGGTGTCTGGGTTGGATATAGATGTGATGATTTCTAGAAGGTAGAGGGACATGAAATTCATGAGACCAAATTAGATTACCAAAACATAGAGACTTAGAATCAAGGATAGGTTCCTTAATCACTTCAACATTAGCAAGTTAGAGAAAAGGATAACACAGCAAAGGTGCCTGGAGCAGGCAGCCAGATAGGTAAGAGGAAATGTAGAGGACTAGGATGTTTGGATGGCTGCTTGAAAACATTTGTGCAATAATAAGATATTGCCTGAAAAAAAATCAGGACTAACCCTGGCTGGCATGGCTCAGTGGATTGAGCACCGGACTGTGGACCAAAGGGTTGCTGGTTCGATTCCCAGTCTAGGGTACATGCCTGGGTTGCAGGTCTGATCCCCAGTAGGGGGGCATGTGAGAAGCAACCACACATCGATGTTTCTCTCCCTCTCTTTCTCCCTCCCTTCCCTTCTCTAAAAGTGAATAAGTAAAATCTTTAAAAATATAGAAAAAAATGAGGACTAGGTTTGACATATAATTAGGATTCAATGAAACTCACCAATTTGTTAGTCATAATTATAATGCTATCTTATTTTGAGACATACTTAAATTGATGGGCCTGTCCAATTCACAGATGACTGAGTAAGTTAGTTAAAAAATGAGTTCACTGTGCCCCAAAATACACTCACATATCAGTTTAAACTAATGTTGATAATTAGGTTTGAATTGGTTTTGTGATTCTGTTTTTATTTAATGAATAAATATGTTTTGCCTTTATTGTTGTCAAATAGAAGAAATACTACATATATATAAACAATAATAAAATTAACACTATGGATTGGTAAGATAGTTCTTTCCTTTGAAAGAGTTCTATTCATTATTCATGTTGAGGGAGACTGCTGGAGACTACAGTTGGACCAGACAGCTCACCCCTCTGAATATACCCCAACATTTTATGCTCCCAGCCTTTGCTTATGTTTTCCTTGCGTGGTATCCTGATGAGCTCTTTCTCTGGAAGCACATCCAGAATGATCACTCCGTCTTTGGTTACCTTACAACATTTAAAACACATCTGCAAGAGGCTCCAGGGGACTTTTACTAGGTTGTATTTTATTAATACTTAATTGTTTTTATACTTATTTTACCTTTAAGAAATAGAGAAGCTTGAAACATCATCTGTCCTTACTGTGGTTTTCTTAGCATCTAGCCTCATCCTGGCAGAGGAAGTGTTCAATAAATATTTCTTAAATGAATGAGTTTATTGAATAACCCTCTTTTTCTCGATTTCTAAGGTACTATCTATTTCAAGAAAGGTTTCCAACTCAATGAAAATTTTTCAGGAAAGAGAAGTTGCATTAAGTATATGCTAACTTAAAAAATGCATATCAATTTAGAAATATTAATATAGAAAATGAGTTATATCTCTGAATTGATGCAATTCAGTAATGTTTATCCAAAAGGAAACATAAAGAGTAAAACAGGAAGATAAAACATGAATGAATGAAAGAACACGTGAAATATTCCAAAATAAAACTGCATATTCTATCTCATGAAATGATATTGCATATAAAAACTGCAGGCTTTTGTTCAGAAATGGCTTTCCATTCCAGTCCAAGCTGTTTTGCCTCTTAACAGCTTTGCAAGAAAATAATAGCTTCTATGTCTGTTCTTTCTTGATGATACCTGCCCTCCCATTTAATCATCACATCTTTCATCAATGCATTCCATTTCCTGCCCTCAATTTGATGATTCCCTCCTTTGTTGCATACAGGCTGAATTAACCTTAAGGACAAAGGCACATGATTTAAATAATTTGCAATCATTTGTGTTATTATTACATAGACAGCTGATGACTATTAAGGTGGTATTGAAATTTTCAGAGTATTAGCACACTAAGAAAGTATTAATCAGTCCTGGTATTGTCATCTGATGGACCATATGCATTCAACAGTCTTCAGTGACTTGAGAGTCTACACTACAGCTCTAACTAACTGCATCTCAAGCAGAAGATGAAGAGAATAAGTAATATACTGACTCCAGAGTTTGAAAATCTCAGGTCTAATCTCCAGAGGAAAATGGTTAATGATCTACCTTTTTAGAGTATTAGCAAAACATCATTCTATGTTATATAGGCATGTAAATTGGAGGAAACTAAAACCACATTTACAGGTAACACTAAAATCTGCAATTAGAAATTGGAAGGAATAATTTCGTCTTTATAGTAAATGCTAATTCTCCATAAATAATTGACTTTTATGTCAATTTTATTCTACTTCTCTGGTTTTATAATTCCAGATTTTTAAAAATCATCTTATACAGGAAAGAATCATAAATTATCTATTACATAAGGCACTTCGTATAGACACAATAGAGAAAAACAATTTCAAGTATAGTTCTTTTATTATTGTTGTTGTTGTTCAGTTACAGATGTCCCCATTTTACCCCCATTGCTCTTCCCTGCCCCTTCCAACACCCTGCCACCAAAGATAATCTCCACCCTGTTGTCCTTGACCATGGGTCCTTTGAACATGTTCCTTGACTTGACCCTTTGCCTTCTTTACCCCATTATCCCCCTTCCCCCTCCCCTCTGGTCAGTCAGTTTGTTTTTTATTTCCATGTCTCTGATTCTTTTTTGTTTGTTCGCTTGTTTTGTGGATAAGTTTCCACTTATAGGTGAGATCATATGGTATCTGTCTTCCACTGCCTGGCTTATTTCACTTAGCATAATGCTCTCCAGTTCATCCCTTGCTATCGCAAAGGGTAGAAGATCCTTCTTTCTTTCTGCTGCATAGTACTCCATTGTGTAAATGTACCACAGTTTTTTGATCCACTCATTGACTGTTGGGCACTAAGGCAGTTTCCAGCACTTGGCTATGGTAAATCATGCTGCTATGAACATAGGGGTGCCTAACTTCTTTTGAATTCATGTGTTAGGGTATATTCCCAGCAGTGGAATCGCTTGGTCAAAAGGCAGTTCCATTTTTAGTTTTTTGAGGAAATTCCATACTGCTTTCCAAAGTGGCTGCACCAGTCTATATTCCCACCAAGAGTGTACCAGTGTTCCCTTTTCTCTACGACCTCACCAGCACATGTTTGTTGATCTGTTTATGATGGTCATTCTGACCAGTGTGAAGTGGTATCTCATTGTAGTCCTAATTTGCATCTCTTTGATGGTTGATGATGCTGAGCATCCTTTCATATGTCTCTGGGCCCTCTGTATGTCCTCCTTGGAGAAGTGTCTGTTCAGGTCCTTTGCCTATTTTTAAATTGGAATGTTTATCTTCCCTGTGTGGAGTTGTGTGAGTTCTTTACATATTTTGGAGATCAAACCCTTGTCTGAGGTATCATCAGCAAATACATTTCCCATATGGTTGATTCCCTCTTTATTTGCTTATGTTTTCTTTAACCATGAAGAAACTTTTTAATTTGATGTAGTCCCATTTGTTTATTCTCTCCTTTATATCCCATGCCCTAGGGGACATATTGGTGAAAATATTGCTGCATGGGGTATCTGAAATTTTATTGCCTATGTTTTACTCTAGGACTTTATGGGGTCATGGCTTATGTTTAAGTCTTTTATCCATCTTGAGTTTAGTTTGGTATATGGTATAAGTTGGTGGTCTAGTTTCAATTTTTTGCATGTACCTGTCCAGATCTCCCAACGCCATTTGTTGAAGAAGCTATTTTTACTCCATTTTATGCTTCGGCCCCCTTAGTGAAACATTAATTGACCATAGAGACATGGGTTTATTTCTGGACTCTCTATTCTGTTCCATCGATCTGTGTGTCTGTTCTTATGCCAGTACCACACTGTTTTGATTACAATGGCCTTGTAGTATAGTTTGATATCAGGTATTCTGATCCCTCTTACTTTGTTCTTCTTTCTCAAAATTGCTGGGACTATTTGAGATCATTTATGGTTCCATATAAATTTTTGAAATATTTATTCTATATCTGTGCAAAATGTCATTGGTATTTTAACAGGGATCGCATTGAATCTAAAATTGCTTTGGGTAGAATGGACATTTTAGTGATGTTAATTATTCCAATCCATGAACATGGTATATGCTTCCATGTATTTATGTCTTCCTTAATTTCTTTCTTCTGTGTTCTGTAGTTTTCTGAGTGTAGATCTTTTACTTCCTTGGTTAACTTTATTACTAGGTACTTTATTTTTCTTGCTGCTATAATAAATGGGATTTTGTCCTAGTTTCTGTCTCTGACATTTTATTGTTGATATACAAAAATACCTTCAGTTTCTGAATATCGACTTTGTATCCTGCTGTTTTGCCAAATTCACTTATTAGGTTAAGTAGTTTTTTGGTTCAGTCTATAGATTTTTCTAGGTACACTAGCATGCCATCTGCAAACAATGACAGTTTTACTTCCTTCTTTCCAATTTGGATGACCTTTATTTCTTTTTCTTGTCTGATTACTATGGCTAGAACTTCCAATGCTATGTTGAATAGAATAACTCTTATATTTAGTGTCTTACTTACTTAGGCACACAATCAAAAGTGTTATTTTTTTCCTATGTGTCTATGTAGGACTTAGTTTTATCAACAGTGAATCAGTGCCCTAGAAGGGTGTTGTTATTTCTGATAAAAGTGAAAATACCATTCAATCTCTGCCATGGCAGACCAAATTATCTGGTTATAATGCAATTCTCATAGGATGAGTGCACTGGTCAGATCTTATGTCTGCAAGAGCAGAAGATGAAACAGACACACTCAATTCCCTGTAACTACTTTAAAAATAAAAGTAATTTGAACCACTATTGAAAAACATGTGCATTGACATACACAGCTCTTTGTATGCATGTCTACATTCTGTTGGTCTCTGTGCATGAGCATTTTCAGCAATTTGAATGTAGGTAATTACAGACTGATGGAGATTTTTGAGGTTGTGAACTGTTGAATGGAATTTAAAAGTAGCTACTTACTTGCAGATAAGTACAGATAAAGAGTTTAGTTATTAAATAGTATGTTAAATGGTAAAAAAAACACAACTCTTTGAGCATGTCAGCACACAAAAATGTCATGAACAAAATAAAACTGGTTGTATTCAATATTCATTATTACCAGACCAGCAAAGCACTTTGACTACGGACAACAGGATTAGAGATGAAAATAACTGTTACAGAAGGTATTTTTTTTCAAAAATGTTACCTAATATGGGATGCTACCTTTATCTGCATTGGAACATAAAAAAAGGTGCTATTCCTCTTTTCTCAATAATGTGCTTCTACCAATTGCTTTTTAATTTTCTGCTTTTATCAGGCACTAAAGTATGGTAACCAAGGAAAACCCACTCTGGAATAAATGTACCGATTTGCTTATACCATTTTGGACATGTCTATGGAACAATATTAGAATATAGCTCCTTTTTAAATTTTCAGGTTTTTGTTTTCTTTTAAAACATAGGTATTATTCACAAACATTAAAATTAGCACTTAAATATTCAACATTATGAAGGCTGACAATTGTATACACTTACATAAGATATACAGAGAATTTTTATCACCCAGAATAGTGTCTTGTCCTTTTTGTTTTTTTTTAATGAAAACCTCTAAGGGACTAGGGACTAGATTGTGCCCAATATCTGCATTCTCACTGGGGAAGTAGGTGCTCCTTCCACAGGATACGTCCTAAAACAACTCAGGAAGCCTAGATTCTGCTATTTCTGATCTTTGCTGTGAGAAGTCTATATTTCAGCTGACATTAAATGTTTGTCAGCTCTGGATAGGAAATAACAAAGCAGTTATTTTTTTATTTTTTATCTTTTATCCTTACCTGAGGACATTTTTTTTTCATTGCTTTTAGAGCAAGAGAAAGGAAAAGAGAAAGGGAGGGGAGAAACATTGATGCAAGAGAGAAACACTGATTGGTTGCTTCCCATATACCACTGGACAGGGGATTGATGCATCAGGACCAGGGATCCATCCTCAACCTACGTATGTACCCTAACTGAGAATTGAACCTGCAACTTTAGGCTATGGGACAATGCTCCAAACAACTAAGCCACATTGGCCCCAGGTACCACTGCCCTTTTGAATCAAAGGAACAGTTTTACTTAATGGACTCACTTTGGTATTAATATGTTGAGAGAAAAGATTTTTAGTTTTAGAGTTAAACTTCATTATTTTGGATAAACTCAGGAATTACTACGAATTTTTAAAAAGTACAATATAGATTATCTAAGGCTATATAACTGTATTGGTTTCAATTTCAAGTATTGATCAGTTGAACTCATGAAGTAATGCCAATTCAGGTTCTTAATTTTTTTCTTTAAAAACTTAAGCATATTTGTACTTAGAACCTGACAATTTGCAAATGTATTAGTTCTGAAAGTTAGGACTTAACTTGAAAATCACTGTAAATTTGAGTCAATCGGCTTATGCTCAGGAATAATTCTTGTTTGTTTGTTTGTTTATTTAGAAGGTCACCCACTTTATTTTTTAATTCAACTTATTTGAACTAAAAAAATAAAAAGCAAAACTACCTCTTCCATTTTTTCTCTTGTCAATTCCTAGTTAGACCCCCCATTATCTGACCTCAAGAAACAATCTTTTTAACTATAAAGTTAAATTATATTTAACTATAAATATAATTACTTTATAATTACTCCAATTCTATAAATTAGATTTACTTTTGTAGGTCATCATACAAGTAGACTGTGACATAAACTTTACTGTTTAGCTTCTTATGCTTTGCATGATGTCTGTAAAATTTGTCTATATTGGTACATATCACCAGCAGTTCTTTTTTATTGCCAAACATTCTGTTGTATAACTATACCATGATTTGTTTCTATCTATTTACTTTTTTAACCCATTCTCTTGTAGATGGATATTTAGATTGTCTTCAGGATTTTCTTATTGTAAAAAGGAATTCTTTGAAAATTGATGAAACTATATTGTTAATAAAATTCAAAATGGGAGTAGAAGGGAACTTCCTCAGTCTGATAGTGTGCCTATGAAAAGCCTGCATTATGTACCATACAAAATGGTGAAATATGAGTCTTCATCCCCCTAAGATGAGAAACCAGGAAAAGATATCTGACATCACCACTTCTGTTTCAACAATAACACTGCTAGCCAGTCAATACACTAAGAAATAAAAGGCATTAAAGATTAGAAAACAAGAAGTATAATTGTTATTATTCATAGAAAACATAATTGTTTATGGAAAATAGCCTTATGAATATGAAAAAGCCTAGAAAACTAATACTTAAATTTTGTAACATGATATAGGATGCAAGATCAACATGCAAAAAGCAATTATATTTCATTATAATCTAACAAACAACTGTAAAATGAGATTTAGAAAACTGTAATTTATAGTAGCCATAAATCTTTTTTTAAACCACTTTGTTGAGGTATAATTGACACAAAAACCTGTATATATTTAATGTATAAAACTTAATAAGTTTGGAGGTAAGTACAGGAAGTCGGGAGGGGAGAAGGAAACTTTTAGAAGTGATGAACATGTTTATAGCAAAAATAATCTCCTAAAAACTATCTTTTCTCAAATTCTAATTATCCTTTACATCTTAACTCAGGTCAAGACTTCTACACCTTCTCCTGCTCACACATGGAACTCCACTTCTGCTATTCATAGTGACTGGCTCTGATAACAAAATATCTATTCTGTAGTAAATACACTTGGAGGCCTGTAAACTCAGGCAATATTAAACATTACCATAATCAAAAAAACACTAAAGGAATATAGAAGTATTTGATTCCCTTTAAACCTTTTTCATTGTGCATCATTATTTTACTAGCTCCTTGCTTTATAAGGTCATCAGTCGGCTGCAGAAGAAATAATTACAACCAAGATTATTAAATCTACCTCGGGCACACTTTCATGGCTGTGCTTTACTGCTGAGAATCAGCAATGTGTAAGGATATAAAAGTCATTTATGCTATTACTGGTCCTTCTACCTCCTAGAAAGATCTTCAGAAAATGGCTTCTCATTTCAGACCATAGAAACATGGAAATAAAGAACAAACCGGCAGTAACCAGAGGGGAGGGGGAAGAGGATAAAAGGGGAAAGAAGAGGAAGAAGGGTCAAGTCAAGAACATGTAAAAAGGACCCATAGACAAAGACAATGAGGAGGAGGATTGAATGTGGGAGGTGGAAAGTAATGGGGGGAAAATGGGGACAACTATAAATGAACAATAAAAAAAAAAAAAGAACTCCAACACTCTCCTATTCTGAACTCTAGCCTATAACTATGTTTCTTAATTTCCTTCTCCCCATTTCCTCTTGACATACTTGCCTCCATCCTCCAAAATTCCCTGTATATTTTTTCTGTGGAGTCACTTCTCCCACCAAGCTTTGAATCCATCTGTTTTCCCCCTTATCCAACATGAGTCCTAAATTATAAAGTCTAAGGCACTCATTAAGGTGCATTCATAAATAGACAGCTGTTTTCCCAAGGGATCTTAGCCAAGATTTCTTAAAGTAAACATTTGTCTCCCTTCACTGAGGCAAGATCATTAGCAGCACAAATGTGCAGTCAAACTCAACATCATTAACCCATTTTAGTTTCCTTTCAATAATGATATGAGTTACAGTCATGATACTCACAATTAAAGTATACCTCTGTTTTTATCTTTTCCAGGTATTCTTCACAATGTTGCTAATTTGGAATATATGTTATTTGGATATCTCTTGACTAGTTCAGAACATCATTTTGTTTATATTTAGCTTTAAATATAATGAATTAGTAATCAAAGTTTATTTATTTGAAAACAATAAGAGCAAGGGGTCAACAGTCAGGACCCACTAGTCTACTAGTTCAAATGTATTATATGATTAATTAAAAAGCATTATTAACTATTTCACATGGGACATGTCCTACATGCTCCATAAATATCTGTGATTTAACTGATGATAATTCCTTTGGAAACAAAGGTAGTTCCCAGCATGCTCTCTCTCTTAGTAAAATTTGGCTATAATGTTACTGAGGATCAGAATCCATTTGCTCAAGTCAGCTTTGAATTCCAAATCTTAAATGGTTCCCAAATCTTCACAAATTCAGTAATCTACTCTACGAGGAGTGAAAACAGAAAACAGTGGGATTTTTATTAAGGAAATACTTGAGATTATGTCACACATTGTTTTGAATGTTTAGAACCTTGAGGGGTGGGGAAACAGTACAAGCTGTAGCTGGGTAACCTCAAAAAAGGAAGTGTACTTCCTGATGCACATATTCCTCTCATAAAAGAATAAAATTAATTACAGCAACACTATACTAGTTTCCAAAGACATCCAAAACTCTAAACCAATTAACCATCTTAAAGGCATGAAATAAAGTGATTTGAAAATAACTATACTTCTTGCTTCCCAAGGTGAAACGGATCCTTTGTTTAAGAATGTCAGGCACTCTGAACCCTAAATGCAGGTTCTAGTCATTTTGGGAAAATAACCTTGTGCCATTTTTGTGGTTAATAAAAAGACTGGTCCAAATTTTCCTTTTAGTTGATAATATGTGGCCCATGTTTCAGGACAATATCTACTGGCAGAAGCTAGAGAGAGTGATTTCTGCATTCAAAATAGAAGACTTATTTTAATCACCTGATTGTCATGTAACATATTTGAGTATTAATAATGAGGAGCCAGGATCTTCTGGAAAAGGAAGGCATACTTAATGTGGCATAATTTAAGAGATTTTAGTAAAGGGATTGCTTACAAAGGGGTATTGGATTAGGAGGAATCCACAAGGGACACGTCTCAACCTACATAAAGCTGCAGGGTTTTAAATCACATTAGTAATCTGCAACATTAATGCATACTCTATCTCACAAAGGCTTTTCTGATCATCTTTCCCTAAGACTTTATGCTTGAGAGAAATGAGAAGGGAGTTTTAAAATAGGAAAAAAATATGTTAATTTATCTGTGAAAATTTTTAAAACTTCATTTTTCAACAAATCTTTTAGTGGGAGACATTAAATTAATAAAAACTCTTCCTCACTAATGCAAAAAAGGAGTTTCCACTCTAATATTCTTAGGCTTTATTTGTTTGGTCTGGTGAAATTACTATTAATATATCAGCCTATTTGACAGATATTGCATCTTCCTCTGAATCCTGAAGGGAGGGGGTCCTTTAGAGAGGAGTAATGCTAGAAATCTTACTGTCTTGCTTCCGCAAATTAAAATGAGATGTTAAAAATCACTTTCTGGGAAGCAGTAATCTAACTGTTTTCACTGAAATTCAATTTTCAAACACTGCTGAGTACTTCTGGTTTTTGCCATTGCATAAAGTGATTATGACAGGGAGTTGGAGGTCCTGGGATTGAACGGAGACAGAGAAAGACAGAGCACTTGTGGTGTGAAAGACACAGGGTTGGATGCTAAACCAGGAGAACATTGTCTCCCACACTTAGAGTTTGGTTCACAACAAATCAGACATGGAAGTATGGATGACGTAAAGAACGAAAAGACCATCTGTGAGTTAGTGCAACTTGACTAATGAAGCCATTATGTAGACAATCCAACAGAATGAGCTGAGAGTTAATCTGGAAATAGAGCATGAGTAAGACCTGTACTTTACAAGGAGATCTGAGAATCACAAGCAGAGAAAGTGTCTTAGTATGAGTACAAAATGTGTATCACAGCGTTCATGCCCTATGTGTGGAGCATGAAGGTTGTCCTTGCGGTCCTTTTCCTGCATGTCATCTCTTGGAATCACCTTCAAATCCATGCCTTAATCACTACTGAAAAGCTTAATGCTACAGAATCAGTTTTGCTACAAATATGGATTGGAAGAGGTAGTGAATGTGAAACAAGAAACTTCAGGTATCAGGATGAAAAAATGATGGCTCCACATCTTTAGAGATTATTAACAAGTAAACCTCTTTCTTAACCTTAAGGAAATAGTGAGAGTTGAAGGAATCTAATTTAATAAGTTTAAAAATAGAAGATGAAAACTAAAATACACCAACTTTCTTGATCTGATCTTTTTAGAAAGGAAGATGGATTTTCCACAAAAGAGTTAAGGCATTGTGTATGGCAGTGGCAGTTTGAAAGTGTTTTGACAATTTCATAAGTCGTTCATGGAATACACAGGTATTATCTAGAAATGATTCAATGTTAACTTTCCCTTGATAAAAGTCAACTGGACATATGAAATAAAATGGCATTAATCTCACATTTCAGTTAGCATAGCTTCTGTCCTCCACATCTTGGTCAGAAATCCCCGCAACAGGTTCCTGGACCCTCACCACATACCTCTCCTTATTGAAAATTTTCCGCGTGGACTGTTCCATGTTTGTACGTCTCCCCCATCCCCACCTCTGTCTCAGACTAGAGATGCAGGAAGTCAGGGGCTGTATCCACTTTCATCCACCCTTTCACCCCTATATATATTAATAATAATGCATGTTATTACTATAATTTTTTGAATTCATAAATTGATGTATAGTTCACCTTGTATCATTTAGTCACTTGAATGCCAAATAGAAAATCTTCCACTTATAATTCCTTTGACTAAACAGTAAGTGCTGTTCTATGTCATGAGTTCAATGTAGAATATGCCAAACTATTGTGCTTTCTAGAAAGAGTTCATTCATTACTGCAACAGACATGGTTCACTCCAAAGCAATGAAACAGTGACCACCTCATCAGGTTAAAGAACAATCCTAGACACTGTAATCCTAGAAACACTTTTACTGTTCTAGAGACAGTAATTTCTTTAATCATTGGCTACCAAAAATATCTTCTTTACCAGAAACTTCTTTGAACACTAATTGTTTAATTTACCAACTAACAATTTATCATAATTCATACTCCTCATAAAAGAGAAGAAATGACCATTCCCTCTCTTTAATATATGGGTAAACACATTTTTCTGTCTCTCTGGCTCATCACTAAGTTAAAGTTATTTGCCCTGAGAAGTTTTGCATCAGACATTTTCCCAATTTGTCTAAACTTGTTTTATACAATTCTAAACATCTTTAAAAAGCAGTTAATTTTACATGAGTGGTTTTTTTTTTCTATTTCCTTATTTGAAAGAAACAGGTAGCAGAGTACAGCATGTATCACACTCACCACACAACACTCACTATAAGTGAATAAAGATACTTCTAAAAATCCAAGTTTTCTCAGCAAAAGTACTTGCAGGGGTATATTTACAGAGATGTCACCTTACCCGGCCATGAGACTGGGCTTGTCACCTTCAGGACAAGATCAAGATAAAGCCTGAGAGACCACTGCATACTACAATTACAAAGGTATTTCCTAGGCAGGAACTTACAGAGCTTGAAATTCCATTGGAGAGACTTACTCCACACATATGATGCTTTTAAGAACTATCAAATATGCTACAGTATCACACAATTGGCTGAGAAACATGGATTTCCCCCATTTCCAATAATAATAGATAACTAATTAACACATTTCTAGTAAGGAAAAGTAACTAGAAATTTACTTTTCTCTGAAGGGTTCTTACTATTTTTATTAAAAGTTTTATTTTTTCTTAAGCTATTTCAAAGAGTTCCAGAAATTGGGGCAAATAACAAAACAACAATAACAACAAAAACAACAACAATTTTATAGGCAGAACCCTGAAACTCCTGGAGTGGAAAGGGTGTACTGTTAAAATTTTTTCCTAGATGATTTAACCTTTATACTTAGATATAATCTTTAGTTGACAATTCATTTTATTATAACCCTCCATTTCATTCCCATTTTAAATGTCATAGTAAACATATTACCTCTAATGGTGAACTTGGCAATAAATTGAGATTGAAACAGCAAAGAAACCTACCCATCTTTTATTTCATCATTACCTAATAGTAAAGAGAATCTGGAGGTTATGATACTTAATGTATCAGAAAAAATAACTCCCTGAGTTACAAATCACTTTAAATAATAGGAATAAGAATTCCATATTAATAAACCAAATTCCATTTTATTATTTGAGGCAGAAGTTTTTAAAAGTATCCTTATTATGCTTAATAGTGATATTATTTATAATAATATTAATACCAATAACCCAAACTTCATATAAAAGGAATTTATTTGCATAATATGAAGATACCACCTGCTAGATCAAGATCAAGGTACTAAATATAATATAATAATGCCTTGAAGCATACAAATGTATAAAAATTTCATTGGTTAAAATGGTGCTGACTTCACCTAATAGATTGAAATAAGATTTTTCTCAACTTAAAATGATTTCTAAGAGTTATCAATAATTAATATAACATAAAATGACAGTGTTAAAGGAAGGAGCATACATAAATGAAGACACACAAAAACATTAAATACACAGGATGCTGCATATTATATTAAAATACATTATCACATGAGGATATTTTCTTAAAAAGCAAGAAGATTAAAATGAAAGATTTAATTCTTTAAAACATTCAAAGTATGAAAAATAATTTAAAGGAATTTCATTAGTAAAAGTAATACATTTAATTTCTGTTTGAGTAGTTTATGTTAAATGTTGTGACTGGCATATATTCACTTTTAATTTTTCATTTAGCTCATCATAAAAGTATTTTAAAGATGATTAAGTATTATTATTATTGTTAGCTTTTAAAAATCTAGCATATTCCTTCTGGCAGATGCAATTGTAAATGCACTCCAACATCCTTGACCCAACTGTATTACCCGCTAAATGGAAACACTTCCTTTGACCTTTAAGTATGTAACTTAGAGTCTTAAGAATATATAGCCCAAATATTATATACATTACTTATTGAAAGCTTAATTCTTAAAAATCTGAATAAATCAGTTTCAAAAGGCAAAGGGGGAACGAAAATAAATCATACTATTAATATATGGATTATTTATAGAAACCTGAACACTTGGCCCTCCCTTCTCCCCATAGATAGGCACAAGAATGTGAAACACCAGAAGAAATGCATTCAAAGCTTCCTAATTTGTTCCTTACTTTTGGCTGACACAGTGCCAAAGCTGTGACTCATGAAGGTCAAGGATTTTGGTCTCACAAATGCCAAAAGAAGGGTTTTGCAGCAGTTTCATAGACAATTCCATTAAAACAAACACTTGTGTATAAGCTAGTCAACAATCCACATAAAAGTTTCTTGAGGAAAATATTTTTGGAACCATTAGAAGATCAAAGGGGAGATTTTGAAAAAGTAGGAAAGAGTAAGTCAAAACCTATTTTCATCCTCCTTCAAGCTCTGATTTTACTAAAAGATCTAAACTCATCAACTTTTTCTCTGATTTGAGTGTATACTCTTGGAAGGCCTGCCTGTGTTCACCGAATAAGGCAAAACATGTTCACTTCATTCGAGGTCATCTCTGGTCTCACTTAACAATGTGTCCAACCAGGCTCTCCCTGGCCTTTCTCTACGTGCTTCACATATTATAATCAAATGGACTACATCCGTAAACACTAAGAGACTTTTCATGACCTCTAAGTCCTCAGAGTTCTCTTTGCCTGGAATTTTCCCCCAAACCTACCATTCCTTCAGCTCAGAAAAAACCATCTACATCTCTCAGAGAAAATTAGTGGCCTACTCTCCTGAACTTCCTTGAGTATGTCTTATATATAAAATATATGTTTTTGTCTTCCTTCTGCTATCACATTTTTTTATTATAAAAATTCACATATTTATCTCCCTTAAAAGAGGAGATGAGAGGGAGAAAACCTTACACATACAAATATGTACAGCCAAGGACACAAATGGTCTGAATGAATGAATAATGAATGAATGAATGATCAAATTAAGAAATGACTTGGAAAAGCTATTTTTTCCAAGTCATACGTGAATGTTTGGGTATTGGATTGCAGAAGGTGAGAAATTAGCCAATTAGGTGTAAACTATTAAAGTATTTTTATAAAAGGATAAAGATTAAAGTACCAATCTAAAAAAAGTGTGTCTAGATAGAAGTTTGCAGTTGCATGTAGTAGACAACCACTGAGCCTTTAATTTCTATGTTTAAGTCATTGTCCATGTTTTGTAATTCATTACACAACCAGGATTACCATGTTCATCGCCTTTATGTAACAAACACTCCATAACAAAGATTACCAATATAATTCATTTTATTCGCATAAATCCTGTGAAAAAGGTGAGCATCTCCATTTTATAGACACAGGCTGATACAAAGGGTAAGAAATGTGCCCAAGGTCACAGGACACATAATGTCTATGCTGCAACTTTCAAATGAGGTTTGCTTTAAAAAATGCTTATTTGTTTATTTTCACAGAATGTTGGCTGTATTACAATCCCATATATCCCAATTTATGATAATGTGACATTTCAGAGGCTAGGAAATGTCAATCCTTGATATTATTTTGTCTTACCTTAAAAAAAATCCAACCCAACCCAAAAGCTACACTTAAAGAATCCATAGTTTTGTTTATAGCAATAACTTTGCAATATGCAAATTCAATACATTTTAAACGTGTGGGGTAATTTGATTTTCTATGTAAAGAACAATTGGAAAATCAACACAATTTTGAGAAGAAATCATTCTTCTGACACAATGCCCCTGTGTTAATCCCAGTTTTATGTGTCCAATATTTCAGAAAAGTGTCAGTGATGAATGCATGCCCCCAAAAGGCCCTTTCTGACCTGGCGATAGAGTCTGATTAGGCAAAGTCTAAGTGGAGGTAACCTGCATCTGTATTTCATGGAGGGGTAGCCTCCATGTGATTGATGATGATTAACAACCAAAGCTTTATATACAGAAAAGCCATGTTTGATTGTAATTCATTGCTGTGTAATCATCCCTGTAACATATAATTATACACAATGACTAGTGAATTAGGAACAAACAAAAAAAGGACTCAGAATAACTTTTGGATTTAGAGAGGCCAGTTCTGGAAACAGGCTGGCATTCTGCCAGCCCCTGCTGGTTCAAAAAGAGATTCTCCCCAAGACTATTCAGAGAATCACTGGGAAAAATAAGCAGCATTCACATCTGATGTGCCTTGCAAATGGCTGACAGGTCCCAGTGTCAGTAAAACATCAAATTGCCAGCAAGATTTCATGTTGCTACTAAAATTTGAAGTGTGCAATTACTTTAATTTTATACCTTTCTTGTTCAGCTCAAAGAGGTCTTTTTTTTTTTTTCTTTTTTTTGCAACAGGGAAAAAAAGTCCTATATAGTCAATCACACCTTGGCCTTTCAATCCCACACATTTCAAGAAAACCACCTCTTGTTTTTAATTTTGTCTCAAAGTATATGACTACAAGCATTACAAAATTATATTTCTTGAAAACTATGCCTTTGGGAATTCAGTTTTCTTTTGAAAGAAATAAATATTTCTAAAATCATGGTGAAGGGCTTAAAAGAACTATTAAAGTGCTCTGTCTATAACCTGTGCTAGTAGATGTATGTCTTCATTCAATGAAATTATTTAATAATAACTTATTTTATACAAGTAGTAATTTTAAATTTTTTTAAAATAAATTAATTGGATTTGAATACAATTAAAAATATCTTTTTCATACACAAATAAAAAGAACAAAGCAGTGATAAACCCTACAGTGTGGATGATTCTAAAAGAATATTATTAAAAGTGAAGCAAGCCCTGGATGGGTGGCTCAGCTGGTTGGGGTATCATCCTGTACACCAAAAGGTCGTGGGTTAGATTCCTGCTCAGGACACATGCCTGAGTTGTGAGTTCAGTGTCTTCTTAGGGCACATATGAGAGGCAACTGATTGATGTATTTCTCTTGCATTGATGTTTCTCTTCCTTTCTATCTCCCTCCCTTCCCCTCTCTCTAAAATCAGTAAGTATGTCCTTGGGTAAGGATTTTTTAAAAAGTGAAGAAAATCATGCCCAGTATGATTCTATTCATGCACCATTCTGCAAAAGGCTAAATATATAGGGGGTCAAATATATGGTAATGGAAAGAGACTAAACTTTGGGAGATGAGCACAGAATCCAATATACAGATGATGTGTTATAACATCCTACACTTGAAGTTTACATAATCTTGTTAACCAATGTCATCCCAGTAAATTTAATTTAAAAAAATACAGGAATGCAAAGCAGGTTAGTGGTTGCTGGGGTACTGTGAAGAGGCAGTGGGAACACGTTGGGGATGAAACTGGTCTACACCATGATGGTGCAAACATAACTGTATGACCCGTTAAAACTAATCGAACCATACACCAAAAAGGGTAATTTTTACTGTCTGCAGTGATTTCCTCAGTGAACCTTATTTAAAAATTATTTTCATAGATGCTCCCACATTGATTTCTCAGAACTCACCAGAAGATAGATTGGGAAAGAACTGTTGTTGTCGTTATTTTACAGAGGAATAAGCTGATGCTTAAAGAAGTTAAAGTACTTGAGGATAACTAACCTACAAGCATCTACTCTCTGCATTTGGCCCTCTTAATGTCAAAGCCGGCATTTTTCCTCTTATAGTACACTGCCTCTGGGTACCTTGGTATAATGTTCAATTCAATTAAAATTTGTCATTAAAATTAGTCTTCCTCCTACATTACCTTAGGTATTTTATATTGAGATTTTTCCATACTTACCAAACAATATTGAATATGACCACCAGGTACGTGTTAATTTCATAATGAATTTAATACAATGGTGCATTATGCCATTTTGGCAGCAAAAAGTACCAATGATTTAAGGTTTAATTAACAGGATGCTGTCCAAAGCACAGAAAGTAAATAGACTATTGTGCATTACACCAGATGGATGACTTCTAGAGAAATATGGTTACCTCTGAGTAAATAATACTTTGAGAGGAGCACAGACAGATCAAACTGCACCTTGATAAATATATATATCAATGTCACATTAGGGATATTTGAAAGAGCAGGAAAGTGTTAAAGTGAGAGAATGAGAGGCTTTCTAACATACTCATTAATCAAAATAAATGCTATGAAAGAGAAAATAGATGTTTGTGTATTGCTCAAGAGAATGGAACCTGAATCTTGTAATTTTAAACTACAAGTTAGTTCCATATCTGACACATAGTGGGTGTACAATATGTGTAGAATGAATGCATGAATGAAATACAACTTGGGTTATCCAGCACAGGGACAAGTTGCTTGATGAAATCATCCCCTACCCATTAAAGATGATTTGATGGTGAGCCTCAGAAATCCTTCATAACAGTCCTACATTAGACAGTTGGTTGGAAAAACATGGAAGATTTCTTCTAAAAGGCTGTTGTAAGGAGAAAAATTGGAGTAGAGAGTAGAAATGAGGTTGAAATTGTGCCATTCATGAGTAGGACTAGAAAGTCAGCAAATAAAATAGAAAAAAAATGTTTTTAGTGAAGGCTTTTTCAACAAATAATGTTCAAATAATTGTACATCCATTTTAAAAAAAAACCTAGACACCTTATGTATTTCATAAAAATTAAAATGAATCACAGAGCTGAATGAAAAATGTAAACCTATAAAACTCCTAAAAGATAATATAGTTGAAAATCTAATGACCTTAGGTTTGGTATTGACTTTCTAGGCACAAAACCAATAGCATAATCTGTGAAAGAAAAAACATAGGTTGGACTTCACTAAAGTGAAACTTCTGCTCTGTAACAGAATATGCTCAGAGAATAGAATGAGTCACAGGCTGAGATAAAATACTTGAATGTGTGTGTGTGTATGTATGTATGTACGTGATGTGTGTATATATATATGTATATACATATATATACATATATATATACACATTCACATATATATACACACCTTCTCTGCATATATATACACATACACACATGCATATATATGTGTATATATATATATATATACACATATACATATACATATATACATATAAATACACATATACATATACATATACACATACACATACACACACATGCATATATATGTGTGTATATATATATACACATATACATATACATATATATATATACACATATATACACACACACACACACACACATATATATATATATATATATATATATATATATATATATATATATACACACACACACACACACACATGCGGAGAAGAACCTGGTATCCAAAATATGCAAAAAAAACCTCTTGTAACTACACAATAAAAGAATTTAAAAAACATGCAAAATGTCTGAATAGTCACCTCACCAAAGAAGATATACGAATCACAAATAAAAATATGCAAACATGATCAACATCTTATGTGGATGGGGGATTGCAAACTAAAGCATCAGTGAGATGCTGTTACACAGCTGTTGGCAAAAATTCAAACACTGAAAATCCAAACACTGATAGCATCAAACGCTGGTGAGGCAGTGTAACCACAGGAAATTTTATTCATTGCTAGTGGTAACAGGAAATAGTGCTGCCATTTGTACAAATTCATTATTAGGTCTGTGAAAATATTCCCTATGATACTGCATTGGTGAGTATCTGTCATCATACTCATCATCAGAACCCATGGAATGTATTTACAACCTAAACAGTGAACCCTAATGTAAACTATGGACTTTATGTAACAATAATATATAAATATCGGCTCCTCTAATGGAAGACAGTGGAGATTGGGGGTGGGGGAGATGAAGGCTTATATATAAGCTTAGTGCTTAGGAGTTTACAAAAGTTTCTAAAAACATTCAAATAAAGGATATTTCAAAGAATCTAATCTGAATTACAATAGATATATTAAATATAAGCTTTAAAAATAATTATTTTGTGCCATGAACAAGCATAACATCCCTTTTTGATCTCTATACCTTTTTGACTATACCTTTCATAGATTTGTGAATTAGCAAGTTCAAAAATACTGTGGTGTTTTATTTTTTTAATTTTTAAAATATTTATTTATTTGTTTTTAGAGAGAGGAGAAGGTAGGGAGTAAGAGAGGGAGAGAAACATTAATGTATTGTGGCCTCTCACGTGCCCCCAAATGGGGACCTGGCCCACAACCCAGGCATGCGTCCTGACTGGGAATTCAACTGGTGACCCTTTGGTTCACAGGCCAGTGCTCAATCCACTGAGCCACGCCAACCATGGCTACGTTGGTATTTTAGATTTTATTTTACGATTATACCAAAATTCCCAGTTTCTGCCTGAAACCAAGATTTTTTCAAGACACTGTACTTCCAGGGTATGTCCATTTATTTGACTGTTAAAAGTAAGTTATTTCTTTATTGTCAATTATATTGGAGATGGATTGCCATTTATTTTGGAGAATTAGGTGTGCCTTCTCAAAATTTATACTATTCTTCAATAGATTTGTCTTTGAGACTCATTTCTGCAATATTCTCTTAATTTATATAAGTGAATATATTTTATTTATGATACAAAATAAAAGTTCTCAGTAAGTATGTCTCTCCAAAGACTGTACTAAGATTCCAAAAGTCTTTTATTCAAATGAAAGATGTTGTAGAAGATCCCAATATATCCTTATTAAATTTTATTGCAAACTATCTAAAACATGGTTTCCACACTTGAAAGAATAGAGATTGAGTGATTACCTAAAAGTGATTTTTAAAAATATTTCCCTTTAATAATGAAATTCATGGTACATGGGTCCAATTTAACAAAATGTAAATAATGAAAATACATTGAGATATATTTAAAACACACTTTAAGGAAAAGAAGAGAGTAATAATTGCTTGCAATCCAATCCTAACACCACTTATATTCACTATTGATATTTGTGCGTGGGGGGGTAATTTCTTATAATTTTCCTATGCCTGCATTATGTAGGAGTTTTATAATACTCTTTTATAATTTTCTCTCTCCTGCTCCCAGGCACATTATTTAAATAATTTCTAAGTCACTAAAAAAACATTTAAAATAAATTTTATGCTTGTTACACCAATAGTTGGAGTTTTAAAAATTTCCAAGTGGTAATACATTCTTATAATTCAAAAATCATAAAGAAATGCATGTGATAAAATGCCTATGAAAGTTTCCTCCCCATTTCTGTCCCCCTCCAAATTCCCTTCTCAGTAGTAACTAATGTTATTATTTTTTGATAACTTTATCTTAAAATAATGTAAACATGTATATGTAAATATATCTGTGAACTTTTTCATTTTTTTCTATAGATGGGATTATACCACACACTCTGTTATGAATCTTGTATTTCTTTTTAATTAACAATGTATCTTGGAGAACATTTCACATTAGTAAAGAGTTTTACACTAGTTTTCACACTAGTTTTCACAGCTCTGTAATATCCCATTTAATGGATGTACCATTCTGTGCCCAGGAAGTTCCCTACTAACAGGCATTTCATTCATACAAGCAATGCAGCAACAAAGTACTTGTGCATCCTTCCTTTTGCATGTGAATAAACATATCCGTAGGGCAAGTTTGCAGAAATCAAATTACCAATTGAACAGCATCTGCATTAAAAATTGATGGACAGGGTCAAATCGCTTCCATAAATGTTCCATCAATTTACACTTCCACATATATTTTGATTTATCATAATTTACTTAAGCCCCCTTCTGTTATTGCCCTTTTGAGGTGTTTTCAATAATTTTCTATTATTCACAAGGCTCTGATGAACACCCTATGTTGTTAATAATATTTGTGCCATCCTAAATTAATTCCTGGTGAATATATCCTAGAAGTGAAAATAATGAGATTCTTTAAGACTTGATTGTTTCATTTTTACTGTGCTCTTTTGTGAAATTACATCATTTTTTCTACTTTTTTTAGATTAATCTCTTGGACGTTTCCAGAATTTCTCCACCTCTAAAATTTTAAGCTGCAATATTATACATTTTCAACACACCCTCTACCCTTCCAAGTTTCTCATGCCCTATTTCTTCTGCATGTGTTCTGGACTCCTCAACTTTAAGTGAGTGATGCTGAATCTCCTCCATCTTATCTGCACTCCTGTATCCAGTCAGAATTCTATAGCTAATCACTTTGACTGCTCTCCAACCTCCTTCACCCTGTTCCTGTTTCCTGTACCTGGTGAAGCCTAAATTTCAGAGCCACCCACAAATCCAGATTTTTGTGCCTTAGGGACTGAGCATCTTGGCAAACAGAAAGGAAGGTCTATGTTGTGCAGCGGCCATGTCTCAGTTAATCCCATTTTCCCACAGATCATATTTAAGTCTTCAACACCTTCAAAAAAAACACCACATCATCTTCCCCATTCATGGGGGATAATTTCAGCAATATTTTTACACAGAAAACAGCAGCTGTTACAGGGAAATCCTCTCCCTCTTCTGTAGCCTTCCCCTTCCCTTAGTCACAAACACCTTTGCCTTCTTTCCTCCAGTGAAAAGGATGAGAGAAGGACACTGGCCCTTCTGCTTGACCTTCTTCAGTGACTCCCCACTAATTTTAGGGTGAACTCCTTAACATGACCTAGCATGTTCTTAGAGTTTGAACTCTCATTTTCATGTCTGCTCACTTCTACTTAAAGCTTATACTCCCAGAAATTCCCTGATTGGCCATGTTTGCCTCAGTGTTTTCACTGTCTGGAATACATTTCCCTTTTTCCCTATTCACCTAGTTTATGCCTCCTACTTTTTCGAGAATCTACTCAGATGCAACATTTTCTAGAAACATTTCCTAGATGCCTCAGTCTTGGGTAGGTGTCCCTTTTATGTGGTGTCAGAACCCTTTTGTGGACTTTCATCGGGGCACTTAGCACACCACATAAGGTTGTCTTTATGGAGACCTCAATTCCATTGGAACATACACACTAAATATTTTATAAGCTACTTGTGAACATATTGACTCGAATTGTTTGGGCTTATTTTTATTGTTTTTGCCTTTTATTCTTACTATGTCTCAACAGTTTCTAATGCCAGATGCCTTGACTTGAAAACAAACCAATTTATTGGTCATAATGACTTCCATTTACCGAGAATGCATTCTCATGCTATTTCATTTCATTTTAAGAAAAATAAATAAATATATACTTTATTTGGGGTGAAGAATGATCTGCTAAAAATCATCTGCTCATAAGATAGCTTTATAAATAACTATTTATCAACACTAATATTTTATGATTTTACATTTTAATCCAATAATAAATAGAACCCTATTATTTTTCAAGTTAACTTAAACACTCTTTATGTTGTACATCATTCTTCTGATCAGCTATAAATTTAAGGTAGCATTATAAACACTAGTAGGTTCCAACTTTGACCTATGTTTTCCTATCATTGTGAAACATGTTTTATATTTGAAGGCTTTTTTCCTCAAACAGAAAAGATAATGGAGCATCTCTTTATTAGGAGTAAGCATATGCCTTGGCCAGTATATTGATATTTTCGAGCCTCATCCCGTACACCAAAAGGTGGAAGGTTCAATTGCCAGTCAGGGCACATACCTAGGTTGCTGGTTCGATCCCTGGTTAGTGCATGTGCTGGAGGCAACTGATCAATATATCTCTTTCACATGATGTTTCTCTCTCTTTTTCACTCTCCCTTCCCTCTGTCTAAAATTAATAAACACATCCTCGGGTGGTGATAAAAAAAGATATATAGGAGTAAGCATATAATAGTGTCATGTGAATACAAATTTGAAAAGAAAAATGAATTTATGTTCTAAGATTAAAGATTCAATATAATTAAAAATAAACAAGAATAATTTTAAATATGGTATAGAACTTAAGGAGATTTATGTGGAAACTTAAAGCTTCTAAAAGGAAGAGAGAGGATAACTGAACTAATTCATTGTCTTTTAGAATGAGTGGTGAAAAGATTTAATTTTGAGTCATGGCTGGAAATATAGAATTGTACTACACTTGACCAAGATATGAAGAGGCAAGACTATATATTCATATCATCCTTGGCACCTATAATATCATTTCAACAGCAAAAATGTCAACTATCACATGCAAAAAAGTATTGGAGAAAAGTACAGTTGAAGTTGATTATTTCAAATAATCTAAATGTTATTTCCCAATAAATGAAAGGGTTAAATTGAAGCTAATAGGATATTAATTTATTTGGCTGAAAAAATTATTTTTTGAGCTGATGCCTAAGGTCTCCTACACTATTTACAATTCAATAGTTTATAAAATACTTACTGAGGATCTGCTGTATGCCATACACTACTTGGCACTGGGGCGAAAGGCATAAATAAGATAAAGTTTGACATCTTGTCAGCATGTAATTCAGAAGATTGTTACCTAATTAAGTTCAGTACAACGTGGTAAGTGGTAATATAAGAAAGCAAAAGAGTGATAGAAACACCAGGAAAGATCATCCAATTTGGTTGTACTTAAGAGTCAGTTTGAAAGGAAGAGTCATTCATTCATTCAAGATGAGCAGAATGGAGAAAGGCACATGCAGTTAATGGGAGAGGCTTAGAAGAGCAAAATCTAGGTAGCCACAGCATCAGAATCCAACCATGGTCCATGATATACTGTATGTATTTAACAATGACAGACTAAACTAGCTTTACTTTTAGCTATTATTCATTGTTTCCTGAGAGCTAGAAACTATGATGCATACCTTACCTAACTTAATTATATTAGTATCCTATCAGGAAAGTGAGATGATAGACAGATAGATTTGAGAAGTTTAAAGGAGTTAAGTAACTTCTCAGCCACAGCACAAATGCACACATCAATCATATTTTCAACAGTAAAAATCTAAGCACAGCACTAAATCTTGTCTTTTATCTCATTAGTTGCCATTCAAAATATCATTAATAATTTCAATCAGTGATTTAAAAGAGTATAGTGATACAGTCAAGGCCATTTTTCAGAAGATTTACATTAAAAACATTTCTCTTAAAAATTGTGTAATTATTAAATTGTTAAAAATTATAACTGTTCTTTGGTATAAAATTATTGTCAATAAAAACATAAAAGAATGGTATTAATGTTGAGATTAAAAAAAAGACATTAGGACTAAGCAATAGCTGAGTGATTCCATAGCTGGGGTAATGAAATAAAACAAGGCATAGAATATAAGAAAATGCATAAAATGCACACAAGCCACAAAGGTTTATAAATCTACTATGATGTCACACCACAGCACAATTATAAAGTGATTCTGTTCTTGTGAAGAACTGTTTCAAAACATGGCAATGTTAATATATCTCTTGTCTGGCATACAGTAAAATAACACAAAATATGTAGTTAGATCTCCTCAATGCATTTGGTAATGAGTGAAATGGCTACAAGGTTAAATTAATGTAAGAAAGGAAAAAGTTATCAGTAAAAACAAGTATGAAAGACACTCCTGGCCATCGAAGAGCATGCAAAAACTTAAAAGTATACTCCAATGTTTATATTATCCAAAGCTAGGTTTTGAGGAGTAATGCATAAATGATATCTTATAATATCTCTTCTCCGCTCTATGAGCCATTGCTACATCATTTTGGGATTGGGGGAAAAACAGGTTTGCCTGCCTTTATTAATGCAGAATAAATACAGCTTTCAAACCTTGGATTCCATTCATTCTTCAAAATGACCAGTAGAAAGGAAACTAAGGTTCTACAAGTGTCATATTGAACATTATGAAAGGGAATAAGATTTTTTTCAGACAAACATTAGCATTATCAGTACAAAAATAAAAATATTCTTATTTTTAGATTTTTCCTTTTATTTTATGAGTGTTTTATATATTCTATTATAGAACTGTATGAACATTCAAAGCAACTCCTAAAATTGAGCATCTATAGAGGGCCATTATGATAATTCACTACAATATGTACTTTGATATCTTTGTCAGAGTCAAATGCCTAAACAATAAAGAATGAAACTTTAAATTTTTTTATGAGTAATGTAATTATAGTTATTCTAAGATGAATTAATGCAGGTCAAATGTTCCTGGGATGAAAAATTAACACAATGCAGAATGTTACTAATATGATTTTCCCTATGAATCTTAGCCACCTTCAGTCAGGGTTTATCTTATTCATTTGAATATTCCCAGTGCTGGTCTCATAGTAGGGGTACAATAAATATTTACTGAATTAATGACTAAAAATTGGTTAATATTAATAGCATGTGTAATAAGCAATAAATCATTCATTCAGTGTTCTCCTTGGAAGAAGGTCACTAATCCAGTACCCTCAAGGATGTAATCAGGTCATGGAATGGGGCACACCAAGCTGATGCTCAGAGTCAGTATTGTGATTGTACCACTGACCAATAGTCTGACCTCAGGAAAGTAACATGGCCTCTCTAAAATGTAGTAGCCTCTTTGGTATAAGTGATAACAAGTACAGAGGATACTGTATTACATGAGTCAAAAAACATAGAGGGCTTAGAATAGGCATAAGATTAGAACTTGAACTGAAAAACTGTGTGAATCTGAAACGGTCCCACACTGGTGCTAGGCACATGGAGTAAACCCCTTGCAGTCTCAACGGGACAAAGTGGGGCAGAGAGACCCCTGTATTTTAGAGTTGTCTACATTTTGCTCAAGAACAGAGAGGAGAGACATCTAACAGAAAGAGAAAAGATGATATACCTGACTTGTGTTGTAAGGGATGAATAAGGGCTGGATAATTATAAAAGTTGAAGTTTAGGGTTGAGGTTAGGGTTCTGAGCAGAGGAAGTAGCATGGATGAACACAAGTTGGGCCAGAGATGCCACCGGAAAGATTTTAAGTAATCAGATCAGATTAATTGAGCATGAGTAAACTTTCATATAAATTGTTTGCAGGAGAAATACATTGCTAAGATCGTAAGCATGATGATAAAACAGGTATGGAGACTTATGTGGGAATTTAACTCAGAGCTTGTAGAAGAGTCAATAACTGAACTAATAATATTTAAGAAAATAAGCAAATATAGTGAAGCTTTTGATATTTGATTATTGTGGTTTTTGTGACCGATTTTGTTTTCTATTAGGTTTAGGTTAAATCTTTATTTTTTTAATATTTAAATTGTAAATGGCAGTATTCTTTGATACATAGGAAAATGGTTCAGTATCCTCTAAAACACTCAATTTTCTCTGCAAATGCCAAAATCTGAATAATTTGGGGTACTACTCTAAGCAAAGAGCAGTAATTTTGGAAGGTGGCTATATCACAGATTTATTCTTTTTGACCTTGTTTTTCCTTACTCTGATTAAATACTTTTTCTCTCATAATACAGTGTTTTTTCCCTATCAGAAGAAAATGATCTAGCATTTCTTGTTTTACACTCCACAGTGAATGCGTTATCTTTTATATGAGACCCCAGGTACACCTTAGGCAGTTCTGACAATTTCAACAAGGAAACAAGGGTTAACCTGCAGAAAGCACAGCCTGTTTTGAAGTGACATTAGTAGAAACAATCAGGGCAGATCGATTAACTCAGCCACAGATTTACTTACATAATAGACTTTGACTTCCCAGTGGTTCCCAAGTTCTGTGCCAAGTCTGCCTCATTTTTGTTTCCCTTTGCAGGCAGGGCCTTTTATATTACATTACATATAGTTAACCCAATCCAATCCCTATAAAACAATTTGTTTAAGATTATAGGAATCTTTATGCATTGATTACGTCTTTTTTTTATTGTAGTTCAATTACAGTTGTCCCCATTTCCCCCCCCTTACTTTCCTCCTGCCCTACCCACCCCCACCTCCCACATTCAATCCTCACCCCCACTGTTGTCTTTATCTATGGGTCCTTGAAGACCCTTCCCCTTCTTTCCACTGTTATCCCCCTTCCCCCTCCTCTCTAGTTACTGTCAGTTTGTTCTTTATTTCCATGTCTCTTTTTATTTTGCTCGCTTGTTTGTTTTTGTTGATTAGGTCCCACTTATAGATGAGATCATATGGTATTTGCCTTTGTCTTTCATAAACTGTGAAGTCCCCTAGTTTCTCATCCATAGCAAAGCTTTGTGTACTGGATACAATTGTTGGCTTTGAGTCATTCATAAAATAGTGCATAGGCATTCCATCCACACAGCCTACTTTACCTGGAGAAGTTCTGCCTCCTTCCTGCTGGTACACGTCTGGCAGAATACTCGCAGTACAGTGTCCTCATTTTGTTTGTGGTGGAAGCATCCAGCTGACCTAGAGTCCAGAGTTGTGCTATTTCTGAAACTGCAATTCTGGAAGTTTATTAAGTGTGTTTATTTTATCTAATCTTAAACTTAGTTTTAAATCCAAATTATAACTTTCACCAGGCTTTTACATTTGATACTGAGTTAGCCTCCACCTGGATTTGTTCAAAATACATACAAACATACATTAAGTGCACAATATTTGCAAAGAGAAAGGTGGCAAAGTTTCACTTTCACTTAATGTTCTCAAGTGTTCTCTGTCTGTTTATGGCTATATGTTCCCATAGTATACAAAATTCTTTCTGAAGCCAATGAAACTCATTTGTGATAACATTGATGGAACTCTCAGGCCTATTTATTCTTAGCTGAATAAGAGATGCTCACATCGTTGACATGGTACCCCTGACTGGGGACCACATCAGCATCCATCTGAGACAACAGCTCAAGGCAAAATTAACAGTCTGTTCCTTTCTCTCTGTTGCCTGAGCACTTTGAGTACGTTTCTCTGATCGCAGCTTTTTGTTTTGACAGTGTGTAATTATATGTGTTCATCCATCTTTCTCATTAGATTCTAAATTCTTTGTGGGCACTGACTCTGACTTGCTCCTATTTATATTCCTTACCCCTGAAGTGCATTCCTGTTATGTAGCCCAATAAAATCAGCAAGACAAACACATAAATTGTACAATAAGACAGTGCTTCCTCACCATTCATTCCATATTCACTGCTCCCTCACTGTATTTCCCAGATAGCAGTTTCAAGAGGTTCAAAGACCAGTCTCTTATTGAGGAAATTGTTAATAAAAAATAGGCAAGAACTCCAATTGTATATACATTTGTACACACCAAAAATACATGAACACACTCATATGCATGTATCTACATGTGTGTAAAACATTAGTCATATAATGTAATATCACCTTTCAAGAAATTATGAATAGAAGCCTTAGCACTCAGAAGCATCGAATTCTATGGCAGTCTAATTAATTCTTTAAAAGCTATGAGGAGATACAATGTGAAATACTGTATTGCATCTATTTTAAGCAGTGTACTCAAATAAGGTAAAGGTGGACCCTATAAATCAAATGCCTAAGATGAGGAAATGGACTAACTTTTCCCCTGAGGAAAAAAATGTCCAATAATCTGTATTTTAATTACAGATATATACATATACAGAAAAGCAAAGAAGAATCATTTCCTTTCTTTTAGGTATTTTAATATAATGATCTATGCAATTTTATATATAGAAAAATAAAGGTCAAGAAAAAGTGGAGAAAAATACATGAAAAGTTCAACAACCAATACAATAATGTTCTGAGAACAATGCAATTGTGAGAGCTTTGACAAGATTTCTTTAGCTCTTGAAAAAAATTTCCCTGGCTGAGTTTACAATGCAAACACAAGATTTATAGTATCTTCCTTCTAAAGAATTCTATTAATAACTAATCATTTATTAGCATACTATGTCTATATTGACAACAGATGTTTTCTTTATTTTCTACTAGTGAGAGGAGAACCAAATAATTTTATAATGTAAACAAAAATATATTATTGGGTTTTATAATATTGGCAAAACTCTAACCACATGTGACTTTTATCCCTAACTTGTTACTGATGTATTTTTTTACTTTATAATAGATGTTTTTTTATTTTAGGATATAAACAAATAGTATTGAAATAAGTAGAGAGGAATGAACTATAAACCTGAAGACAGTCAGGGGTCTTAGAGGGGCAGCACAAAATTCTGTTAAGAGTTCTAGTTAGCAACTTGGAAAAAAAAAAACCAACAACCAGCCAACTGTCACCTGGAACAAAGATAGATAGGACAATGTGATACTCTGATTGTTAGACAGGCTGCCTTATGGGTAAGAAGCTTCGTAAAAAGCATTTGTAGGAAAAGAAAGATTTGCAGTCCTGTCTGTGGGGAACTATTTATTATATGGATCAAAGAACACATATTTCAAGTACGACTATTGGTAATAAAGAACACAGAATTCATGCATAATAAACACAGCCTGATATTCCTAAAATAACACTGTCAGAGATGCCCCTTGGATATTGATCCGGCACTGGTGAGTACTGGTTACAAGAACAGTAGAGCAAGAACACATCAGGGCTTCTATAATTCTATTACAGTAAAAAACAAAGGACCCACAGAGAGCTGGCGGGAGTGACAAGTTAGGCCAAATATTCTTCCTTTTGAGACACTTGTTAAAAATTCTTAATTGTAAGGCAAATGGTTCTGGTAATGTCAACTAATACTGAAAGCATGCATTTTCTTATGTTAAGAATGGCAAAACTAAATACTTAATGAGACTTTTAAAATGTGTTATCCTAAGCATTTTGTTGCTCCCTCTCATTGTGAAAATTATCCAGTCTTCATTACATCCATCACAAAGTCACAATTTTTTTTATCAGCTACTCAGAATTCATAATCCCAAATCTAAACAAGACATATCTTAAAATCTAATATTTTAAAAAAATCTTATTTATTGATTTGAGAGAGGAAAGGAGATATATATATATATATATATATATATATATATATATATATATGGAGAGAGAGAGAGAAACATCGATTTATTGTTCTACTTATTGATGTATTCATTGGTTGATTCTTGTATGTGCCCTGACCAGGGATCAAATCTGCAACCTTGGCATATCAGGATGATGCTCTAATAAACTGAGCTACCTGGTTAGGGCTAAATCAAATCTTAATTCATAATGTCACACAACCATTTGGAAAATCTGTCTACTATGTATACAAATAAAGAAAGTAAAGATAATTAAATTGAAATGGTCCTTTGAATTTAATTGATCAATTAACTTTTAGGCAGCAGACCTGGAATTATATTGGATTAATGATGATTTCTTTTAGCATATCATAATATTAATTCCTCTCTTTCTGATTTAGTTTTTTACCTCTACCTTACCACTATTTAAAGGTTGATGGAAATGTTGAACTAAAAAACTGTTTATGAAAGATGACCAATATGTTAAGACAACAATTACCTCACGACAAACCTAGTGTGGTAGCTGGGATACTGGAGGACTTCAGTGGATTCAAGAGGGATCATTCCAGGACCAAAATGTACCCATAGGGACTCAATTGTACTTTCTTGGACTAGAATCAAGCGGAACTACTCAAATAAAATAGCAGATGACACTAGAATCTTCCTACAGTCTGACAATTATTGACTTATTTCTGCACCACACCAACCAGGGTGGGAGTGGGTACAGTGTGCCAAGCTGGCTCCTCCCAGGTGTTGAGAAAAGCTACCCAGATACAAACAGAATGCATTTCTGGGGTAGAATGGATGGAACAGAAAGGTGGATTATTAATTGCTCAGTGCCTTCTGGGACATGAAATTTGGCAGCTGTTCAACTGAGTCACTTAGACTGTTTTTAAAAATATTCATCCTTTATGCCCACAAAATTAAAAAAAAATACAATTAAGCCTAATGAAACAGGATTTACTAAGATGTCATTTTTCTGCACTTTAATGTTAAATAAAATTTCAGAAAGTGTCTAACTTTTGCATGAACTATGTGTAGGGGAAAATGGAAGGATATTTGCTCTTTGATAAGCCTTCAGAAAAGCAATTTAAAATTGAGTAAAAGAGAAAGATATTATCTGAACAGTAGGTATTGTGAAAATTGGGCTGCAAAAATTAAAATACTAGTTTGTGCCACAGCCATAAATTGCTAAACTAATTATCTAGTAGGAGCATAACTGAATCATTCAGAGGGGCAATTAGCAATCACACATAATGAGCCCCGCTACTGTTCCTTGTCATTCAGTATTTAGCTCTCATGAGCCAAAAGAAACAGAAGTTATTTCCTACCCTTCTCAGAGGGCATTACAACTATACGGAGTGCATCAACCCATGTTATTACTCCCAGGAGCGTGACTTTTCTCTGGACTACACATTTATGGCTTCCCCTGGACAAAGCTTCCCCCTTCCTCAGGCCCTTGAAAGCCATCATCTTCGTAGTCATTATTTTTTATTAAAAATATAAACTGCACCAGAACCAAATTATATGTTTTCTTTAATGGTTTTACTGAATCCTGATGCAGCCACTGGCACTATATCATTTTTTAATGGTATTTTCTGGAGTAATAACTGAAGTTTTAATTGGAAGTATACATTACAATACTTCTAGCTTTTTTCATATGCATTTTAGACAGTAAAGCAAACTGATATAACTCACCCATTCATTAATTTTTTTTACTGAACATGTTGAACAATTTCAGACAGGAGTCAGTGTCCTGGGACACTGAAATGAGTAAGACTTGGTCCCTGTGTCTAGGATCACAGTCTACTGCAGGGAAGATGGAGTGTATACTTAAATAATTACATGACAATGTGGTAAAAGCAATAATGAGGGACTGTGTATCAACACCCTACTCTATGTCACTTACCCTCAGTGCCACCTCATATTATGAGTAGATTCAAAAGAGTAGATGGAAGAATAATATTAATAATACAAATCAAGGGAGGGAGTAGATTGGGGGGGATAAAAATTTAATTCAGCCATTTTTTAAATTCAGCTGAAATTTATTAAACACCCACCTAATAAAAATGCATTGATTGATCCCATACCTTACCATCAAAAGACTGATGTTCTAGGAAATTCTCAGGTGGAGAGCCCAGGGCAGCACCAGTGCACAAAGCACAGGACAGCTAGCATCACAAATCCCTTGCTCAGGTGCCATTTGAGCCAAAGAGCTTGTAGGGGTATTTGTCATGGAAAACAGAACACAACTCTAAAGAAGGGGTGTGAACTAATGGGAGAGAGCTTTGTGGGAGGGCCGCCCTCTGAGGGCCACGTGCTTCTTCTTTCCTGAATCTACCAGGAACGGGACCTTCTTCCTCCCCCTGCTGTGGGGGTGTCCAGTGCCTCGAGTCCAGGGAGAGGACTGCAACTCCTGCTGCCCTACTCTGGTCTGAACTAAAACAGCAATTACTAAAAACAGAGATTGGTAGAAATACAGACATGTTTTAGGACAAGCAGAGGACTATGCTCTACAAGGACTTATTTTTAATCTCCTGAGAGGAGTTCATTCTGCAATTAGCCCAGGAACTGTGAGACCAGAGAAACCAGCAGTCCACAGCCTTGTGCACTGGGTACTGGCTTCTGTTATATTCTGGTTCCAGTATCTGGGCAGGTCTGGATCTCACATTTTTCTGGGTACTGCGTGTTATCATTACATCTGAGGATACACACGTGCACACACACATGCACATACACAGGCTCATACACACTCCCACACATACAGAAACATACTCATACACATGCATACGAACATGCCTTATAATGCTTAGGAGAAGAAAGTAGTTATGTGTGTTGGGGCGGATGGGCTGGAGAGTGGTTGCCCACAAATGGTAGGTCCCTCCTTTCACCTAGCCCCTTCCTAGTAATTTATCTATTTTAACAACTATGACAACTAAAACTTGATATTGGCACTCGTTCCTTATGCATAAACTCATTTAGATATTAAGCCTTACAAAATCCTTCTCTGAATACAAAAGCTACAGGTAGGTTGGGGGCTCTGGTTGCTGCTTACACACCAGATTTTGCATGTCTCCTGTCCCCCTCCCTCACGATGTAAGGTACAATACAATGTACTCACTTTCTTCATGTCTGTCTTTCTCAGTAGAATCTTCAAACCACATTCAGCACACAGAGGTAAACAACAACTGTCCTTGAACGAACAAAAGCACACAATGCATGTTTGGCTCTGGCTTTCAACACTCATATACACACGTTGTTTTCCATATCTCTCTGAACAGTTAAGCCTGTTCTCAGGTGTGAGATTCCCACAAATGTTTTTCATCAGGACCACGTTTCTTGATGTCATTAGTACACTGGGGTAATTCAGGCAATATTTTTAGCCTAACAGAAGACTGAATGTATGACTATTAAACACCAGGGTGCAGCCACCCACCACTGCTGCTCATTCTGGGCCTGACTAATTCACCTTCTCAGATCAATCAGAACTTTGGTAATATGTGGGGAAAAGGAAAGACTGACCTGCAGACCACATACTGGGTTACTGTGCATGCTCTGAGACATGGTGTCCAGAAATAAAAGGAAACTCAAAGGTAAGGCAGGTTATCCATACAAGTAACACTACAAAGGAGAGAAACCTATGGTCCAGACAAGAAGGTTGAGCAGATGAGGGTGTGCCTGAGAAAGTGCAACATGGGGCAACTGCTCCCTGGAGAAGCCAGGCTCACCCTTGATGGGCAGGTGGCACAAAAGTGTTCATGCAACCCCAGTGACAGGGGTAGTAAAAACCAGGTACTGACTGTCATCAATTGGGGCCACAAACTGAAATGCCTCCTGGAGTCCAACAGTAGGAGAAATGGCTGAAAGTAGGTCAGTCTGTGCAAAGAAAGCAGACAGACAGGATTGGGGTGGGGAGCCGAGCTTATGCCTTGCATCTTAAGGTTTGGAAATTGTGGTCAACATACAGCCAGTTTGTGACTCTGGCAAAATGCTGGCCATGTGTGAATTATAGAAATCAAAAATAATGAGTAGGAGAGTAAAATTCCAGTCCTGGTTTTCATATCAGACCACCAGCCTGGCTTTGCTAAAACATTTTAGCCTTTACTGAATCTTGGGAAATAAGCCTGGAAATCTAGCTTATTTATCGTTAACTGGTGGGGAAGCCCCCAACCGTGGGACCCACAGCTCTCTAACATCACTGTTGTCTCAGACAGTGCTCTCACAACCCTGACTCCACGGTCCCTACATCGCCACCCACTGACACAGTCTCAGTAATTAACACTCCTTGAGCTGTGGAAATATGCTATTTCTGCAGAAAATGTGTTCCTGCAGAGAGTATATTGAAAAGTATGGAGTTAGTCCAATTGCCTTCTTATACAAGTGAGCAAAGAGATATTCCAGGAAGGAAAATGACTTGCCTAGGGTCATGTGGAGTTCAGGACAGAGCCAAGTTCTTTATGAATTCCCAGCCTGGTGCTGTTATGACCCTAAAAGACCCCTACAGAACTCAAACCATGTGTATGATTATTAAGTGTTTTTCTTTCTTTTGTTTTTTCATTGCCCTCTCTCACATATACACAAACACACAGGAACATAGACCTACAGCATATAATCTTTCATTTAAAAAATAACTGTCATGTGTATTCTTTCTTGGTTAGACCTTCTCATGTGGACATTCCCAGAGGTCAGACTGCATACAGCTTCCTTGACAACTGTGGAAACAACCCACGTGAACAGTGTACAGAGCGAAGCAGAAACACCATGCATGTGGGGGAAATTTGAACTCACTACCACTCAGTGGACACTGAGTGTAATATCAGCAACATGCAGAGCATGGAGTACAGTAAAGCCAAACATCACAAGGACTAATTTAATTCCTAGAGAGTTTTCAGACACACCTAAGAATACATATAACATAAAAAATGGTAACCAAATTTGTTTTTTTCTCTTTGATATTTTCAACACAAGTTTGAAATTCAATATTTTAAAATACTACATAGATTTTAAAACACAAATTAGAATCAAATGTAGGAACCTTTTTTAAAAAAACTGGAAGAAATAATTATCAGACAAAAAGATAATTATTAAATGATTAAATAATTTTATATGTAATATTTAAAAACAATCAAAAGGGCATAGATAGATGATTTTGTTTGGCATCAAAATTTTTTAAAATCATTGATTTTGTCACAAGAGGGAGCCCATGTTTTTCAATTAATTCCAACACATTTTGAGTAAATAAAATGAAGGTTATTTGACCGACTATACATGAAACTGTGAATTTTATAGCATAATAAATTATTAATAAGAAAATATAATTTCTTATTAATATTAGCAAAAACTTCCCCTCTATTTCAGTTTGTCTGGTTACAAGAGGAGAAAAAGCATTTTTAAATGATTTATTTCCCAAATGAAACTAGAACAATGATATGAAGGAAGCAAACAAAACATATACTACAGTAAATGTATTATTCTAACATGCTGTACAGAAAAGAGTAGAGACTACTATCTTCTGGTTCATAATTATGTACTAAATATTCTTCTAAATTATCTTAAATCTTTCTGGAACAGCTGTAGTTGGACAGCAAGCAAAAGGAAAAATACTGATTATAAGGTTGTGTAACTTCCTGGAAAAGTATTAAACTCCTATGAAACAGTTTCCCACATCTATGACAGAAGGACATTTGGCTACCATTCCACAGAGCTATGACAAAAGATTAGAGAACTTAAAGACCTTTAGAAATGGCATTTGGTAATTGTTAATACAGGACAGTTTCCTTCTGCTTTTTGAGTAAACATTACAAGAATGTCATTGGTAATAAATATTTTCAAGTCTCATTCATAAAGATAATTCCTTTCCTGATACCTAATCCCTCTTCTGCCCATTGACTTTCAACTCCTATTCTCTCCTTTGTAATCTCAGCTTCTTATAAGAGTAGTATCTATTGGGCACTATAATTCTTCCACTTAACCAAAAACACTTTGTATTAACTTTTCAATGTAGATAATCTACAAAACTAAAGGATGTCTTTCTGTCTATAACTTACTGGGCCTTTCTGAAGCTTCTGATGCTTCTTTCTACATATACTTATCTCTTCTGTCTGATCAGTCCTTGTTTCTTCCAGCATCTCTTCTTGAATTATTGGTTATGCCCAGGATTTGACCATGGACTCCTTCTTTGTTTCACTGTCTTTATGTCTCTGGAAATCTTATTAATTTTTCTGGTTTCACTACAACCTCTAGGTTGATAACACAGGTAAACAAATGGATCTGCAGAATGATCTATCTAGCACACAAATATAACCACTTCTATTTTCTTCTAAAAATTCTTCTACTATCTGCCTTTCCTATGTAGATGTATCTGACTAGCAGGTCCAACACTGTGTTTCTTTAGGTTGGCTTATGTACTGTTGGTTCATGGAATGTTTTTATTTTTTATTTTAATTATTTATCCACAAAAAGAAATATGCAATAAAACATAAATTCTACTCTTCCAGTTTCCATTGGAAAATTGAAAAAATGAAAATATTAGATGTTCATCCATCAGCAATGAGGCAAAACTATAGTATGTTTTCTTAGGTGTGGTCTGTTTCCCCTAATTCATCCTCAACATAATGTACCACCTGTTGGTACTGGGTGTCACCTTCATCATCACATTTGTGTTATTTTATTTATTAGGATAGAATTAAGAAAAAATGAAGTACTTTTTATATCTACATCAATATCAAAAGTAGGAAGTCGAAGCTAAATACTGGAGCTGTACGCTTCAAGAAAAATTAAAAGAAAGACAGTCTGTTTCCAAAGAATAAATTTTGGAAACAGTCCTGGAATTCAACCAGGAGCTTCACTGTCTGCCTAGGTCCTGCAGGCACTGAGGCTGTGATCACAGGGTGTGACCACACTCTACACCATGCAGGGCACTAAAGTTTACACACGGATGGTGAGCGAAAGTGAAGTGGCATGAAGCTTATTTACCTCAGCTCTTCACCTGTGACGAGATTTTCAGTCCATGTTCCTACCATAGGCAACCAACCGACCAGCTCGACTGCTCACTGATAGATGAGGCAGAGCTTCAGGCTGGAAGAGGTGCGTGCCCAAACATGAACTAAAAATAAAAACACCCAGAACCTGCTAGTTGTTTTCCTGATCTTCACTTTGGGCTTTTTCCCTATCCACCATCATGACTCCCACAGCCATGGGGTCTCAGAGGCATCACTGTCTATCTCAGAAAAAGACCACCTCTGATGGTGCTTTGTTAGTCAGTTTAGTTCCTTCCTGTGTGATATTGGGCTGTGTGATATTGGGCTGGTCAACCTCAGCCTCCCTGAGGATGAATTTTTCTTCTGTAAAAGAGGGCACAATGTCCATCTCATGAAAACTGCAGGAAGAATTAATGAACCAATGTAGAACTGTGGGAATGGTGGCTGGCACATACTAAGTACTGAACAATGTGTCCACTGTCCTCTCACCTTACAGGTGGTAGCACAACTAGTCATCACAGGAGCCTGATTAAGTATGTCTGTGCGGCCACCTCCCATTACAGATGAGGACACTGATGAGCAGATGGTCAGGACCAGGATTGGGTACCAGGCATTTGATGCCACCAGTAAAAATCCTTGACTACTCCAGTGTGCTGATGCCCACTCAGTAGTAGTACAGAAAGGATTATGTGTAGAAGGACTATGCACATTCTTTCACAATCAGACCCTGGTTGTTTTCTGTGATTGCCTGCCTTGATCTCATAATACAAAAACACTCACGATATCTGCCACCTCAAGTATGCAAAGAGATGTAGCTCAGGACTTCGTCAGCCCTTTAAATACAGAGTCCTAGACAGGAATGTGCTATCCATCCTTCAATACAGCCAAGAAATTACAGCCAAACTCTGCCTCTCTCCTTCCATGGGCTCCCATATTTCATGGTGATGCCTAGAGGTTAGCAACAAGATGTCACTCAGTTTTGTGTCCTTGGAGCTTTATATGGTTCTCCCTGGGTACAAGGAAAGAGAAAATGGTTGTTGTGTGAGGAATAAGGGAATGAACAAATAATAAAAGCCCTACAAATACTGTGATGTTGAGGAAAATAGATTCTATATGCAGCATTTAAATTTAAATATTTAATTAGAATCAAATTGTGACTGCTAGAATAAAGTGATCCTAATTTAGAAAGAGCACCTATTCAAGATTTTGTTACCACTTAGTTTTAGCTATGTCATCACGATGATGAATACTTAAAGGCTTTTCTCATATTTACCCAAATAAGCATGCAAGAAAATTTAAATTTTAGAAGAGGTTTAAAAAGTAAAACCACATAAGAGAGTAACAAACATCTGAAGTGCATTTTGATAGCTTTTCCTGCTTCTCTTCCTTTTTGTCATTTTTTGCTGCTGCAAAATGTCCAAATGTTCAGCATTATTCATGGATGTTTAAGATAACACATCCATAAATAAGGTACATTTTTATATGCCAATAATGAACTATCAAAAAGGAAAACTAAGAAAATAATTCTATCCACAAGTGTTTAAAAAATAATAAAATGCATAGGAATAAATTCAACCAAAATGTAAAAGACATGTACTTGGAAAATTATAAGACGCTGAAGAAAGAACTTGAAGAAGATACAAATAAGTGGAAGTATATATTGTGTACATAGATAGAAGAATTAACATCATTAAAATGTCCATAATACCCAAAGCAATCTATAAAAACAGTTCCTATCTAAATATCAATGGTGTATTTCAAAGGACTAGAACAAATATCCCCAAAATTTATATGGAACCACGGAAGATCCCAAATACTAATAGCAACCTTGAGGAAAAAAAGAACAAAGGTGGAGGAATCACGCTAATCAAATCCATAGTAATAAAAACAGCATGGTACTGTCATGAAAACAGATCTATAGATCAATGGAACAGAATAGAGAGCCTAGAAATAAACTCATGACTTTATAGTCAACTATTATTTGACAAAGAAGGCATGACCATACAATAGGCTAATGAACATACAATAGTCTAGTCAGTAAATAGTGTTGGGAAAGTAGGACACATACACGCAAAAGAATGAAACTAAACTACCTTATTACACTACACACAAGAATAAACTCAAAAATGTATTAAAGACTTAAATGTTGGACTTGAAACCATAGATATCCTAGAAGAAAAGCAGTAAAATCTCAGACACTTCTTGTAGCAATGTTTTTTCTAATCTATCTCTTTGGGCAAGGAAAAAAAACAAAAACAAATGGGACTATAACAAATGAAAAAATTTTGCATAGCAAGGAAATCATCAACAAAATGTAAAGACAATCAGAGAATGGGAGAACATATTCGACAATACATCTGAGATGGGGTTAATATCCAAAATTTATAAAGAATTTACAAAGCTCAATACCAAAAAAAAAAACAAACGATCCAATTTTAAAAAATGACATGTTTTTAATCATAAAAAATGACACTGAATAGACACTTTTCCAAAAAGGACATACAAATCGCCAACTGACATATGAAAAGATGTTCAATGTCACTAATCATCAGAGAAATGCAAATTAAAATCATAATGAGATATCACCTCACACCTGTCAGAAGAGGTATCATTAATAAATCAACAAACAACATGTGTTGGTGAGAATGTGGAGAAAGGAACCCTTGCACACTGTTGGTGGGAATGATTGGTGCAGCCACTGAGGAAAAGAGTATGGAGTTACCTCAAAAATTAAAAATGGATCTGCCTTATGACTCAGAGATTCCACTTCTGGGAATTTATCCAAAGAAACCTGAAACACTAATTCAAAAGAATATATGCACTGTTATGTTCATTGCAGTGTTATTTACAATAGCCAAGATTTGGAAGCAGCCCAAGTGTCAATCAGTAGATGAATAGATAAAATAGTTATGGTACACTTATATGATGGAATACTGCTTCGCTATAAAAAAGAAGAAAATTTTACCCTTTGGGTCAGCATGGATGGACATGGAGAACATTATGTGAAATAAACCAGTCAGAGAAAGACAAGTACCACATGAATTCACTCATCTGTGGAGTCCGATGAACAGTTGAACTAACAAGCAAAACAGAGATAGAATCATAGAGGTCTGACTGACAGCTGGGGCAGGGTAAGGGGAGGCTGGAGGGGTATAGGGGTGGAGCAAAAAAGAAAAAAGAGAGAAAGAACTCATGCACACAGACAACAGTATGGTGATGGGGGGTAGAGGAGTGGGTAGAAGTGGAAGAGATATGGGGAGATAAATGGCGACGGAAAAAATTTAATTTAATTTAATTTTAAAAAATACTGCCACTACTCAAAAAATAAATAAATAAAAGCATACATTTAGAAAGCATTTCTTTTTCCTTGTATTTTTACTTAAAGTTTATGTTAGTTCATTTTTAAATTTTGGTCAGAGAAGCTCATCTATTTGACTATGAGAAGAACATTGGGGTTTGCTCTGATCCAGAAGAGAATTTTCAAAGCCAATTGAAAGTTGTTAAACTCTTCCTCAGCATATTAAGAACCTACAGAAATAGCTGCAGAACAATACTAAGGACAAGGGCCCACCATTTAAAAACCATAGTCCCAAGTGAAAGACCATTTTTCCTGAAAAAGGCCCTTATGCTTATTATGAGATATAAACTGCAGTGAGTTGAGCTGAATCAGAAGACATTACGAAACAACAGAAAACCCTTAATTTTTAAATTCAGTCATTTTATTAATTTTTTATGCTTGAATAGATCACACTAAGCAAGAATTTGCCAATTTAAGATGACACAGGACTACGGTTTTGTTTTTCTCTTTTCTCAGTTCTATCCATGCAGCTCAGCCTTCTGCCTGCTCCACAGATTGGATACATTACTGCCCATATTTAAAGGCTCAAACCAAAAAAATGAATAAATGTTATTAAAACTCACTCAAAAATAGAGGCAATTTTGAGTCTCCAAATCTGATCTTTAAAGCTCTATTCAGCCCTATCATTATCAACATTGGAAATAGTTTTCTCAGTCTGTGTTGCCCAGTAAAAAAATTCCCCCATTTTATTGCTGGACAGGATGTGGTCCCTCTCTTAAATATGTTTTAGCCTGTATTCGGGGTTCTACATCAGAAATTCTAATAAATTACTAGCAAATTGAAGATGGGACAATTTCTTACAAAATGTCAAATACTCAGATATTTCACAGTGCCTTATGAAATGTATATAAGATCAAAATAAACAAAATTCCTTCTCCTGAAAGTCTGAAGTAAAACAGTAAATGTGAGATTCTCTTTATAAGAAAATGTACAGATTTGTAATTCCATGTTAGTTTGAAGGCTGTTGTATACTTCAACGTTTGAACAAAATATCTTTTTCTTATTGAAAAAAATCCATCACCACTACCTATTAGAATTGCAAAACAAAAGCCTGAAAATGCTAAGTGAGGGTAAAATGTGAAGCAACTGAAACTACCATTTATTTCTCATGAGAATGCCAAATTGTAAATCTACTTCACAAAAAAATTTTTTATACTGTTAAACACTTACCATACCATCCAGTAATCCAACTCCTAGAGATTTAACCAAATAAAATGAAAAACAATGTTCACTTAAAAAAACAAAACAAAACTATACATAGATATTTATAGTGGCTTTGTTCATAATCACCCCAAACTAGAAACAAGTCAAATATCCCTCATCAGGAATGGATAGACTGTCCACACAACGAAATACTACACAAAATTATTGATGCAAGAAAAGAAATGGATGAATCTCAACTGCTATATAAAAGAAGCAGGACTTAAAAAAGATGACATACAGTATGTTATATTTATACAACATTCCTGCAAATGTAAACCTATAGGGGCAGAGAATAGGTTTGTTTTTGTCAGAACCTAGAGAACACAGCTGGTAATTATGAAGCAGCTGAATTCCTGAGCACTGGCCAGGTTCCACTGTCTTATTCAGTTCCCCCAACACCATCTCAATGAAGTAGAAACTCTTTTTATCACCTTTCCTCAGAAGACACTGAAGTTTAAAAATAGCCAGAATTAAAAAATTTGAACTCAGACTTTTATAGGTTACTTTACTATTCTGTATCAGAGTTAGGGACATGTCAGCATTTCAGGTATCACTATGACCACTAACAAATACATATGTTTTTTCAATCTTTGAAAAATGTATACATGCAAAGTTAGGAAAATAAATATCACTAGAGTTGGCCAACTGAATACTCCAGTTTATTACCTACCTCAAACTCTAAAGTCACTTATGTATAAAATGTTGTGAGCATTTTCTCTCAAATTAAATTTCAGACTGAGTTCCTATATTCTGACTTAATCATGATTTACAAATGTAAAATTACATAGACATATTATAAGTTAATAACAATTCTATTACATAACTGTACTGATTTAAATTTTGTTTCTGAAAGTAATTATGACCACACACATAATTTTGTATTACATTACTTTAAAATGTTTGAAATTTAGGTTAAAACAGTGAAGGTTATTGGTATGCATGAGTAAAGGATTATGAAGCATAAATCCAGTGTACTTTATCAAATGAGTTTTTAATTTGTGAAGAAATCCAAATATTAACACATTTTCAAACACACATGTCTTAAATGTGACCACAAGAATCTGACATGTTATTAAATTTGGTTGAATAAAATGCTAGTATTGTCATTGTATTTTAATTATTAAAATCAGGAACATAAATAAAAATTCTGATCAAAATAAAATCACAATATGAAACACAACATATTATCAATCACAGTTAATCTAGTCTGCATGCTGCAGCAAAAAATACAAAAGGCAGAAGTACAGATGATACAGTGCTTATAGGGACAAGAGCCCCTTGGAAAAGATGATATAAAATAAACTAACAAACAAAATAGAGCCACAGGCATGGAAACATAGAATAGACTGAAAGTGATCAGAGGGGAGGGGGAAGCATATAATGGCAGAAAGAAGGGGAAGGGATTAGACAGAGAACATGTATGAATGGCTCACAGACATGGACAGCTGTGTCAGAACTGACTGTGGGAGTGGGGTGTGGGATGGGAGGAGGAGGTCAAAGGGGGAAAAATTGGACAATTATAATAGAATAACAATAAAATGATTTAATAAAAATTATAAAGCAATGAGGGTTAACAAGGATATGAAACAACTGTTTTCTAATACACTGCTGGTCAGCGTACAAATTGGTAGAACGAATCTGGGAAATGATTTGGACTTATCTATTAAAGCTGAACATATTGTCTTAGTATGACAAAATTATCATAGATAACTGGGTGGCTAATAAACAACAGAAATTTATTTCTCACAGTTCTGGAGGCTCGGAGGTCCAAGATCAAGGTGCCTGCAGATTCTCTGTCTGGTGCGTCCCACTCTCTGGTTCCCAAATGGCACCTTCTAGCTGTGATCTCACATGGTGAAAGGGGAGAGGGGTTTCTCAGGGGTCTCTTCTGTCACGGCAGTAATCCCATTCCTGTGGGCTCCACCCTTATGACCTAATCACCTCCCAGAGGCACCACATCTTAATACCATCAAACTAGGGGTTAAGTTTCACCATGAATTTTGGAGGGACACAAACATTCTATCTATATTGCAGAACCATCCCTGATGAGACAGCAGTACCATTTCTAGGTACATACCTAGAGAACTATACAAGAGTATTCATCATTGCTATACAGTAGAAACAACTAAATGTACATCATAGCAAAAAGGACAAATATATGGAGGCATGTGGAATACTATGAAGTAATACAAATGAATAAATTCTGGCTGAAAATAAAAATAGAAGATTCTCACACCTTGTGGAACAGAAGAACTAAAGAATGCATGTTGTATAATTTTGTTCTTATAAATTTCTTTAAAAGGAAAATAAGTGAGTGTTTGTGGATGGATGCTTATATGGCGAAACTATAAGAAAAATAAGGAAATGTTCTAAATGGATAGCAATTACCTTTTGGGTGTTTGGAGGGGGTACTGATTAGAAGGAACACAAATGGGTCTTCAAGGGTCCTGGTAATATTCTGTTCTCTTTGACTGAGTAGTAAATGGATCTGTTTAATTTATGATAATTCAACAAGCTGTACATTTTTTTTTTACTTCACTGTGTCTTAATACTTCACAATACAAAGGGCTGGAAATAACTTTAAACAGGGTCAAGATTTTTTTTAAAAAATCACTTTGGTTTTTACATGTTATTTACATGTCTAACCACTACACTATACACATGAAGCTAATACATATGAATGCTAACTGCAATTGAAAAACAAGAAAAATTAAAAATAAATTTAAGCATAAGAAATGAAAATGAACAAAAGCAAGTAGAGCAAATCCAACCATAAAAAAGCAAAGAAACAAACTAAAGCAATGCTTACATCAAAGTGCGTATTAAGAAGGCTGATGTCACAGTGCAACATCCTGTATGAAGCATACCTAGATTTGAAGTTATCATTTAATCAAGGTGGCAACCTCCAGACACATTGCTGGCATCATGTAAAACATGGACATCCCTACCAGGACAGGTGGGAGGACATCAGAAAAAAGGAAATGAGCTGAAATAAAAACAACTCCTATGGTTGCTGGAAAGACATCATTGATCCACACAACCATGCTTCTAGAGAAGAAAGCATCTTTTCAATCCTGTTCTGCAACTCCATCAGAAGGACAGCTCTCAGAATGTGAGTCTGGGTGAAAAACACCCAGAGGGAGTGGGGACAACCAGATCCAGATTTGAATACAATTCATGCCTAATTTTCAGGAGTGAAAATAAAGCTAGTTAGAACTAAGGACTAATGGGTTTCATGGAAGATGGGCTGGACTTGGCTTCCATGGTGAGTATGGTAGTTATTGCCCTGGATAGCTAATTCCTGAGAACAAGGAAAATAAGGGACTATAATATATTGAGATAAAAATGATAAAATCGAAGGAGAGCACCTCCCATGATACAATCTTGTTATACTGCGGGTATTATAAAGTCATTGTGGTACATAAGTAATTTTGATATGTTAAGGTATGTATGTGGAGTCAATTAAAATGTATCTTTTGGCTAAGATATTTTCCTCTATTTTCTCTGAAAATTCTGAAAACTACAAATTCTTATTTAATATTCTTCCTTTAAGAGAATTTCTGATGCAAATTGATACACTTAGCATGGGAAATTTGCTCTTTGAACACAAAAATTTCACCCAAGATTTGTAACGTCTCAACCAGTAAAAAGGTGATAATGTTATGTCCATACTACATATTTTTTAGAATATTCCTTCCCACGCATAAAAATAAATGTGAGTTACATGTAGTTACAAATTCTAGTATCTGTATAGTTTATTAAGCTCTGGTACAGAGAAACATAATTACAGATTCCTATAATCACAGAATTGTATACATCAAAGAATGTAAAAGCTTTCTGTTCTACACTAGCAGTTTTTCTTAGCTCTTTAAATTTATTTAGAGACAGAGCATCTTTAAGAGACTAATGAATTTCTATTCCATCCAAAATTCAATAGGTCATGTCATATTCATGGAATAGCTGTGTTGATATCTTCAGAATATCAGATTATCACCTTCTCACTCATCACTTTTAGATTATTACATGAAATAATAGAGATTACTACAATGAAATCAAAACATGCATGGGGGAGATCCAAGATGGCGGAGGAGTAAGTGGAAGCTACACTAACATCCCCCTAGGACCAATCTGGAATTACAACTAAATTGTAATCATTCTGAATAACCAACTGAACACTACCTGGAGAAAAGCCTTACAACCAAGGACAGACAGAAGAAACACTTCATCACAACAAGACTGGTAGGGGGTGTGGAGGAGGTGCAAGAGGGCTGGTTGGGCTCCCATGGGCATCAGCTGAAGTTCTGGAGGGATGTTTCAGTGGCCAGTGGCTTCCCCCCTGGGAAGTGTGGAATCAACCCCAAGCTGGGATTCCCAGCCTACAGCGCCAGAGCCAGAAAGGAATCCAGATAACATCCAGCTGTGAATAGCAGTAAGGTTTCTCTCTGCCAGGGAGAGACAGCTATAAACTTAGGGTGCTTCTTGAAAGGCCAATGCACAAAATTGCAACTACTTACCCCGGACTCTGGCAGAAGGAGAGTAAAGTGGATTAGAGATGCTTGAGGAGAGCCTGGGGTTGGTGGTTCAGGGGAGAGAACTGACGGAACAGTCACAAGGATCCTTGTGGTGAGTCATTCCCAACACTGCAGAAGCCAAGTTTCTTAAGCAGAGTACTCTTCTCCAAATGGCATTAGCCTGAGATGAACCAATAGCTCTGCCAGAAAAAAATTACTCTGCCCCACCCTCTAGAGCTCAAGCCAGGCTGCTGATTACAGCACTAGGCTGTATCATTGATTAGCTTAACAACTAAGGAGAGTCTCTGGGAGCTCTATGAGACTTCAGTGGACCCTCCCCAGTGTCTGGGGTTGATGAAAACTGACCTTGGTGCACAGCCTGGCTCTTTATCCACACAAATCAGCCCAGTAGAGGGAGTCACATGTTGTGGATCACTGATAGTTCCAAACAGGGTGAACAGGGTCAGTCACAAGCAACATCTGAGAAAGGCCTACACCAGAGTATTTGCATATCTACCTAATACTTAGAAACATATATAAAGACTCAGTCAAAATGGGCAGAAAAAACAAACAAAACAACGCAAAACAAACCCCATATGAGAGAACAAGAAAATTCTCCAGAAGAAGAGTTAGGTGAAATGGAGGTAAACAATTTATCAGAGAGTTTAAAACAATGATTATAAGGATACTCAACAGCATGGAAAAAGACATAGAAATCATAAAAAAGGACCAGTCAGATATAAAGAATGTGATATATGAAATAAATAATTACTGGAAGGAATAAATAGTAGGTTAGATAAAGCAGAGGATCAAATCAGTGATTTGGAAGACAAGGTAGAAAAAACACCCAGGCAGAGCAGCAAAAACAAAAATGAATTTTAAAAAAATGAGGAGAGGTGAAGAAACATTTTGGATAATATGAAACATAAAGATATCCATATCATGGTAATATCAGAAGGAGAAGAGAATGAGCAAGGGATTGAGAACCTATATGAAGAAATAATGACCTGAATTTCCTTAATCTGGTAAAGGAAAAAGACGCACAAGTCCAGGAGGCTCAGAGAGTCCCAAACAACTAGGAACCAAAAAGACCTGCCTACATGGAGGTACATTATAGATAAAATGACAAGGCTTAAAGATAAGGACAGAATCCTAAAAGCTGCAAGAGAAAAGCAGGTAGTTACATATAAGGGAGCACCAATTAGACTGTCATCTGATTTCACAACAGAAATATTTCAGGCCAGAAGGAAGTGGCAAGAAATATTCAAAGTGATGAAAAGCACAAACCTACAACCAAGACTTCTTTACCAAACAAGGCTATTATTTAAAATTGAAGGAAAAATAAGGAACTTCCCAGCAAGAAAAAGCTAAAGAAATTTGTTAACACCGAATCAGTACAGTAACCAATGTTAAAGGGCTTGCTTTAAGAATAATTAGAAGGGCGGTGGGGAGAAAAGGAGAAAGAAAAAAAAAAAGAAGAAAATAGTTTAACCATAAAATGGCACTAAATATGTATCTATGAATAATCACCTTAAGTATAAATGGCTTAAATGCCCAACCAAGAGACATAGGGAAGATGAAAGGATAAGAAAACAAGACCCATATATATGTTCCCTCCAAGAGACACATTTCAGATTAAAAAATACACACAGACTAAAAGTAAAAGATGTAAAGAGGTATTTCATGCAAATAGAAAGAAAAAAAAAAAGCTGGGGTATCAGTACTTATACCCAACAAAGCAAACTTTAAAGCCAAGGCTACTATAAGAGACAAAGTATGGGCACCACATAATGATAAAGCAACAAGAGGATATGGGCCTGGTAAACATTTACATACCCCATAAAGAAGCATCTAAATATCTGAAATAAATCTTGATGGACAAAAAGGGAGAGAACGAGGTAAATATAGTCATAGCTAGGGATTTTAACACCTCATTGATTTTAATGGATAGATCTTCCAGGCAGAAAATCAACAGAGACAGTGACCTTTAATGACACACTAGATCAAATGGATTTAATTGTTATTTTCAGAGCAATTTACCCTAAAGCAGTGGACTATACATATTTTTCAAGTGCATGTGGAATGTTTACTAGGATAGACCACATGTTAGGACACAAAACAAGTCTCAATAAGTTTAAGAAGATTGAAATCACATCAAGTATCTAATCTGAACACAATGCTATGAAACTAGAAATCAATCACAAGAACACTGAAAAACATGCAAAGATATTGAATTTAAATTGCATGTTATTAAACAATAAATGGGTCAACAATGATCAAGGAAGAAATCAAAAGTTACCTTGAAACAAATGAAAATGAGGACACAAAAATCCAACATCTGGGGGACACTGGGAAAGCAATCCTAAGAGGGGAATTCATGGTATTACAGGTCTATCTTGAAAAAACAACAACAACAACAACAACAAAGAAAAAACCCAAGTAAACAATTTAACTTCATACTTAAAAGAACTTGAAAAAGAACTACAAACAAAACGCAAAGTGAACAGAATGAAGGAAATAATAAAAACCAAAGCAGAAATAAACAAAATAGAGTCTAAAAAATGATACAAAAGATCAATGAATCAAAAAGCTTGTTCTTTAAAAAGAGAAATATGATTGGCAAACTTTTAGCCAGACTCATGAAGAAAAAAAGGAGGACCAAAATAAATAAAATTAGAAACGAAAGAGGTGAAATAACAATTGACATCAAAGAAATAGAAAGGATTGTAAGACAATATTATGAACAATTATATGCCAACAATCTGGACAACCTAGATGAAATGGATAAATTCCTAGAAACATACAATCTTCCAAAACTAAATCAGGAAGAATCAAAGAATCCGAATAGACAGATTACTCCTTGTGAAACTGAAGCAGTAATCAAAAAACCCCCAACAAACAAATGCCCTGGACCAGATGACTTCACAGCTTAATTAAACCAAACATTCTGAGAACCAACATCACTCCCTCTCAAATGATTTCATAAAATTCAAGAGGAGGGAAGGTTCCCAAACTCATTTTACAAGGCCAACATTATCCTAATTCCAAAACAAGATAAAGATACTACAAAAAAAGAAAATTTTAAGCCAATATCCCTAACGAACATAGATGCTAAAATCCTAAACAAAATATTAGCAAACCCAAATACAACAATGCATTAAAAAGATCCTATATGCCATGATCAAGTGGGATTAATTCTGGGAATGCAAGGTTGGTACAACATTTGCAAATCAAAAAATATGATTCACCACATAAGCAAAATGAAGGACAAAAACCACATGATCATATCAATAGGTACACAAAAAGCATTTGATAAAAGCCAACATCCCATTTATGAAACAATTCCCAGAAAAGTGGTGTTAGAAAGAATATACCTAAACATAACAAAGGCCATATATGACAAATCCACAGCCAGAATCATACTCAAGTATCAAAAACTACAAGCATTCCCCTCAAACTGAGGAACAAGAGAGAGATGTCTAATTTCACCTCTTTTATTCAACATGGTACTAGAAGTCATAGCCACAGCAAACAGACAAAAAGAAATAAAGGTATCCAAACTGGAAAGGAAGAAGTAAAACTGTCATTATTTACAGATGATATGACACTGTATATAAAGAACCCTAAAGATTCCACAAAGGAACTACTAGAACTGATACATGAATTAATCAAAGTAGCAGCATACAAAATTAATATCCAGAAATCAGTTACATTTTTATATGCCAATAACAAACTAACAGAAAGGGAAATTAAGAAAGCAATCCCATTCAAAATTGCTACAAAAGGAATAAAATACTGAGGAATAAACTTACCCAAGGATGTAAAAGACCTGTACTTGGAAAATTACAAGACACTGAAGAAATAAATTGAAGATACAAATAAGTACAAGCACATATCATGTTCATGGACAGGAAAAATTAACATCATTAACATGTCCATACTACCAAAGCATTCTATAGATTCAGTGCAATTCCTATCAAGATTCCAATGAAGTATTTCACAGAACTGGAACACATATTTCAAAAATTTGTATGGAATCACGAAAGGCTCCACATAGCAAGAATGACCCTGAGAAAGAAGGACAAAGTCAGAGAAATCACACTAACTAATATCAAACTATATTATAAGGACATAATAATCAAAACAGCATGGTATTGGCATAAAAAAAAAAACACATAGATCAATGGAATGGAATAGAGAGACCATAAGTAAATCCACACCTTTATAGTCAATTAATATTCAACAGAGGAAGCAAACACATATGAAAGATAGTTTAAAGATAGTTTAACACATATGAAAGATAGGTTAAAGATAGTTTATTCAACAAATGGTATTGGGAAAATTGGACAGATAAGTGCAGAAAAATTAAACTAGACCACCTTCTTATACCACACAAAAGAATAAATTAAAAATGGATCAAAGACTTAAATGTTAGACCCAAAACCATAAATATCATAGAAGAAAATATACACAGCAAAATCTTGGACATTGCATGTAGCAATTTTTTATCAGATATATCTCCCCAGGCAAAGGGAAACAAAAGAAAAAAATAAATAAATGAGACTACATCAAACTAAAAATTTTTTGCACAGCAAAGAAAATCATCAACAAAATAAAAAGACAACCCGCTGAATGGGAGAACATATTTTCCAAAAACTCTGAGAGGGGGTTAGTATCCAAAATTTATAAAGAACTTAACAAAACTCAACACCAAAAAAACAAAACAAAACAAAACAAAAAAACCAATTAAAAGTGGGTAAAGAACCTAAATAGACACTTCTCCAAAAAAAGACACACATATAGCCAAAGGGCATATTAAAAAATGCTCAACATCACTAATCAGACAAATGTAAATTAAAACTACAATGAGATATCATCTCACACCTGTCAGAATGGCTATCATCAATAAATCAACAAACAACAAGTGCTGGCAAGGATATGGAGAAAGGGAAACCCGTTTGCACTGTTGGTAGGAATACAGATTGGTGCCACCACTGTGGAAAACAGTATGGAGACACCTTAAAAAATTAAAAGTGGATCTGCCTTTTGATACAGAGATTCCACTGCTGGGAATATAGCTGAAGGAACCCAAAACACTAATTTGAAAGAACAGAAGCACCCCATGTTCATTGTAGTGTTATTTACAATTGCCAAGATATGGAAACAGCTCAAGTGTCCATCAGTGGATGAGTGGATAAAAGAATTATAGGGCATTTACACAATGGAATACTGCTTGACCATAAAAATGAAGAAAATTTTACTATTTGCAATAGTATGGATGGACCTGGAGAACATTATGCTAAGTAAATGAAAGACAAATACCATATGATTTCACTCATTTGTGGAAATCTGATGAAGAAACTGAACAAAGAAAATAGGGACAGACTCATAGATAGAGAGCAGAATGACAGCTAGGGTGGGGTGGGGGGGTGGATGGATTGAGGCAAAAGGAAAAAGGGCTCATGGACATGGACAAAAGTGTGGTGATTGCTGAGGGTTGGGGAGTATAAGGAGATTCAATGGCAATGGAAAAAAATACAATCAAGTTTAAAAAAACAACATGCGTGGTCCCTTTGTTTAGGTACTTCAACAAATAAACATAAAAAACATTTCAAATCTCTCAAATAAATTAATCATATTATATGTTCTTACCTCAAAAAAAAATTACCAGGTGGAAAATTACCAGGTGGACTATTACTAATATACTTGACTTCGGTTATGATTGTACTACATTTGCTTTTAAAGAAAGTGTTAGCTACCTGTATCAATTCTACATTCAGATATTGCACTGAGTTTCCACTTAGGTCCTTAGCTGAAAATGGGTATAGACACAAAGGTATTCCATGTCTTTTGGTTTGGACTGAATTGTGTCCCCCTAAAATTTATATGTTGAAGGCCTAACCCCCAGGGCATCAGAATGTGACTATATTTGGAACAGGACTTTTAAAGAGGTAAGTAAGGTAAAATGAGGTCATTAGGTTGGGCCATAACACAGTAAGGCTGATCTCTTTATGAGAAGAGGAGATTAGAACACAGCAATGCACAGAGGGAGTCCAAGAGAAAACAAAGGAGAGGGCCACCATCGGTAAGTCAAGGGGAGGGGCCTCTCAAAAGCCAGCTCTGTTCACACACTGACCTCACAGTTCCAGCTTACAGAACTGGAAGCAATCCATTTCTGTGTTTAGCCCCCAGTCTGAAGCACTTTGTTATGGTAGCCCAGCAAACTGATGTACCTTCCTTCGAGGTCCTCCTTGAGAATGGAAGGTACCTGTAAACGTAACAGTGGGGTTTCCCACATACAACTACGTCATGTCAGTACCACAGATTGAAAGAATAGTTCTTGGCATGGTATAAAATTGGAAAAAAATATATTATATACCATGTATAAACATCACCCTGTTTTAGCTGTTACATATTTATCAAATGTATAAAATATAATCCCTGCCCTTTAAGAATTTGCAATGTAAATACAAAAAGAAAATATTATATATGAATAAAAGAAATATTATGTGACAGGACAGAGGTTAGTGCTCATCTGAGTGCCATAAATTTTAAGTGCTGTAGGAATTATGAAGAGCAAGTCCTGGGTACATTTGCTACTTGGCTGAAGGGAAAAGAAACACTCATGTCTACAGAGATATATTATCTGTCTCCTGGTGGAGTACACAAGAATCCCAAGGTTTTATAGATTCATTTGTAGAAAATAATATATAGGAAGAGTTTTTTTTTAATTTCTACAGCATAGATTCCCATACTGTGACTTGTAAAAAAGTAGGAACACAAATTTATTGAATGATTATTATACCTGATATTTGCTGTGTAATACATATTATATATATGTGTGTATATATGTATGTGTATAAAAATATTAAGTGATTATTATATGTTAGTTCCTCAAAGCTGCCCTAACAAAAGACCACAAACTAACAATCCAGGTGTCTTAAAACAAAAGGAATTTATTATACCACAGTTCTGGAGCTTTGGTGTTCGAAATCATGTTGGCAGAGCCATTTTTCCTGAGACTCTGGGTCCTTCCTCATTCTGTGAGCTCCTGGTGGCCTGAAATCCTTGCTGCAGCTGCAGAACCCCATCTCTGTCTCCATCTTCACATGGTGTTTCCTTTGTATGTTCACATCGTCTTCTTACAAGGACACCAGTAATCCTGGATGAGGGACCCACCCTACTTCAGTGCAACCTCATCTTAACTATCACATTTTCAATGTATGTATTTCCAAATAAGGTCATATTCTGAGGTCCTGGGGCGTAGGATTTCAGTATACCTTTTGGGGGAAAATAACTCAACAGGGAATTGATACATGGGTTATATGCATACCTAGATAGAGATACTTTAAAAATAAATAAATTGTTGTAGCTGGTGGGAGTCAGCACACTGTACTGGTACTTTGGTTTGTGGTGTCAAATGCCTGGCATCTAGCACTGGTCTGATCCTCTGCCCATCTCCGTCCTCATCTGTAATGAGAGGTGGCTGCACAGATAAACCTAATCGGGTGCTGTAAAGGCTAGTTATGCTAGTGCCCAATAGGTGAGAAGACAGTGGACACACCATTAAATCCTTAGTGCATGCCAGCCACCATTATCACAGTGCTACATTGGTCAGTTAATCTTTCCCACAATGTTTACGAGCTGAGCATTAATGTCCTCCTTTGCAGGAGAGAAATTCATATTCAGGAAGGCTAACTGACAAGCCTAACATCACACAGGAAGGAAACGATACATCATAGAACTCAGCTGAGTGGCTCTAGGGTTCACACTGTGTCTGCTTTGATGCATTGCCCAGAAGGTGTGGCAGGCACTATCCCAGCTCAGGGAACAGTAGGAAGGAAGTGAAATTACCCCTTGTTACAAAAGGTTACATTAGAGGCACATTTTCCTCATCACCATAATCTGCTTTGAAAGTCAGTAATTAACATATTTTTGTTCATATATTCTGAATATATCTAGTGAGGAGATTTTAAAAACAAATATTGCTCACAATATTTAAAAATTGAAACTATTATTTTAATTTTACTTTAAAAAGTACATCTATGTCATGTGTTGTATGATGTTATAAGCAACATGGCTTTTTCTATAATTGAATGATTTTATTTTATTTTACTTTATTCTATTCTATTCTATGTTATTTTATTTATTGATTTTTTAATCCTCATCTGAGTATGTGTTTATCAATTTGAGAGAGAGAGAGAGACCTCAATGTGAGAGAGAAACATTGACCCGTTGTTTCCCATACGCTCCCTGATCTGGAGTCAAACCTGTAACCTAGATATGTGTCCTGACTGGGGATCAAACCTGCAACCTTTCGATGTATGAGACATTGCTCCAACCAATTGAGCCACCTAGCAAGGGTTAATTTTAATTTTACCTCATAATATTTTTGGTAAGTAAGGAAGCACAAACATATTCCTTGGGAAGAAGAGGAAATTGCATTTGAATGTTTGCTTCAAATGGGTATCTAACTCTGGTCATTAATACACTTAAACAAACCCTGGCCTGAAATGACATTTCATAGATAAAACATGAAGGTTCTAATTTCTACAACTGCCTTCCTGAAAATTTTCATGAAATCATTTTGAGTTTTGCTGGGGAGAAAACCACACACACCACTGAGATGCACACCACAGTTTCCATAGTGTCTGTAAAGCCAGGTCTCAGGTGCAGAGAAAGAATGCTTTTCTAATCCCCGCACATCACCACACTGTGACTTTCTTTCCTTTCTTTGAACAAAAAGAGTACATTTGCATTTCAGCTAAACAGCAGAGTACAGAAATAAAAAGACTCCAGAAAGCAATGAATATTCCCCAGAGACAAAATTATCTCCAAATATAACTTGTGCTTAAAATATATGACTGCATGATAGAAGGAAAGATATGGTTTTGAGCTGATAGGACTGGCTTAGAATCTTCGCTATGGTGTCCCTGAGTAATTTTTATCACCATCTGGGTTTTCCATTCCCTCTATAAAATAAAGAAAAGGTTCTCATGAGGAATATATTCAATATGTGATTAAGGTGAATAGCAAATTGTCTAGCACAGGGTATGCACTCAACAAATGTGCCTTCTGTGGCAAATTTAATAAGGATAAATAAAAGCCATGTTCTGTTTTTCCATGAAAAATAAATCAATTTGTTTAGCAAACTCCCCTAGAAATCTGTGTTCTATGTTTCATTGTTTCCTCCTGCTCCTGTTAGAGCCAAATGCTAAAATCTGGAGCAAGAACAACACAATTAAGTTACTGGAAAGGTGTTACCCACATTCATGACATATGTAAACTTCATAAATGAAGTCCAGGAGAATGTATAAAAAAAACAATAGGCAATTTCTCCCTTAAAATTGTGTCTAGCCTACCTCAAGGTTATTCAGGATTTATGAATCAAAATGTTTTAGCTGGCATAACCAACACATAATTTCTTTCGCATTAACTTCTAGTGTGTCCAAGAAATTAGGAGATTCCAAGTAGAGGGCTCTGTGGTAATCACATGATTAAAGGTAACTTTCCATTTATATATGTTTTGTTCAAATTCCTTCACCTGATTTGAAGAGGCTAATAACCACCCTTTCCCCCACCTCCAACACCCAAGCTCCCTTAGTACATCTAAATTATTTTTAAAAGCTTACTGTCTGTTCAGCCACTCATTCTATATGAAGGCCCAGGGACACAGGAATCTTTTGACATTTTAAGGATGGTAATTCCACTGTCTCAGAATAAACATGTGAAAGAAACTAAAAACAGAGACTGATACCTGCCTATACCTATTTTTCATGCAGAAGTATAATGTAGCCTTTGGAGGAAAAAAATGTTTTTTTTTCTCTAAAAGCATTTAAAAGGTCTCATTTATTTCATCCCTTTTTTAAGATAGTGGTCCAAAATGCACTGGGACTTTATTCAACAAAGGAATAAAGATCAAAACTCTAGCTACAATATCAAGTTTGTAAAGATGACAAATCTCAACAGCACTACACCAGGTCTCCATTGTTCATTATGTTATTCTTATTTTGTAAGTACTCAGCCAGCCTGTGCAATTCTTCACTGCTTCTTTTCTGCAATGATTTCCTTTTCAATGATTTAAGCAGTCTATTCTCAAAAGCAATGCTCAGAAATCCAATTACCATTCCAACACTACGCTTTTGTAACCCTGAAGCATTAAACCACAGAATATGCTTCTTCTTGCCCCTCCTTACCTCTCACTCAGGCGCTCTGCGTTTTCCTGTCAAAAAGATTTGGGTTTTGTTATGCTTTGCTTGGCTTTCCTTGGATAAGAAAAGTGGCCATAAATTACCTTAAAACAAACAGGAAAAAAAATCCACTATAAATGTTTTATGTGAAAATGTGTCCAAGAAAATGTAGAAAAAAAAGAAAAATTAAACAATAGGCAATTTCTCCCTTAAAATAGTGTTTGTTTATCCTACCTTAGGGTGGTTTGAGAATTATGAATCATAATGTTTTAGTAAGTATAACCAACACTTAATTTCTTTCACATATAACTTCAAGTGTGTCAGATAAATTAGGAGATTTATATAGTAGAGGGTCCCATGGTAATTATGTCATAAAAGGGTAATTTCCCATTTTTGCTTTTTTTTCTGAGTTCCTTCATCTTGTGAGTACATTATATATGTGTGTCTTTATGTGCACCTTTGCACACGAGCAGATAGAAGGTAGGTAAAAATAGGTTTATAGTTGTTCGTATGAAAAATAATAATAAATAATAACATAAGAATAAACTCCAGTTTTGTATATTCACAACTGTAAACTTACTTTTGCCCCGTGCTGTATGTGTGAGAAAATAAAATTTTAAAAATAGGAAATGATAGAAATATTCTAGTAAAATTTATAATTTAATATTCTAAAGGAACAGGCAAAGACAGTGACAAAGGTCAAGGAAAGAAGTTTTAACTGATTTAAGGCTGACTAAATCCATTTAGAATAAGAGCTCTGCATTCAAGATTCTGTTTAACCATAAGCCCTTCCTGAGAAGTTGTATTCTAAAAAAAAAAGGCAAAAGTTTCCCTGGCTGGTGTAGCTCAGTAGATTGAGTGCTAGCCTGCAGGCCAAAGGGTCATTGGTTTGCTTCCTGATCAGGGCACATGCCTGGGTTGCAGCCCAGGTCCCCAGTGTGGGGGTACATGAGAGGCAACCACACATTGATGTTTCTTTCAATTTCTTTCTCCCTCCCTTCCCCTCTGTCTAAAAATAAATTAATTAATTTTTAAAAAGACAAAAGAATTTAAATGATCTAAACACTAAATCTGAATTGACACCAATTTTCCATAGCCAATGTTAGAGCAAAGCCAAGATATGGATAAGACTCCTTAGAAATGACAGAAATTTTACAAATACAGAATCAAAAGTCCTTGTGATCAATGACCATCTGGCTGCTTGAATATGTTCTTAGTTTAACATTAGCTTTGGGAAAGAAAAAGAGGTAAGAAATAGAAGAAAACTATTAATATTAAATTAAAGTATATATGCACTACAGAATTTTTCATTTTAAAAACAATTTCAACATAAACAAAATATATTGAGGCACACCGTGTGTATGTGTGTCTATGTAAGTACACACATAGCTGTAGAGATACATACAGAGTGCAAGGAGAACACAAGAAGACAGTCATACGTAGGCCCAGGACATTTAAGGGTGGATAGTAGAAAATAACAAAGCACAGACTTTGAAAGGTCTCTCATTTCATGTAAATATGTTTGGAAAACATTATGGAGGTCAGTGTTTTGCAAACTGTGATTCTGGCAGCAGTGGCAATAGAGAAACAAAGAATGCCTAATTAATTAAGTGCAGATTACTGGGGCAAGCTCAGAATCTAAATCTGTAGAATGTGCTTCGGGTATCATCGTTTCCCAAGTTCCTCAGATGTTTCTATGCAAGTTTATTTGTGAGAGACACTCCTAGATCCAGTATGATGTGGACACAGAATTATCAGTTGTCTTCATACAAAGAAGGCTCTGGAGTCAGTGAGGGGCTGAGGCAAAAGGCTGACATCTAGTTGAGAGACCATCCCTATAGCTCAGGCAAGGGTGAGACACACCGTTAGGTGAAGAATTGATACCCAGACTTCAGCCATGTTCCCATCTGCTGTTTTCCTTTCTGAACATCTCAGAAGAAATCCCTCTTTGGTTTTTATCTTAGCAAATGGGCCTTTAAATTAGTAAGATGCCCAGGGATCTCAGTTCTGGAGAATGTTTGGAGAGATTTTCAGCCAAAGATGAAGTGAAAGGACACATTGCTCTCCTGGATTTCTTTAGACTTTGCATAACATGTGTGCACTTTATTTCCCAGTGTCAACACCCCAAGTGAGGCTGTGCCAATAGACCTACAGGAGCAACCAACCCAGGTCTGCCTGTCATCCTGAGGTCTGTCACTTGCTCACACACACATACACACAGATACACAAAGACACATACACAGGCACACAGACACACACATTATAGACACACACAGACTCATACACATTCATAGACACATACACAGAGACACACAGACACATATATACACACACAAACATACATACATATTCCTAGACACACAGAGACACCCAGACATATAAAAACATTCACAGGCACACAGACACACACGGAGACACTGACAGGCACATACAGACAGCAGACACGCATAGACACAGGCCATGCATAGACAGTCACACAGAGACACACAGGCACATATATACACATGCACACAGATACAGACAGACATGCGCACACATCTTGCTTCCTAACAACTGATATTGCAGTGGAGTCCAAGGCTGGGCCGACAACCTTTCAGTGAAGTCAGGACAGAATATCAAGTTTAACATTAATTGGAGAGAAACATTTGGAATTATTGTTTGCAAAATTAGACAGAAAGGTGTTCAAGAACATGTGAAAGTTAAGATCACACTCGCACATTTGTCTAGGCCGTTCTAATCAGCCTTTCCATGCAGGACAAGAAGAGTCAGTTGAGATGGATGCAGGTCTGAAGGACAACGGTGCAGGTGCAGAGCAGGGTAAGGGGGTTGAAACAGATGGCCAGACACTGAATTTCAGGCAGAGCAAAGGAAGCACAACCTGAGGGATGACACTGAGTGAGTTTTCTAAAGCAGAATAGAATTAATGGACATGGACATAAAAAGGGTCCAGGCAGTTCAAGGTGCCCTTGCTATGGCATAACTTACGGTGCTATCTGCAGTGAAATCTGCCAGAGGGTCACTTAAAAAAATAGACACAGCATGGCTGGAGCGCATCAGCCATAGGGAAGGGGGACTAGATGAAAAAGCTGGAATGCAACATAGAGAATCGAGGGTCTACCGTATCTTCTGAACCTCTCAACATGTTCATCCATGGGCCTGGAGAGAAAGCACAGGTACGCAGAGAGGGCTGTGAAGGACATAATGTACTGATATACAGAGGTGAGGACTAGGTTGAACTTGCACATGAGAGAGTTGGAAATTGTTAAGAAGCCATTAAGGCAACACAAGGGAGGCCTATTTATGATGAAAGAGGGTTTCATGGATAAAATGGAAGATACTGAAAGTTCTTAGCACTGAGAGACTTAAGGACAAGAAATGGACCAAGAGGTGGGTTTCTGGAGGGAGATGGACACTGAGTCAATGGGATTCAAGGATCTTAATGGAATTATATTAAAACTAGAAGATTAAATTCAGGGTCTCACAACCTCAAGTGAATATAAGTTTTAGTTAATATTGAATTTGAAGTTTATAGATCCTTAACTGCATTTTAGCAACAGAACGATTCATTTATTTTGGGGAGGGGGAGGTTTGTGGTCAGAGTCTTTCCTCCTTCTGCTAACCTTATTCTACTCAAACACGAGCAGTTCTAGACAACCTGTAAATGAAGCTGTCATTAAATAACTCTAGCGGACATTTACTGTATGCCTAATATTTTCCAAGGACTGTCCTGGGTGTTTCCCAAGAATGGCATCCTTGTATTCCCATCAGAAGTCTATGAGAAAACCTTCATTATTACCTCTAATTTATAGGAGAAGAAACGGATATACAGAGAGATTAAATATGTGATCAAAGTCCACAATCAATAAAGAAGAGAGTCAGAATTTGGACCTAATCACCTGACTCCAGAGTCTAGACTTGAAGCACCAGGTTGTGTGAGGATGCCTGTACCAGAAACCATAGATCTTGCCCACATGAGGAGCTGGGGATTTTAATCAGAATATGAAGATGTTAGCAATTGCTGTGTGCCAGCAAAACCAGGTAATGCATGGTTTTCTACTCCCATATTTCCTTCAAGCCCTTTGATCATCACCTGTGCAGCCTCTTAGTGGGAAAAAAGAGAGCTTTCTGTCTTGAAAAAGTTGCTTTTACTGAAAAATCAGAAAGAACAGAACAGGAAAGCAAAATTCTCAGCTTTTGGTTTAAAAAAACTGAGGTTCTGAGAGAAGCAACATAACAAAAAAAATAATATTTGCTAGAAGTTTGTTATATTCCTGGTTGAGAAGTATGAGGGTTTCTCTGGAATAGGAGAGAAGTAGAAAGAAGAGCAACATAAATACAAACATTAAGTGAGTCTTCGATGTGGCCCATGGCCTTGCCATCTGCTCTCCCCTGCAATAAGGTTAGGATATGTAAGTGTAGGGAAGGCAGCAGAGAGGGGATCCCCACCTGCTTCCCAATCTGACATGTGAAGGGAGCAACCTCACACTGTACCCACTCAACCATGCAGTAAGAGCCACCAAGATGACAATGGCCTCAACAAAGAGGAACAGTACAAGCTCTGTCCACTTAGGAAAGCATACCACAGATAACTGGGAGCTGGGTGCTTCCATTTGCTTTCCTGACACTGTGTCAACCTCCTGAGTTTAGTTGCATTCTAGGAAAAAATATCAATGTCACCATCAAAAAAAAAAAGTACACACTCTACAAGAGGGTATTCCAGAATTTTTCATCCATCTACTAGACTGAGGATTTTGTACTCTCCGGAGAGGGTTCTGCCTTGCCAAGGCAGTTCTTAGGGCTTTGGCATGAAGAATCAGGAGGAAGAGACTTTCTTCATATTTTTATAATACCAAGAAAAGGACACTAGTCAGCAATGGTACCCCTAAGAACATCCTTCCTTTCTCTCCTGAAGTGCACATAATAATAAAAAAAAATACTTGCTAGAATTTTGTTATATTTCTGGTTGAGAAGTACAAGGGTTTCTCTGGAATAGGAGAAATAGGATACAGCTGTTAAAATGCTCCCTCCAAAACCTCACATTGAACCTGTTTCCTCTTTTTTTGTGTGCTAGCTCCTCCTTGTTTCGCTGCTATATAGCACAGACCACCTATACATATTGGGTGTACTTTGAAAAGGAATAAGAAAAGGAAGAAAGGGAGGGAAGAAGTAAAAATGTTGGTTGGTTGGTTATTTGGTAGTTTATTGCTCTGTAGCAAAAAATTACCCAAAACGATACCCAAGAAGGTTGTGAGCATAAAATTTATCACCCAAACTTGAACACATCTGAAAGTAAAAAGGTCACCATTAATAGTTAAGTCAGAAAAAGTGTAATCTAGAACTGTTAACACTAGGGCCATTTTCCTAAATTTAGGAATATTTAGTGTTTGATGATCTTGAGTAGAACTGAACTCCTTGATATTCAATATATTGCTCATACAACAAGAGTAATTCTGTAATAAAACATATGAAAAAATGTTCAAACTAATACTTGTAAAAATCCCAGTTTCCATTTCTTTCTTCTAGGTCCTTGAAAGTATCAAATCTTCTAATTTACTCTTAAGAACTATTATCTACCCCCTGATTATTTAATGTCTCCTCATTTATTTGGAGCCTGTTTAAATGCCACCTTCTCAGGGAAGGTTACCCTCCCTGTCCTTTGTTCACCCCATTCCTGCCCAGACTAGGTCAGCTCCCTGGGCTGTGGCATTTAGCAGAGTTTGAAGTCTATATTTACCTGTGTGACACTGGATGTCTGTCTTGACCAGTAGCTTTTATGTGTAATGAGGACCAGCATGAGGTATAATTTTTCTTATCTTTGTATTTGCAGTTCTTAAGTTGCATTTGGTTTAAAATAAATGCTCAATAAATGCTGAGTGAATAAAAAGTTAGTGGACATATGAAGGAGTCTCTTTTATTGCCAAAGGGGAATTACTAGGTAAGAAATCTCGGAGTGCCAAATGAGCAGTAAATTTATGATACAAAGATTTCTATAAACTTTAACTCATCTTTAAACGGTTCTTAATCACTTTTGTTGGCATTAAACAAGTTTAATGTTGGTATCTGATTACATCAACAGATGTATTTTAGGATTAATTCTTGTTAATGAATGAGAAGGAAATGTGTTAACAAGAGAAAATCAGTGCATTTCCTATGAAAATATATACAAAAATTCTATAAACTATATACATATTAAGATTAAGGAATTAAGTAATATTCCTAAGGCAACTCAGTAATGTGTTTTTTGTTAACTATGTAAAAAATATACCGACACAGTGCCTCAAGGGCACAGGTTTGTGTCATCACTCAGTCGGAATTGCAGAATGGGCTGGCAGATGCATGCATGGAAACTGGTTACCAGGTTTCTGGTTTAACTAAAAGTATGTTGAAAGATAGAAAACTTCCATTCTTTTGAGAAGAGGGAGAATATATTATTACAGTGAAGGGAGAATAAAGTGGCCTAATTCTAATTATAATTTTTCTAAGAAGACATTACATGAATTCTTGTACCCTTTCTGGAAGACAAATTCAATACTGATACCAGTAATTTTTTTACTGTTAGGTTTTTAATTATAATGTAAATATTGATAGTTGAATCCTAAAAATATCTACACATCAACTAAGTCCAAAATCATATATCTTAGATGCAATAAAATTATAATGAAAGGGACAAAAACATAGGAATAATAGGAGACCTAACAAAGCTGTGCAGCAATCAACCAAAACATTTGGTCTACCTCTTTGTTCACTTCCCTTCACCTGCCCTGATAAAAACCAAAGGTGTTTAGTCATTTGAAACACAAATGTAAGTAAAGGCTCTGAGCCAAAGTCACATATGATAATATAGGCTATTTTTAGCAATGTTTCTCCTAGGAAATTCGCATTAGTGACCTATGAATAAAATAAAAGTAAGGCCATCAGAAAGAGATCAAAAGTGAATAAAACTAGGATACTATTAACTTTTCTTTACTATAAAAATTATCATTGATGTAGAATTTATATTAACAGATTAATATGATTTTCAGAAAATTCACGAATTAGTAAAGTATTACTACCAGATTATGAGAAAATGATAAACCTCATGGGGGGGGTCACATGGGACAAAGAATGTAAGATCATTTTTTAAAACACACTAGATGCTAAGTTTAAGTATATATGTTTATTATTCCATATTTAAATTCCAACAAAAGGGTTCAAAATTACATTAAGAAATAAAATGTAATATACTGAAATAAGATTTTCAACAAATAGAAAACCACTATGATGTATATGCCATACATGGAAAATTACGATTAGAAATAATAATATACCTGTCAGGCCACAAAACATATGCTGCAGACTTAATGAAGAATTTGCTTCATCACTTAAAATAGGAAACAAGAAACTGATCTTGATTACATTAGGAGCTCCCTATAATAACACTCATTCCACATGCAAATCATTTCTGAAATGATTATGTACTCATTCATATAAAAACATGCATTTCTCCTTCACTTTGAGTGATGCGTACGGTAGAAGTTATAACAGCTTGCACATTTAAGCATGTACTAAGTGAAGATGAATTGTGTTTGTAACCTTATAAGCTTTCTACAAGGAATATAAGGCAAAGTGAGATAAATTATCTCTTTTTTTACATGCCAAGAATATAGCAAAAGATGTTGGAATATCCAACTGAATTTAGTGGCTCACCAAAAAACATATTTAAATGTTTAAAATTTGGGTATCAGTTTGGCTGTGTCTATAAGAGAAATGTTTTTCTTTCAAATAAGTATAAAATGTACAGGCAGAGTAACAACTACTTTAACCCCTTAACATTTAAAAATAAATATCACTAATATTCAGTTATAATTAGTTACATTAAAATATTGCACAAGATATAGAGATAATTAAGAAATAGATAACTGAAAAAATATTAAAATTTTAATAAGTATTTAAATTTTTTAAAATTCCCAAAACTTGCTATTATGGTCTTAAAAATGGTCTCCAGTTTGGATGGAGTCTTCAAATCTGACAATGAGTTTTGAAGAACTAGAACATTTCATTTCAAATTTGTATACAATTATATATTTAATATGTATATAATTAGCTATAAGCATCATTAGTATTATAAAATGGCAGTGAGAAAAGAATTACAGTAAATATTTATTTAGCAACACATTTATTACTCCTTTTTGCTTTGTTTCTGTTGTAGTTCTTCTTTCTCTTTGTCTCCACTTCTCTCTTTTCCTTTCAGTGAACTTGTTATTTATCCCCAAAAGTCTGTGGGTTTTGCTTTCATAAGCGGGTGCTAAGTTCATCTATTTCTGAACACACCTTGTACTACCAACTGTTAGAGAACTGCAGTTACCTGGGCTCTTAATGACAAAGCTTTCCCTGCATGTCTAAACCTATTTCTCTCTAAGGAGCCAAGAAGATATCTACCTAATTGTTTTCAGTATAAAAGTTATTGCAGAGATTGCAGATTACTTTTATCATTAGTATAAAGGCTGAAATTAAAGGAAAAGAAATCTATAATTAGGACTTTATTAAAGGAGTAAAAAGAGAATCTTAGTATCCTAACTACTATTATTATCTTAAAAATGTAAAAAAAAAAAGCCTTTTGGGTTAGAAATTCAGTTGTGATATGTAAATAAAACCCACAGTGAAATCTCCCTGGGTCAAACATGTCCCACTTACTTCAATAAGGTACAATCTCAGATCCAAAGGAGAGGTCGTGTAAAATTTCTGATAAAGCACAGATAACTTTTGGATTTTATTTTATTTAGAAAATAAAACATTACTACTGTCAGAAAATATAAAATGAAATACAGTCTTAGCAAGCACCTTCTCATCTGTAGGGTCTCAGACTTATTTTCCAAATTCGATCAGACCCCCTCAGCCCACTCAACACTTTCCTTCCTAGAGTTTGTAGTTTTTGTATGTATTAGATTAATATTTGCTCCTTTCTAGACTATTAGGGATATATTTTTAATTATCTTTGTACTCGAAAACTAAAGATTAATTAGCCAATTAACCAACCAAGAATTAACAGGGTTTCAAAAATATCTGCTGAAATACTAAGCATTGAATACCATGAAAATAATAATAACTAATTTTTTTTGATGCAAAGCAGAGGGCAGGGTTTAGAAACACCTTAGGACTCGCTCTTGTTCTGATTTAACCTGAGATTTTAATAGATAAACACAGTCATCACTTATACAAAAGAGCTTTTTTCAGGAAATATGTCCACTTTATAATTCCATTTTTATGTAGTCTACATGACATTTCCCAGTGAGATATGTTCCTTAAATTAATAAATTTGCATGCAATCCTGGTCAGACCAGGAAAATTCCATATACAGGGATAGGAAAAAGTAGGTTTACAGTTGTGACTATGTGAAACACAGAGTTAATAAAGCTATTGTAATAATCACAAGTTGCATGTCTTTTTCCATATGAACTGTAAACCTATTTTTGCCCACCTCAGTATTAAAACAAACAAACAAACAAAAACACTCTTGATGGTAAATATCACCAGTGTAGTGTTTTCCCAGACTGCTGTCATTAAACCACTGGCTTATAAACAGATTTGAGTTGTTCAACTTTCTTTCTTTTGGGTGTCCATCCAGCAAGGCTGATGACACACTTAACCTACTGCAAATTGTTTACTTTCAGAGTCAGCTTAAATTGAAGAGACTCAGCTTCCTGGGTCCCTGAATGACTAGATGAAGGATTGATCCCTAGACACTTAGCCATCCACCACTTCTACACAATGAACACACACAAAAAAAATGCTTTCTAGTGTTTGTTCCATTACATGTACTTGGGTCTATTAATTCAGTAGTTGGGTTTGACTAAATAATACAATTTTTAAAGTGATATCATTGCAGGCACATTTAAAATGATAAATACAGCAAAAACTTCTTTTAAATAAGGTAGCATTTCACAGCTTTCTTATTCCTGGGTTATGAGACTAAGGGTAGTAAAATGCTTTGAGATATGTCATAGTGGTTAGGAGAGGTCTCTGGAGACAGCCCTGGATTTATATTCTAGTCTTGTCCCTAGCCATGGACAATTAACCAGGAATACATCACAATTTCTTTACCTAAATAATGATAATTACATACTCATTAATGAATAGAGTGTTGTGAGAATTGAGATGATGTTGAGTTTGGTTTATAGTAAACAATCAATATTTACAGCTAATATTATTATTGTTATTATGAAAGATATATCAACATGTTTATTAATAGAATCAGTTTTGCAAACTGAACCTATTTTAGAAACTCAAAAATTAAAATTTCATTTTCCAGTAAAAGTTGATTATGCAATTGGATCATTTGTTTTCCCCAAACCCTTCTGTCTAATGACAGAACAACATCAGCACACACATTTCTCTGTGACAGAGACCTAAGAAAGTTAATTACATGAAGAGGCACATGGAATGCACAGGATACTGAACTTATGCAGCCTGTAGTCAAAATAGAGTATAGTTGTCCCCTTTTATCCACACGGGATAAATGACAAGACCTCCAGTGGAAACCTGATACATGGATAGTACCAAACCCTATATATACTATGTTTTCTTCCTACACATACATACCTATTAAAAAGTTCAAGTTATTAATTGAGGACAATGAAAAATTAACAACAATAACTAACAATATAATAGAAGCACTTTACAGCTCTTGGCAGGTCTGAATTGCCAGGATCAGTACTCTTATGCTCTGGGGCCATTATGAAGTAAAATATGGTGAATTGAACATCTCTACAGTCCACTTGATCACCCATAGGGGCAACTCAGGGACTAAAGGATTGGAGGGGTAGGGTGCTGAGCCCTTATTTGTCAGGCATTGTTCTGTAACCCATTCCGGTGGTACTGGATTTCACCATCACACCAAATCTCTGCTGTAAGCGCTATTATGATCCCAATCCCACAGAAAAGGAAATGCAGGAATTGAGAGGTTCCACAGCTTCTCCAAAGGCCACAGACTTTGTATCCTGATTTGAGAACTGGTGCCATGTGTGTGTTAGAAGAAGAGAGAGAGAGAGAAAACAAAATATCCGCGGTGTTCCTGTGTTACCATGCACACTTTCTTTTCTGTTTCCAGGTGTTTCTACGACTAATTATTCTACCTCTTCACCCACACTCCTTTGAAGATTCCATTGAAAACTAGAAGATTTGACAGTGTAATCACCCATCATATCCTTTCTATGCCAAAAAGGAAAAATTCCAGCAAATACTGAATACCTGAGGTTCTTTAAGGCTCTTAGAGAGTGTTGGTACTTTATTTATTTCGATAAGCCTTAGACAGTTAGGCCCATTGTAACCGAAATTTTTCCTCATTATATAAAGTCAATTTAGGTATTTAGTTTTGATGTTCCTGGGTAATAGGCTATGTGCACATTTGTGTAAACAGCTTATTCAGAATCGTGATACTCTATCAAAAGCAAGTGCTCAGAGGTACTACCTTTTATTTTCCATTATCCAGCACTTTCTGATCCAGAACACATTTTAATATATTTATGTAATATTATATTCCCAAATGTAATCAGTAAACCAAGTATAAAGTAAGGGAATTTTTAAAATTTATTGTGATGGTCACCCCACCCACATGGCTTCATATTGCCAAACTGATTTCCAAGGTCCAATAAGAAATATAACCGGACTTCCTAAACTTCATACTCTAACTATACTCTTGGAAATTCATACTCTAACTAGAAAGAAAAATAATAAGCACCTAGGTATACACACATATTGGGTTAGCCAAAAAGTTCTTTCTTTTTTCTAAAAGATGGCTCTAGTAGTGATTAGTTGTCTTTATTAATTTCATTAGAAACATTTTTGTTAGATTATATTGTGACAGCTCTCATATCAGCATGCATTATAAAAAATAACATCAAAATTGGTGAATTTTTGTGTAGCCATTTTAATATTGAAGATAGAAGAAAATATGCAACATTTTTGGCATATTATGCTTTACTATTTCAAGAAAGACACCCTGGATGGTATCGTTCAGTGGATTGAGTGCTGGCCTATGAACCAAAGGGTCACCGGTTCAATTCCCAGTCAGGGTACATGCCTGGGCTGCAGGCTAGGTCCCCAGTAAAGGGCGTGCAAGAGGTATCCACACATTGATGTTTCTCTCCCTCTCTTTTTCCCTCCCTTCCCCTCCCTATAAATAAATAAATAAATAAATAAATAAATAAATGCTTAAAAAATTTAAAAAAACAGAAAGTTTACCAAATGAGATGCAAAAAAAGATTTGTGCAGTGTGCGGAGAAGATGTTGTGACTGACCAAATGTGTCAAAAGGGTTTGAGAATTTGCATGCTACAGATTTCTTACTGGACAATCCTCCACAGTTGGGTAGACCAGCTGAAGTTGACAGCAATCAAATCGAGACATTAACTGAGAACAATCAATGTTGCGCCATGCAGGAGACAGCCAACATAACTCAAAATATCCAAAACAAATGTTGAAAATGATTTGCACCATCTTGGTTATGTTAATCGCTTTGATGTTTGGGTTCCAAAATAAGTTGAGCAAAAAAACCAAAAAAACGAAAAAATCTTCTTGCCGATTCTCCACTTAAACGTAAAAAAATGGTCTGTTTTTAAAACAAATCACAATGGGCAATGAAAAGTGGATACTTTACAATAACGTGGAGTGAAAAGATTGTGGGGCAAGTGAAATGAACCACCACCAATCACACCAAAGGCCAGTCTTCATCCAAAGAAGGTGATGTTGTGTATATGATGGAATTAGAAGGGAGTCCTCTATTATGAGTTCCTGCCAGAAAACCAAATGATTAATTCCAACATGCACTGCTCCCAGTTAGACAACTAAAAGCAACACTTGATGAAAAAGAGTCTGGAGTTAGTCAACACAAAATGCATAATCTTCCATCAAGATAATGCAAAGCTGTATGTTTCTTTGATGACCAGAGAAACTGTTACAGCTTGACTGGGAAGTTCTGACCCATCTGCTGTATTCACCAGAAAATGTCCTTTCAGATTTCCATTTATTTCTGTCTTTATAAAATTCTATTAGTGGAAAAAATTTTATTTCCCTGGAAGACCAAAAAAGACACCTGGAACAGTTCTTTGCTCAAAAAGATAAAAAGTTTTGGGATGCTGAAATTATGAAGTTACCTGAAAGATGGCAGAAGGTAGTGGGGAAAAAACATGAATACATTGTTTCTAAAAGTTTTCGGTGAAAATGAAAAATATGTCTTTTATTCCGACTTTAAAACCTAATGAACCTTTTGGCCAACCCAATATATAACACTCAAACACACATACATAACTCCAGACTACTTGTGTAACCATCTAAAAATGTGGAAATAAAGAAGGCCCTGAAGATGCTGTAAGCGACACAAACGTATATCCAATAGTGCCTGATTTAAGTAAAACATTGTGACCCACATTCAGAATAAAATAGGTACTAGAGTTCATTGAACTATTTTTCTTTTCTTACTATTTTTAGGTCTTAAATAGAAGAGAATTATCCTGATTCCTTCATATTTAGTAAAAGTATATACAAGGTGGGGACTGCCACCCCCCCAAAAAAACCCCCAGAATTATCTTCTAGAGGGTAGGCCCCTTGTAGTACAGGTTTCCTCCACCAGGCGAGTGTTGTAGGAACCCATCTGTGTCAGTGTACCAGCTGGTGGTGGTGTTATGAGAGACTGTTTAGCTTCAGTGATATATTTTTTTAAGACTCTTTCAACACATTTGCCCATGTCACAGTGGCTGATTTACGATAGCACCTGATCACCTCATTCTGAGTGTTCGCCCAAAACAACAAGACCCCCATGCTCCCCCCTCTCCATTCACTCAATCTCTCCCCAAGTGACTTTTGTTTGTTTGTTTTCCCAGATTAGAAAGTCCTCAAAGGGAACTGTTTTGCTGATGTGGAAGAGGTGTAACAAAAAATGGAACAAAAAATGGCAAGGCACTAAAAATCATCAAAATCAACAAATTCAAAAACTGTTTTGAGCAGTGGAAAAAAAGTCTCGGTAAGTATATTGCATCAGATGGTGACGGTGACTCCTTACATTGAAGATGACTGAAGTTTAAACTTGTAAGAATAAATATACAGTTTTTTAATAAATAAACTCCATTTTGGAACCCCCTCATATTTCTCTTACATTGTTATTTTATGTCAATTTTCCATTAATAATAAAATATCACTAGTTATCAGGGAAATGCAAATCAAATCCACAATAAGATCTCATCTCACATCTGTTAGAATGGCTAGTATTAAAAAGACAAGAAATAATATGTTGGCAAGGATGTAGAGAAAAGGGGACCCTTTTCACTGCTGATGAAAATATAAACTGGTGTAGCCACTATGGAAAGCAGGATGGAGGTTCCTCAAAAATTTCTTTAAAAAGAGCTATTGTGTGATCCAGCCATTTCATTTCTGAGTATTTATGTCAAAAATAGTAAAACACTAACTTGAAAATATATATGCTCCCTCATGTTCATTGCAGGATTATTTATAGTAGTCAAGATATGGAGGCAACCTAAGTGTCCATTGACAGATGAATGAATAGAAAATACACGCACATACACAGGAATATTATCCAACTATAAAAAAGAAAATTTTGCTATTTGCGACATTGATAAAACTAGAGGGCATTAGTCTCAGTAAAGTAAGTCAGGCAGACAAAGGCAAATATCATATGATCTCACTTATACAGGGTGGGACAAAAGTAGATTTATAGTTATGAGTGCACAAAACATAGAGTTTATTCTTGTATTATTGTTTACTAATTATTATACCATTTTCCAAATGACCAGCTGTAAACCTACTTTTGCCCCATCTTGTATATGAAATCTAAAACCAAAAGCAAAACAAAACAGAAAAACAGACTCATGCGTACAGAGAACAGACTGATGGTTGGTGGGTGTAAAGGAGGTTAAAAAGTAAAAACTCCCAGTTATAAAATAAGTCCCAAGGATGTACAGCATGGTGACTACAGTTGACAATTCTGTGTTGTATATTTTAAAGTTGCTAAGAGAGTAGATAAAAAAGTTCTCATCACTAGAAAAAAATTTGGTAACTATGTGTGGTTATGGATGTTAACTAGACTTACTGTGACAATCATTTCATAATATATGCAAATAATGAAACATTAGGTTGTATACCTGAAACTAATATAATGTTATATGTTAATTATATCTCAATTACAAATAATGAAAATGTGTGAATCACTGAACTAACTTAAAATTTAAGTCTCATCATTATCTATAATTTTAAATAATATCTTACAAAAATAAATCAGAATATTCAAAGATACGATTCTATTCTTTTATTAAATCTTTAATATCAAAGTCATCTTTTAAGCTAAACTTAAAGGAAATAGTAATCTTTTGGGGATGAGTTGAAAATATGAAAGAGCATGTAGTTTCCTGATAATAAGTTTTAGAAATGATGTTGGAAACAGCTACCATCACTACCAACATCTGGAAGTAGTCAAGCATCTCCCATTTCATAAAGCCAAGATCATTAGTCTGAGGATTGTGTCTATTCCTTTACTGAGTGCAAACCAGGACAGAGGACCAATGACACCTGGTCTTGTTTTGATCAACTGGTAGGTAGTTTACGATATATTTTTTTGATTTTTAAGAGAAGCCCTGAAAGCCATCTTTATTTCTAGAAAAAATTTTTTACCATCAGGTACTCTGTATATTGAACTTTATTCAAAATACAACCAATGGTAAAAGCTATTAAAGAAGAGAATTCATATTCTACTGTCAATGGGGCTCCGAACGCAAATTGACCACAAATGAATAAAGTCATGTCAAGCTCTCAAGCTTGTTTATCTTACGTAGCATTTCTAACATGATGATATTTTTGTGGGTGAGGATGAGTCATTGTTATTTCTTTATTTATTACATAATTCTCTATAGAATCATCAGTTTAATATAAATAAAGCAAAACACAATGAAAGCCATCTTGTTTGACTATTTACAAGGTGCTTTGCTAAACCCGATGTGTAGAGAAGGAATGGAGACGTGAGAAACATGGTCTTCAAGTTGCCTACATGCCTTTGCAGATTATTCGAGCTTGCATTTGAGAGGCAGATTACATAAGGGTCAACAAGAAGGAGAAAGATCACTGAGTGAGAGGCTTACAAATGAATTCATAAAGATGATGAGATCTGAGCAGAGCCTTAACAAACAGGATTTTGGCAGGGTAACTGGGCAAGACGCTCAGAGGCAGGGACAGTGTAAACCAAGAAATGGGAAGTCCTCATCAGAAGTGGATTAGTTTTATTGCCAGTTTTCTAACTTCATGGGTATGACCCACCACAATATTTCTCAAAAAGGATATGATTGACCTTTCAAAGAATATTCTCAAACCACAGCAGAATATTTAACATCTGTGACCTCTGAATGCTAAGTACTAGTGGTAAGGCCCCCTTTATTCTGTTAGTTATGCAGAAAACCCCAAATTACTTTAGCTGTTTTCCAATGTTCCAAATGGTGAGTTAAGTAAGCCTTTCCCATATCCAACCACTGAGTCAAGAATTCAATGAAATTCATTTTTCAATAGAATGTAAAGGAATAGAAGGGGAAGGGGAAAAAAAGAAGTGTATTAAGTACATTATAGTAGAACAGGTTACCAAGTAAGGCAGAGCCTTGTCTTAACCCACTGTTGAGCTGCTGAATTAGACTGATAGCGATTTCATCAAGCAGTCTCAGAGATTTCAAATTTCATTTTATATCACCACATTCAGTGAAAAAAAACCACTTATAAATCACACACCCGACTCCATGGAGATTAAAGATCAGAGACCTTACAAAACTTATCAAATTAAGGATGTCTACTCCAACTAAAATGAAAAACTATTAGAGATTTTTGAGAAGTAATAACTTAAATGTATTCATTAAAAATGTATTCATTCACAAAAATAAATTTCTTGCTTAAATAATCAAACAAAATATCAAATGTTTACCTACCATTCTTTGGTATTTGACACATAGGCAATGAATATCTCCTAAGTGGACTTCCACATCTAAAGAAACTAATGGTACCCAAACAGTTTTGCTACGGCTTTTACTTAGAGGATTAAGACACCTTGTACAAATTTAAATATTTATATGCAAAATTTTACATACACTTCATCCCATGTGCCTTCAAAATAATGCACTTCTGCCTTGCGCTATGGCTTGGACAATCACCTAAGAATCTTCTGTGCTGACACCAGACAGACCACCAGAAAGAAAGGTCGGGTAACTGGGCAAAGAATATCCTTTCACTAAAGGATAATATGGCAATATAGTTCTGTTTCTTTTCACATTTCCTAACAAAAATTGAATAAGATGGAAATAAATAAAGGCATAATTATGCATATAAATAGATGCTTTTAAAAGTAGTATGGCTTTGTGTAGAGTTTAAAACCAGAAGCTGAAAGTTCAAGACAGTGAACAATATGTATTGGTTGCCCAGTGTATAGCTTAAATGGATATGTAGTAAAATTGGGAACAATTTTCCACAGTCTTTACCACTCAATATCATAATAGAGGAGAGGTAACTTGATAAATCTGTGTCCCAGTGAGTGTTTGAATTTGCAATCATTGGCAGAGTATTTAAGTGCATGGGTTTTGATTAAAAACTACTTTGCAAGTTAATTTCTGGTAATATGGATATTACCAGAAATACCATAGACTTACAGTGAGAATTAACTTAGATAATGCATGTAAGGTAGTTAGCACACACTCTAGCATCTAGTGTGGTAAAAACACTAGTTTTTACCATTCTTTAGTTTTAAAAAACCTGCTGCTAATGAAATTGTGTTTGACCAGGTATGTGAATAAAATGCTTTGCCTAAAAGCAGTACCGCCTGGACATAATTTCATGAATATAATTTTATGGAGACTGCTGTAATGAAAACTGACATTAGGAAAGTGAACTATAGTAGATGACAGAACTATAATAAAATTTCCTTGGATTTGTTCTTAAATGTGCTACTTTGCACTGAACCACTTCTGCCCATTAATTCCAAAGCAGTGCAGTTTCAGCTACAAGTTCCATAGATCTCTTTATCAGATATGCAATCCATGAGCTAAGTGTTTAAATAATTAAAATTAAAACACAGAGGCCAGGAAACAATGACTTCTATGAAAGAAAAAATTAGCCCTACCATGCATTTTATAAAAATTAAATGTTCCTAGGTCCTCCTAGTTGTCACATTATTTGTTGAAAGAAGAACTCAAAGCTTATAACCTCATTTTATCCAAGAGAAACATCTATGTTAAAAATATTTTGTTGTTCGGTATATAATACCTGAAAAATAATAGAGATGCATAATTCACTAAGGTTAACTTAAAAGGAAAACTTTACCTTGTAAAATCCAAAAATATTCTTGAGAACAGGATTAGTGTTCAAAGTGTGTGGGCACTGAGCACTCTATGAAGTCTGATTTATACTGCAGTAATCGTAATGCCTACTTGCTTCAGAATGACAAATAGGACCAGGCTTAGTCACGACAGCACCCCCAGACCATTCACTGTAAATGTCTTCCATCTTAATAGCTGAGTCTATGCCACTCCATGCACTTGAAATTCTGAGCATTTAACACATCTTGTCGCATCTAAATTCAGATACAAAAATGTTCAAATCAAACTATTTACCTCAACTGAAGTCTGCTTTGAATAATTCATAATAAGGAAGAAAGATGGCAATGAAGAAAGCCAATGAGAGTGTTAATGAACTCTAGAGCTTCGAAAATAATGGCATAGATGCCCTTACAACTTTTCCCCCTCTCCCTGTGAAAAAAGAATTGGTCCCTCTAACAATGAGTTATCCTAGGAAACAGGAGAAGTCATGCGGGGCTCAGTGTCCTCCTTGTCTACTGGTGATAGAACAACAGGACTACACATGTCACTACCAGGAGAAGCTGTGCTTGTAACCTGTGCCTGTCCAGGAAACATCCCCAGTATTTACAGTCACAGGTTTTATTCTTATTTGCTTCCTAAAACTTCAGTGGTATTTGGAGACTCCCTTAAAAAAGAAATGATGACAATTAATAAATGGAATGCCTCTGGTTAAGATAACATCAGCAACTGCTTTTATGTGACTTTGCTGCCCTTGAAGGTTACATGTTGGGTAGATAGCAGCCATCCTACCTACATCTCTCTGGAAATAACAAAGGTTCCCCATTCTGCTCTAATATTAGAAGCATCTCTGTAGTCAGTCATCTGGTGAATGAACCTGGGGTTTTTATTAAGTTGCCAAATAGAGGCTGTTTGAATTGTTATTACCTTGTAGGTTTGTATTAGCTTCCTATGGCTGCCATAACAAATGACCACAAACAGTAACTTAAAATGACACAAAAGTATTCTCTACAATTTGGGAGGACAGAAGTCCAAAATGAGTCTTAAGGGGCTCAAATGAAGGTGTAGCAGTATCACAATCCCTTCTGTGGGCTGCAGAGGGAAATCGGGGTCCTGCCTTTACTGCCTTGAGGAGGTTTCCCACACCAAGGGCTGGATCCCCTTCCTCAGTGTCCTAAGTGCATCACTCTGGCCTCTGCTTCTCCATCCCACCTCCTTCTGCCCGTGGTCTTCTAGTTTTCATCTTATAAGAATCCTGTGATTACACTGGGCCCAACTGGATTATCTGGGATTATTTTTCTACCTCAAGATCCTTAATTTAGTCTCATCAGCAAAGTTCTAATTGTTCTATTCACAATTGCTGCAGATTAGGACCTAAACAACTTGTGGGGCCATTATGCTGTCTATAAGGTTGTAATAACTAAGTTAATTGCTTAATTGAAATATTTTTACACATTAGATATTGGACCCTATATGTCCTGATTATAAACAAAACCAGAAAAAATCTTAATAATTGTAATGTGACCAATATTTTGCAAAATGATATTTAATAAAATGATAGTCCATAAAACTTTAGAAAGCTTATTAACAACCTTTTAAATATATAAATTTCTGAGTTCCTACTCTCTATTAATTAAGACTAAGTGGAGATTTCAAATATAGTTAAGATCAAAATACCTATATCAAGGCAATTTTCATTAAATTTTTTATGTGTCCATCATTTCCCTTCTGGTTTGCAAATGCTTGGATACATGGTGCCTAGAAAAAAAATGGGCTTTTAAATATTTATTGAATGAATGAAACTATTTCAAATGGTTACATGTTAAAAGATAAAAATTTACTTTTATCTTTCCAGAATTTTAAAGCAAAACAGCATTGTTGGCTGAAATATTAAAATCAGCTATTGAGAACTCTATGAACTGTTAAGACCATCCTCATATTAAATAGGTGCTAGTATTTTCAAAGACATCCTTAATAAAACAGTCAGTTATCTGAAAAAAAATTTCAAATAAAAATTATCCATAGCTATTATTCCAGGTAACTTGAAAGGTCCTGATATAGGATCAAAGTATATGCATATGATGAGCTCAGACATGTTTCTAACAACTTGTTGAGTCTCTGAGCAGAGAGTAAACTCTTGCAAAAATTCTATCAAAACACAAGATAAATGTTTTAATTGATAAATAATATATATACAACAAAGCAATATATTAAATACAATATATTTAAAATTTTTAATGTGTAATTACTTTTATGACTGTTGATTCAGTTCCAAATTAAAATGTAATCACATTATGAATTGCATGCAGAACTTCCAGCCAAGATGGGGGCGCAGGTACACTTTCTCTCCTCGCATAACCAAACGAAGGACAACAAAAAATTTAAAAACAAAAAATAACCAGAACTGCCAGAAAATCGAACTGTATGAAAGTCTGACATGCAAGGAATTTAAGAAGAAACATTCATCCAGACTGGTAGGAGGGCAAAGACAGGCAGCCGGGGTTGAGGGGACGAGCGGCAAGGCTAGGGTTGGCAGAATGGGTTGGATGAGGCAGTGGCTGGAGGACTAGCGGTCCCACATTTGCATGCAGATAAACCGGGAGGAACAACTGGGGAGTGAGAGAGACCATGGAACCCAGGGTTCCAAGGTGGGAAAAGAAAGCGTCAAAAGCTCTACTGGTAAACCTGTGGGGGTTGCAGCAGAGGAGGAAACAGCCAGTCTCACAGGAGAGCTCATCTGAGAGATCCACAGGGTCCTAGAATGTACACAAACCCACCCACCAGGGAATCAGCACCAGAAGGTCCCAATTTGCTTGTGAGTAGCAGAGGAAGTGACTGAGAGCCAGCCAAGGGCCAAGCAAGCCACACTGTTCCCTTTCAAACCCCTCCCCACATACAGCATCACAAGGCAGCACCACAAGGCAGAGGCATGGGTTGCCATGCCCTGGCAAATACCTAAGGATCTGCTCCTCACAACATAATAGGTGCACAGAGACAAAAATAATATGGCCCAGATGAAAGGACAGGTCAAAACTCCAAAAATAGAACTAAGAGACAAAGAGACAGCCAATCTAGAGGATGCAGAGTTCAAAACACTGGCAATTTGGGTGCTCACAGAATTGGTGGAATATAGTCACAAAATGGAGGGAAAAGTGAAGGTTATGTAAAGTAAAAGAAAAATATACAGGGAGCTAACAGTGAAGGGAAGGAAAAGAGGACTCAAATCAACAATTTGGAGCAGAAAGAAGAAGTAAAAATTCAACCACAACAGAATGAAGAAACAAGAATTCAAAAAAATGAAGTGAGGCTTAGGAACCTCTGGGACAACTTAAACATTCCAACATCCGAATCATAGGGGTGCCAGAAGAATAGGAAGAGCAAGACATTGAAAACATACTTGAAAACATAATAAAGGAGAAGTTTCCCAATCTGGCAAAGGAAGTAGACTTCCAGGAAGTCCAGGAAGCTCAGAGAGTCCCAAAGAAGTTGGACCCAAGAAAGCACACACCAAGGTACATCATAATTACATTACCAAAGATTAAAGATAAGGAATCTTAAAAGCAGTAAGAGGAAAGGAGAGAGTTACCTACAAAGGAGTTCCCATAGGACTCTCAGCTGACTTCTCTAAAGAAAACTTCCAGGCAACAAGGGGCTGGAAAGAAGTATTTAAAGTCATGAAAAACAAGGACCTACATCCAAGAATACCCTATCTGGCAAAGCTATCATTTAGAATGGAAGGGCAGAAAAGTGTTTCCCAGAAAAGGTAAGGTTAAAGGAGTTCATCATCGCCAAACCCTTATTAAATGAAATATTAAAGGGACTAATCTAAGAAATGGAAGATGATTAAAAATATAAGCAATTAAATGATAACCAATTCACAACTATCAACAACTAAACCTAAAAAAACAAAAACAAAAACAAACTAAGCAAACTGCTAGGACAGGAACAGGATCACAGAAATGGAGATCACATGGAGGGTTATCAGTGGGGAGGGGGAGGGAGGAGAATGGGGGAAAAGGTACAGAGAACAAGCATAAATGGTAAGTACAAAATAGACAGGGGAAGGTTAAGGATAGTATAGGAAAGGGGAAGCCAAAGAACTTGTATGTAGGACCCATGGACATGAACTAAGTGGGGGAATGCTGGTGGGAGGGTGGGTGCAGGGCAAAGGAGAATAAAGGGGAGAAAAAAATGGGACAACTGTAGTAGCATAATCAATAAAATATATTTTAAAACAAAGAATTGCATGGGTATCTTAGAGAAGTGTTAATAAATGACTCATAAATGAGAATTAGTGTACTTAAACTAATAGAATGTATAAAGTAGTTTCCTTGTGAGTATATTTAATTTTATAAGTATGTCCCTCTTGATATTCCTCATCCTAGAAATTTTTACTAAAGACGAGGTTTTCATTTCAAAATCAGTTTCAAAAAGGATAGAGAATTTATTTAAATAAAATAGTCTCTCCTTATAGGAATGTTCTGTTATTAGACTCTACCTCAAGATGCTACATGCAGACTCAACTCTGAGGTCTATAAGGAATGTTGGTGATCATGTTCACCTCTGTCATGTTACATATTATTCAGTAGGAGGATAATAAAATGTCATTGATTTGAATTTCTAGTGTATCTGAAAGGATGTGGCAAGTACTGGTGATGAGTGATTTTATTTACAGATTATATTCAAGATATTTTAGAATTCATTATATCAGCATTTCTAGTAAAAAAAATATATATATATAAATATTTGATCACAGAGGCCCTCACTTTCTTTGTGTGAACTAGTAAGACCCATTCACTTAACAAAATAGTGTTTAAATCTACTTTTATTTTTTTTTGTGAAAATCCTTTACACAAAATGGTAAATTGTCAAAGAAAGTATATTTTATTAAGTCATGAAAATTCAAAGTTAAAATATTTATAGGTTTATCCTCAGTAAATAGTCATCATATTTATATCTGGTAAAGGTTTCATCATAACATATTGATACATAGCATACATATAGCTTTAAGGAAAATCCTTAAAAAGCTGTTAAATGCTTTTATTCAGCGACATAGTTTATTCAAAATATTAGAAATATCTTTTTCTTTGTAGAAGGGAAGAAATTACAATTCAATATCCAAGGTTGCTTTTAGGCTTATATTAATATTGAGCAATGATGGAAATTGGGAATTTTATTCTAAGGGTCCTGATTACATTATTGCTAAATCATCTGAATTACATTAAGTGAAATATGTGAAAAGAGAACCACTAGGTACTAGAGCTGTATTCCTTCACTTGGCTTTCAGCAACAGTTTCATGTCTATTTTGATGAATCTCTATCAAAGTATGGAAAGTTAAATCATATTAATACCCCAATTAGATAATGTATAAACTACTCTCACTTCCAAGAACATACATGAACATTGTTGTGCTAGTTAAAATCTATTTAAAATTGTTTGACAAATATAGAATATCCATGCTACTAATAATCTATCTATAACCTATTTATCTATTTAATAATATTCCCTTTTGCATGGATTAATCTTACACTGAAATTTATTGTTCAGTTTTGTGTGATGACTAACAAGTAGATTATAATCTAACAAGCTTGTGGAGAAGACATTAACCTGCGGGCTTGAAATCGCGTTTTTAAGGGCCATCTGTAGACACAGGAAAAGCATGGAGTGTGCAAGGAGGGAAAAAGTGAGGGTAACATGTCCACCATTTTCAAATGTGAGTTAAAGGCAGGGCTTGCATTTTAAAGTGTGTAAGACTTGACCAGTTTTTCAACTCAGTTCAACAGGAAGACATTTCAGGGAGCTAGATGTCAGGTCAGAAATAAGATTTGTACAAGATAATAAGAAAAAGAAATAACACTCTTGCTTAGTATTTGCCAGTCACCATGCTCAGAGCTTCACATCCATTATTATGTTTAATTTTTATAGCAACTTTATCAAGTATCTACCATTTTATGGTGAGGGAACTGATGCTTAACAAGTTTATTAAATGTACAGACACGTGGCTAGTGAGGGATAGATAAGAACTTAAACAATTTTCATATAAAACCCCTGCTCTTAATCCTATTCTGTGTAACAGAAGGAATTAAAGCTCTTGCTGGATCACTTCTTGATGGATGAAACCTGGATAGTGAGTTGAAACCTCCAAGCTTCCTGCAGTAAGTAGCCTTTAAGATGCCTGACTATGAGCCCACTGCCTTACTGATCTCTTTGTTAATTTCTTTCTCTCAACTAACTTGTTTCTATCCAATAGTAGTATACACAGTGTTGAGGGAATGTAATTTCTGTGGCTGGTTATTAAAGACTGCAACTTCACTTTCCTAACTGACTCTCCTTCTCCATTTGTTCTGTTTGATGAAGGGGAGACTCTGATACTGGAGAGGATCATGTCAAGGAATTGAGAGCAGCTTCATATGAACAGCCCACGTGGAAGGGAGACCCAGGTACTGCAGCACTCAGGGTTGAGTTCAGGCAACGACCAAAACAGTGAGTGAGGAAGCAGGTCCTTTATCTTGCTGAGCTTTCAGATGAGACCGAGAACCAGCCATGTCTTACCTGCAGCCTAGCCAGACATCTGTCAACATTAGACCCAGGTATGCGGACCTGGATTTCTTTTTTTCTTTTTTGGTTTATTTTATTCAGTATGCTATTACGGTGGTCCCATTTTTCCCCCTTATATCCCCTCCACCCTGCACCTCTTCCCATCATCCTCATACTTCTTAGTCCATGTCCATGGGCTGCACACACCAGTTCTTTGGCTTCTTAATTTCCCACATTATTCCCAGCCTCCCCCTAAACACTTTTTTTTTTTTTTTTTGGTCAACACTTTCCTGCTACCACTTTCCCCAGGCCCACCACCTCCACCTCCCATCCTCAATCCTTCCTCCAATTGGCTTTCTCCAAGGGTCCTTTATGCATGTTCCTTGATGAACTTTCCCCTCCCTTTCCCCTGTCAGCCCCCTCTGTGCTCCCCTCTGCTTACTGTCAGTTTGTTTTTTATTTCAATGTTGCTGATTATATTTTGCTTGCTTGTTTATTTCGTTGATTAGGTTCCACTTACAGGTGAGATCTTATCGTATCTGTCTTTCACCTCCTGGCTTATTTCACTTAGCATAATGTTCTCCAGTTCCATCTATGCTGTTGCAAAGGGTAGGAGCTCTTTCTTCCTTTCTGCAGTGTAGTATTCCATTCTGTAAATGTACCACAGTTTTTTGATCCATTTAGTTACTGTTGGGCACTCAGGTTGCTTCCAATTCTTGGCTTTTGTAAATTGTGCTGCTATGAACATTGGGGTGCATAGGCTCTTTTGAATTGGTGTTTCAAGATTCTTAGGGTATAATCCCAGCAGTGGAATTGCTGGGTCAAAAGGCAGATCCATTTTCAGTTTTTAAGGAAATTCCAAACTGTTTTCCACAGTGGTTGCACCAGTCTGCATTCCCACCAGCAGTGCACTATGGTTCCCTTTTCTCCACATTCTTGCCAGCACTTGTTTGTTGATTTGTTTATGATGGCCATTCTGACCGGTGTGAAGTGGTATCTCATTGTGGTTTTAATTTGCATCTCTCTGATAGCTAGTGATGCTGAGCATCCTTTCATGTGCCTCTGGACCCTGTATATATCCTCCTTGGAGAAGTGTCTGTTCAGGTCCTTTGCCCATTTTTTAATTTGATTGCTTGTGTTCCTAGAGTGGAGTCATGTGAGTTCTTCATATATTTTGGAGATCAAACCCTTGTCCAAGGTATCATTGGCAAACATATTTTCCCATACAGTTGGTTCCCTTTTCATTTTGCTAATGTTTCCTTTAGCCTTGTAGAAGCTTCTTATTTTAATGAAGTCCTATTTGTTTATTCTTTCCTTTATGTCCCTTGTTCTAGGGGACATATCTGAAAATATTTCTGCATGGAGTATCTGAGATTTTTCTGCCTATGTTCTCCTCTAGGATTTTTATGGTGTCATAATTTATATTTAAGTCTTTTATCCATCTTGAGTTGATTTTTGTGTGTGGTGTAAGTTGATGGTCAAATTTCACTTCTTTTCACTTCTTTGTATGTAGCTGTCCAGATCTCCCAACACCATTTGTTGAAGAGGCTATTCTTACTCTGTTTTATGCTTCAACAAAGGGGCACCCTTTGTTGAATATTAACTGACCATAGACATGGATTTATTTCTGAGCTCTCTATTCTGTTCCATTGACTATGTGTCTGTTCTTTTGCCAGTACCAGACTGTTTTGATTACTGTGGCCTTATAATGTAGTTTGATGTCAGGTATTGTGATCCCTACTACTTTATTCTTCTTTCTCAAAACTGCTGCAGCTATTCGGGCTTGTTTATGGTTCCATATAAATTTTTGAAATGTTTGTTCTATATCTGCAAAATATGACGTTGGAAATTTAATAGGGAGTGCATTGAATCTACAAATTGCTTTGCGTAATATGGACATTTTGATGATGTTAATTCTTCCAATCCATAAACATGGAATATGTTTCCATTTATTTGTATCTTCCTTAATTTCTTTCTTCAGGGTTGTGTAGTTTTCTAAGTACTGGTCTTTTACATCCTTGGTTAAGTTTATTCCAAGGCACTTTATTTTTCTTGTTGCTATAGTAAATAGGATTTTCCCCCTGATTTCTGATTCTGATATTTCATTGATAGTGTAAAAAAATGCCTTCAGTTTCTGAATATTAACTTTGTATCCTGCTGTTTTGCCAAACCACTTATTAGGTCAAGTAGTTTTTTGGTGGAGCCTATAGGGTTTTCAATGTGCACTATCATGTCATCTGTAAACAATGACAGTTTTACCTCCTCCTTTCCAAATTGGATGCCTTTTATTTCTTTTTCTTGTCTGATGGCTGTGGGTTAGGACTTCCAATACTATGTTGAATAGAGGTGGCGAAAGCATACATCCTTGTCTTGTTCCCGATCTTAGTGGGAAAGCTTTTAGTTTTTGCCCATTCAGTATAATGTTGGGTATAGGTTTCTCGTGCATAGCCTTCATTATATTGAGGTATGCCCCCTTTATTCCCATTTTGCTGAGTGTTTTTATCATAAATGGGTGCTGTACCTTATCAAATGCTGTTTCCACATCTATTGATATGATCATGTGATTTTCGTCTTTCCTTTTGTTTATGTGATGTATTATGTTTATTGATTTGTGAATACTGTACAATCCTTGCATTCCTGTGATGAATCCCACTTGGTCATGGTGTATGGTCTTTTTAATGTACTGCTGGATTGGTTTGCCAATATTTTGTTGAGGATTTAGTGTCTATGTTCATCAGTGATACTGGTTGTAGTTTTCAATCTTTGTTGTGTCTTTATCTGGTTTTGGGATTAGGATGACGCTGGCCTGATAAAAAGAGTTTGGGAGTCTTCCCTCTTCTTGGATTTTTTGGCATATACGAAGAAGGACAAGGGTTAGCTCTTTCTGAAATGTTTTGTGAAATTCTCCTGTGAAACCATCTGGTCCAGGGCTTTTGTGTGCCTGGAGTTTTTTGATTACTGCTTCAGTTTCATCAGCTGTTATCGGTCTGTTCAGGTTTTCTGCTTCTTCTTCATTAAGTTTTGGAAGATTATATTTTTCCAGAAATTTTTCCATTTTACTCAGGTTTTCAAATTTTTTGGCCTATAGTTGTTCATAGTAATTTCTTACAATCCTTTGTATTTCTGTGGTATCAGTTGTCATTTGTCCTCTTTCATTTCTGATTGTATTTATTTGGGTCCCCCCCTTCTTTTCTTGATGAATCAGCTTAAAGGCTTGTCAATTTTGTTTATCTTTTCAAAGAACCAGTTCCTGGTTTTATTGATCCTTTGAATTGTTCTTTTAGTCTCTATGTCATTCAATTCTTCTCTGATCTTGATTATTTTCTTCCTTCTGCTTGCCTGGACTTTGCTTGTTGTTTCTCTAGTTCTTATAGATGTTGTGTTAGGTTGCTTATTTGAAATGTTTCTAACTTTTTCGGGTACGGCCTGGATTTCTGACTCACAGAAGTGGCCAGATGATAAATAAGCATTGTTTTAGGTCACTTAATTTTGGGGTAATATTTTTTAATGCAGCAATAGAGAACTAATACACTTAATTAGTTATCCAAGTTAACGAAGGGAAGGACTATCCTTTATTTAACTTTGTGTATCCAGCAACTAGAAGGTAGCTCATTTAGGCCACTTGACTAAGTGAAGAGTGAATGGAAGATTAGACTAAATGACCTTTAAGATCATTTGAAACTTGAGATTTTATTATCATTCCATTTAGACCACAATTAGATTGTCTTTCATGGTTCTATCCAGTTTATCAGAATAAAAGATATTGTAAGTAAAAAAGGCTGAATTCGATAACAAAGATTTTCTCCTCCATGAACCTCCTAGGTTTGTTGCAATACAGACACAAAAATATTCACCCATTATAAATGTACCATTTTTTAATTGCTGGCAACTGGATACTATTCATGTAACCATCATTTTAATAACCATATAGTGTCTTTCCAACTCCTGAAAAAGTGTCCTCATGCCCTTTGCAATCAAGTCTCTTCCCTGGCATCCTCAGGCAACTACTTATCATCTGTCTTTCACTATAGTTTCACATTTTCTAGAAATCCATATATGAAGATATGTTTTTATGCTTGAGATGTTCTGTGAATGTACTAGATATAAAGATATCAGACCATCTATATCTTCAATTGATTTTTTCTACAAATGCATAATTTTATCTATAAGAAAAGAATATTTCCCATGAGATTTTTGCTGATTGATCTCCAATAAACTAACCTGATAGAACAGCTTCTCAAACTCCTTACAAATCTCAAATTTTTTTCCCTGTGAACATTGAAAGAAAAATAAGAATAGTTGTTATACTATATTAAACTCTTCAGCAGTGGTCATTGGTCAGTATTTATTTTTTAATCTGAAAGAAAGTTGAGACTATAGTGAAAAAAGATTTTACATTTAAAGCTAGAATTGTTTAGATTTTGCTGCAACTTGGCTCTTTTAAATTTGTTATTGCTGATTAAATTTTCAACTATGACACACAATCATGTTGTTTTCAAAAGTCTGGTATTTCTCCTCATTGTCTGTAAGAAACATGCAGTCATCCAATAAAAATATTACAGACGATTCCTTGAATGTAAGTGTTGATGATGGATGGATGTACACTGTGAAAGCCCTCAATAGAGCTCCACAGCATCACTCTTTGCTAGGAGTGGTTGCAACAGCAGACTCCGAATTTGGGCAGCCTTTCATTTAACAAATACTTATTGAATTCTCACAATGAGCTAGGCACTGCATGAACTATATCAAATGTGCCTTCACTGACTAATAGTTACCAACAGAAATGCAGGACTCAATTAACTTGGATAAGATTTGATATGCCTACAGCATCAAGGCTCCATTTTATGTTGTAAGTATCTAAATGGAGCCCCAAAAGTGCTTTTGCTGTCCACCCCAATTTTTGGACACTTTTGGTAACTACTTATAATTGAACTCACTCTGGTGTAGAGAGTAAATGAACACAACAGTCCAGACTCATGTAGATGCAAAATGGGTTTTGACTTTTATTAAGTTTAGTGGCCAGAAGAAAAACAATCTGATTTCTAGAATCACAGTTTCTTCATATATAAATAAGTCCCTTGTCTATAATTATTTATGAAGCAGGACTTTTCTGGTTACTTCAAATATTTCAGCTAACATCTTACTTGAGAGCAGTAGGAGAAAGACTTGAAGGAAAAGCTGCTAGGCACCTCTCCTAGGGTTTCTCAATAAGCAGCCAAAATGGCTCTACTTCCTCAGACCTCTCAAAGCAGAATTATGGTATGAAACAAGAGAGAGTCTTTGAGGCAATGACATGTCATCTGAGAGAGGGAACTGGCTTAGCTCTTTTCCTCCCCATGTGCTCCACACACATACCCAAGAGGCAGCTCCAAGACATCTAGGAGGAGGGAGCTGGGCCCTTTCAAGGTAGGAGACTATTGTCTTAATTCTGACCATGGGCTTATGAGCTACAGAAATGTGCAGACCAATCTCAATCATGATCATTGGGTTGAGATGATGCCAGAACAAGCTGCCATGTGGCCACTAGTGTTTGGGGGGATATATGAACACTGTGACTGATGCTTTCATTCTGGAGTACTTGGAAGGCAGGATCCTGGCTGCAACAGTCTATCCAAGCAGAGAAAGGAGAGAGGACAGCAGACAGGCAGACCACGTTTCCTTGGACTCAGTGCATCCCACAGAAAGTAACTTGCTATCTTTACGGGATCCTACTGAAAAAAACCACCTAACAAAGTAAGAGAACCCCAGCAGAAGGAGGAAGTTGTGGGCTGCAACTGAGTGAGAGCTAAAATGCATATGCTCCTTCTCAGACAGTTGAAGTCCACATAAGGATGGTATAGGGAGGGGTCAGGCCTCTAAAAAAACAGCCAATACCCATCAGACAGTGGCTCCTCCTCTAACAGGGTCACCTACCACCACACACTAGAAGACCCCAGTCAAGTGAAAGAGGATTCCCAAATGCAAGGCTGGAGCTACAAGTCAGGCCTGAACTGAGGGGAAGGAAGCCATTTTGTATTTTTCTAGAATTCAGAACTGTCTGGAAATTTTAATAACTGAAAATACATTTTAATTATTGAAATTAAATGGTGTTTATAACTTAAGGCTTGAAAAACAATTGTCTCTTCCCAGCATGTATCAAACTGCAGGGTCAAAAGACTGTATGACATGGTTGAAAAAGAAAAGGAAATGTGCTTTGAGTTCAGGTCACTGAATGAAATCCTTACATAAGGATTACAAATAATACATGTTAAATGTCTACCATAGTATCTGTCACACTGAAAATGAATTTAATAGATATGAGTTATTGTTCATTTTATAACCATGTCTCTGGCACAGTTACTTTACTTACATATATTGCCTATAATCCTTCTGATAAATACATAATATAGCTATTATTGTATTTAGTTTACAGATGAAGAAAAATAGAAACAAAAATGGAAGAGACAGTCTCTACCTGCAGAAGCATAATTGCAGGGAACCACATGGCAGGAATGTCTCTAATAGAAATAGATGACATATGGACCAGGACCAACTTCAACTCCACTCAGGCTTTCCAGAAGGATCTGGCCCCCCAAATAGGAGTCAGTGATCCAGGAGAGAAGGAGGGAGCTAGCCAGCAAGGGAAAGAGTGAGCAAAGAGCAGAACTGTGTATTGACTGGTACAATGAAACCCTCCTCTGCCGTTTACCTTAAAGACATTGTGGAGGTAATGGATGACTTTAAGCCAAGAAGTGGTCACTACCATGTAGGGATCATGACACGGGACCCAGAAGTAAGGTACTGTTGTCTGACAGTCACCAGTGCCTGATCAGGCACCTGTGAGCTTTCTGACCTCTGGTGTCCTCTTTAGAAATGCCCGTGAACATCCTCATCTTGGACACGGAATATAGGTAACACCTGCCCCATGCGACTACACTAAACTTCTGAGTTACAAGGTACCACCTAAGTCTCCCATTATGAACTCAAACACTGAATAAGTTAGTAACCTCTTCCCAATGTTTATGAAAACGAACAGTTAATTATATTACCATCAATTAAATATCTCCTCCACACTTTGGTGTTAGGCATCAAATGAATTTAAAAATATTCTTTGCACTAGTCTAAAAACCTTCAACTGTATTTTAAAATTTCTATTCATACTATCAATTCTAACATAGGCAAAAGCAGAAAAATATGGTAGGAATGTCAGGATGGATAAGGCCGAGGCTAACTCTGGAGGCTCCACTTGAGGTTCCCAGCATGGTGACAGTAATTATAGGTTTGGAGCTTCTGGCAATTATAGCAAATTCTCAAATGTGGTGTTTCTCTTTCCTCTATAAATCTGCAGTGACATGGTGACCTCATCCAAGTATCAGAAATGACCCATCTCTGACAGCGTGCCCTCTTCCCTAAGTGGGTGTTTATACTTGCTTGTATAAGTGGCAAGAAAAAAGAGAGAGAGAAAGGAAGAGATAAAGTTATCAGGAGGGAATAGAATGAGGTCATCTGGGAAGGCAGCAGAATGATACAGCAGGAAGAATGTGGCATCTTGTCCTGGGATCCATTTCTCCCAGGTATTTCTAGGTATAAGGTGGGATGGTCAAGCTCATGGCCAGCCACAGAGCAGCTCCCTAGGTGCAGTCTGTGGGATGCCTGAGATTTATCTAACACCAAGGGATGGCTCTGACAGCTGCAGGTAGAACGCTCACAGTGCAGAGGTCAAGGAGATTCATAAACTTAGCAACCCTTTAATCAAGTTCTGACACAAAGAGTCAACCTTGAGGAGCAGTCATGGAGAGGGTAACAGGAAAAGGGAACAAAGACTGAAGACAGAAGCTGTGCGATGCTCTACAACAATGTGGCCATTCTTCCCAGGATTAGGAAGCTAGGAGGAAGCCGTTCTGAATCAAAGACTGAGAGCGAATGAATGGGGAATCAGAGTCCTTGACCCTGTCATTCTAAAATCGTCCCTTCATAAAGTGTATGAAGTCAAAATGATACTTAAGTTTCATTTTCATTCTAATTTTCTTCTTTCTTATGATCAGTTGGTTTTTATGGGCTTCTTTAAAAAATAACAGGACATATCTAAAATTTCACTTATCCTAAAACCTATTTATATATCTCTCAGAAGTCAATTGAATTTAAATTCTTGCATTTAATAATCCAATCAACAATGCTTTTATTACTTAAGAAACTTGGAAAGTAAAATTAATCTAGTATTGTAACAATTACATTTTGAAATACTTCAGTAGAGTATTTCATTATTCATATACATATAAAATGCTCTAATACATATTGTATACCTAGAGAAATTGACTGAACTACTTCCTTTCCTTTCCTGATTGGGGGAGGGGGCAGATTAGAAGGATGAGGTAATTATAACATCTGTGTTCACCCATGGAATTGTATCACTCTTCTGATCATTATGTCAATGGCCAAAACTTACACTGAAAGCACGGAGGCAGAACTAAATTGATGAAGGAGAGGAAAGAGAGAGACTCAAGAAAAATTAGAACTTTCTTTGACATAACATCATTTGGGTCTGGTTGGTACCAAGCCCCAGTTCCAAACTACACTACATTATGAGGCTGACAGTACTATGTTCTTAAAACACCTTCAATGTTTGGTTTGAACCCTAGGACAGACCTCTGACAGTGGGTAGAGCCTATGGGTGGGGCGTGTCAGAGAATTCAAACTCACAAACTGGGAAAAGATGAAGTCAGGGGAAAGATGACAGGCTTGACAGTTAAATTTTTCTGTGGTACTTTTCCTGATGAAATCATTTCACTGCACCCATGTAATATGGGAAGAAAGAGGCTATAAAATGAAAGCAATAGGGAAAAATTCTCAGAAGTATAATGGTCCTTGAAATGTGTATTACTCTTCATCCAGAGTTCAAAGACTATCTATTACAGAAACAATATTATGCTTGCATGAAAATGCATTTGTCGTTGATTAAAATAGAGTCCTCTGATAAAAATCTTGTGGGACATGCTCTATAGGAATTAAAAGAGTGACATGATAGATGAAAATTGAGAACTGTTTCAGGTTCACACAGAGGGCACGTATAATCATAATGATGATAGCTTGCATTTGTAAAGGATTTTAGTTTTCTAAGTGCTTTCTTAGTCATCATCTCTTCTGATCCTTACAACCACCCTGTGAGTGCAGCAGGGCAAAAATTATCAGCCGCATTTTAAAGGAAAGAAAACTTTATATCTTTCTCAAATAGGTAATTTTGTATTTAAAGGGATTATATAACATTTTACTCTTCTTGATATCTGCACTAGTGTACTGACATATTTACAGCATTTATAACATAATTTACAAAAGTCAGAGTTAGTGAAAACTAAATAAAATTTAGAACATGAAAGTGTTCTAGAAGAAACAGGCACAATTAAAAAGAACAAATTTTGCAATATGTCTGTATACCTGATATGGGAGGTGGGACAGAGAAATTATTTTGCATAATATAGCTTACATAGCTTTCTTATTCTTGGAGACATTTCCTTTGAACTATCTGGTTATCATCTCAAGTTTCATGTGTCAAAAACTATCACTCATCTCTCAATTTTCCTTTCTCTAATAACGGGACCTTGGTTCATCTCTTTACCCAAATTTGACAACTTGGTTTGATTTCAGTCACCTCTTTTTTATGTACCTCTGTGAAATCAGTCACTTTACCTTCTCTTCCTTTCCTAATTGAGGTCTTCATGTACTCAGTGCCACATTCTCCTTCAGTATTTCTGATTTCCAACATAACTCAGCTACTGCCATGCATGATCAGGTTTGTGTCCTCACAGCACTCATCAGGTTGGTGCTTTTTCTCCTCTCAGTGTAAAAAGGGCTTCACTTGCCTTTCATCTATCATTAAAACACAATGCAGCCCAATTTCTAAACACCCTGCTTCCTCTTTTGATGAGCCTGGGTCCCCCCAGGGTCTTCATTGGTTAGTGATCTTTCCTTCCTCACCTTCTCCAGGCCTTGCTCCACTCATGCGGAAAGTAAAGTTTCCCTCTTGTTGCAAATATTTCTTCTCTAAGCTCTACTCAACAATCACTTCCATGGTTCTGGTTCTTTGTGAAAAACCTTTTATGAACACCTACATGGTTTATGTTCTGTGATATTTAGCAAAAGCTTCATTATGTAATGTCTTGTACTGATCCACACACATTCATCTGTATCTTGTTATATTGCAGGCCACTGATACCCTCGGGTACCAAGCAGTGATGAAAAAATCAGGGTGAATCATTTTAATTAATAACTACACCTAAAAAGGTAAAAACAAATATCTGAAAATGAATGCGCTCCTTCATGCTAACTATGCATTATTTTAAGTACTGAGACTATAAGTAAGATAAACCTGCTGCCTGCTCTCCCCGAGCTGATGGTCCAGCCCATGAAGAAAACAGCAAGCACCCTCAGTGGAGATAGGCACCTCTGTGGCTGCCCTTTAAAGTCACAGAGAAAAATGAGATAGGAGAGTTGATCACTCTTTATAGTGAAAAAGCTCACAAATGAAACAATGTTTTTTGCTTCATGAAGCATAAAAGGTAGATGAGTATTGCTATTTCCCATGTGGCAGAACAGGAACCAAAAATGGTCCAACGCGACATGAACTATGAAGATCAGTGAAATACTGACATTTCAAGTTGGCAACTGCAGGCAAGGTAATTTATAATGCAGTGATACATATTTTTATATTCATCAAACACTGTATGTTTAACATATTTCCTTTTAAAATAAAAATTAATAATTGACATTACCTTAGTAAACATATAAAACAGCTCAAAGACTATTAAAATTTTGGTTATTCTCTAACAGAAAAAATAAATTATGTTAACTTCAATTAATTCTTTAAATTTATACAGTAATGCTGGATTTAACTTGTAAATGTTGATGTATCCTCTTTATACATTAGACTGTATTATGTACAGATTTTTGCAAGATGAAGACATTTGGAAATGTTAAACCATGGGAAAAAATTAAGACCACTTTAGGTTAATGATATTGAAAGAGATATGTCAATCACATTTCAGTTAATAAAAGCTTCCCTGTAGTATTATTTTATCCGAGTGCTTGTTTAATGTTGATAAAGAACATATATTTCATTTCCATCCCAGATGTAAACATTTGAAACAGCTCATGTTCATACTTTGACATTCTAATGTACAATTTCCCCAATGATTATAGAGACAAAAAAGGAGAAGGAAAACATCTCCAGTGCAAAAAATAAATTTTTGATGTTAATTACATAATTAATTACATCATTAACTTAAAATTTAGAGGCATTCAAAAGCCACATTAAAGAGAGATTATATTTCCAATCATCAGTAAAAGGAGGCAATCAACAGAGTTTCAATGTTTCAAAAGATGACTTCTTATTTTTTCCAATGTTCAAATTCACTGACATTTATAGAGGGGAAGAGCAAGAAAAAATCCATGGAAATAATGATCAGGTAGATAGAAAGGAAATTAAAATAGTCTATTAGAAACAAATGAAGAAAACTCTGTCAAAAAGAGTCAGGCCATGTTATATATATCAAGAAGGTTAAAGTGAAGAAAGGACAAAAACAGGTTAATTGACTAAGTAATTAGGTCATAGGTAAATGGTGCAGATTGAATAGTATGAGGAGGGAGCTGAGGTCCTGAGCACCAAACCTTTTCCATCCCTTCAAAAGACTGGATGTTAAATGCACAAAATAAGTCGCCACCTGGACTGTAAATGCAGGTTGAAGGAATTGCAGGTAACAGGAGCATAATCACATCTGAAGGCAAATAATATAACAGTGGTAGAAAAAAATGTAGATAAAACATAAAATAGAATTAAGTAATGTTGGAAGATAGTGAAGAAGCTGGCAAGATGGTGGAATAGAAAACAGTTGGACAGGTTAGGGTTAGGAAGGACACCTCTAATTTTGAGTTTAGAAGGAGTTTAGGAGGAGGGCGAGATGAACATGTAAATTTTCAAGTGGAGAACAGGATGAGGACCAAGTCAAATGCTGAGAAATGAGGGGACCCGAAACAAGTTTAAAAAATAATAACAATAAATATAGAGTATGCAATGGAAATGTAAAAGATAATAAAGTAATACTGCCACTAGGGTATGATTCAACATGAAAAAATCCACTAAAGTAACATTTCATTTTATAGGTTAAAAAGAAAACCATGGAACAATCTCAGTGGAAAGAAAGAATACTGAATAAAATATAAAGTCTATTAGGTAAAAATTCCCTTAGAAAAGAAAGTTAAATACTTTAACTTGATAAAGAACAGCTATCAACATGTAACGTAAGCACAATATTCAATGGAGGCATTTAAAAAGTATTCCCATAAAGATCCTTCTATACAAATTTCTATTAATATTAAAATTGGAAAGGAAGACAGAAAACTGTATTTGTTAACTACAAGTTTGCTTATATGTGCAATAGAATACCACTCAGCGATAAATGGTGAAAAACTCCCATTTGTGACAACACGGATGCATCTTGAGACTATCATGCTAAGAGAAATAAATCAGGCTGAAAAGGACAAGAACAACATACTTTCATTCACATGAGAGATATAAAAACACAAAGCAACAAATGAAAAATCTAAACAAACTCATAGATGACAGAATGGTTATTACCAGAGGAAGGAGGAGGTGGGGAAAGGATGAAGAGGATAAAGGAGGGTAAAATGTGTGGTGATGGATGGAGACCAGGTTTTGGGAGGTGGGCACTCAATGCAATATACAAGTGTTATATTATAAAATTGTCTACCTGAAAATTACATAATGTTATTAATTGATGTTATACCAATAAATTTAATTTTAAAAAGATTAGAGAGGAAGAAGTTTTAAAAAACACAGAGAATTAGTATCAGAACTACTGAGATACTTTGTGCAGTATCAACCTACAAAACCAACAATGTGCCCTATTACAGGAAATAACTGATTTGAAAGAAAAAGTGGAAATAACCCCATCCTTTCGCAATAGCAACAATGACAAAAAAAGTGCCAGGGATGTCCAACAAAAGATATGCAAGCTGTTCTTTTGAGAATTCACCAAATGTTACCGAGGGACTTCGCCAACCAGAAACAGCAGACTGTTAGCTGCTGGATGCAAGACAGGCGATATTGCAAATGTTCCCATTATCCCTGAACTAATCACACATGGACATGGATGTTAGTCAAAATCTTAGCAGTGTTTCCCACACAATTGGAGAACCTGACCCTAAAATTTATAACAGAGTAAACTGCCAGGAAGAGTTGAGACATATTCCAATGTTGAAGGGAAGAACAAAGTTAAGACTTACCCCCTACCAGATACCAAGATTAACTTTAAAGCCATAGCAATTGACTTATATGGAAGTGAACGACTAGATCACTGGAATAATTTATAATCCATAGGTAGATAGATGATAGATAGATAGATAGGTAGATAGATAGATGATAGACAGACATACAGGCAGACAAACGGAGAGATAATTTAGAGAGAAATATTGTTTGATAGTGGTGGCATTACAACTCAATATGGAATAAAGTGCTTTTTTAATAAATGGTAAAATTAGATCCTGACCACACTTCACAAAGATACACACACATACACAAATCATAGTGGATTAAAAACCTAGATATTAGCAGTACAACTTTAAAAGTGTACAAGATACCACAGGAGAATGTGACTTTGGTGATAAAGGATGCTTAAAAGTGCTCATTGAGAACAGAGGAGACTGGGACAGAGCTACACACTGGGTCTTCTATTTCTCTTTGCTGGCTTCTTTGTATCACATGGTCACTGGGCGTCTCCTTGGCGTCTCTAAGTGGCACCTGTTCCTGATGGGATATTGCTCTACTGAATTATGAACATTAGAACCTAGGGTACTCATCTTACTATTTTGGCCTCACCCTGACTCTTAGAGGCAATGGTGGACCTTCTGAAATCAGCCATACTGTCCATCAGCTCCTGTAGGGGTCACCCCATGCTCAGTCACAAAGTATATGACACAGCCCTCTAGGCCCCTCTGGGATGACTAATTCAGACTCTCTTCTCTTGAACATTTTGCGATACCGCATTTCTGCTCTGGGCTCCAACACTGATGCTGGCCTATCAATGCAACTGTGGTTTTTGCCCAGTTTTGTAATAGGAGACATGCATACCTGCTGCTTATGGTTTTCCCCTAAACCCTCTCCATTTCTAGGATTTTAAACAGGAAGAGACATGTGTGGTTGCTTGCTTCTTTTTTCCTACACTCTGCAGGAGTTATTATTTTTTCCCCATTGTGTGGTCCACATTCTTAGGGGCAGGAAGCCTCATGCCTAGTGAACTCGAGTAGAAATACTATCCTTTCCATAAAATGAAAGTAATTCTCCAGTGAAGGTCTACCAAGGGTGGGTCTTGATATAGAACTATGGGCAACCAGGGAATAGAGATTGCCAAGAAAGAATATGCATTAGTTTCTAGCTCAGAAACATCACTGTTCATATATTTTAGAGGAAGAAACTACATGACTCTAACCTAATGGATTGGATGTAAGGAGTGATGGCATCTGTGAAATAGGCATCATTCTTCCCACTTTAAAGATGACTAAACCAAAGCCAGGGAGGAATTAACCTTATCAATATCAAATGGGGCAAAGTCGGACTTCTAACAGAGGTCTGACACCAAATGCATATTCTTTCTACAGTAATAAATTAGCTAATATTTTGAGGAGCATATAGGCAGCCAGTATTACATTTTCTTATCCCTTAATGGAGTAATAAATAAAACACAATTAACTAAACATCTTGTGAAATCAGGTTATTCATAAAAATTCTCAATATAATCTAACAAACAGTACTAAATCAGATAAAAGACATATTTTCATAGATCTTGAGGAAGCGTATCGTATAGATAAAAAATTTTATTCTGTAAACTGGCACCTTTGTGATATTAAAAAATTGTCAATAAATTTATTTCAAGTTTTATTATTAAAACTGATGTTAGAAATATCTATAAATGCACTGCCAGAGTAAGTATTACTCCTTCATTTACAAGTACTTTGCAAGTAAAGTGTTCTCAAGGAAGAACATTTTAATCCTAATTTGATCCTCTGTCCTTGTTATTAATTGATAATAATTACAATTAAATCATCATCATTAACACATCCATTACAGGATTCCTAAAATTTTAAGAATCTGCTCAGTGCCTCCAACATTAAGCTTTCCCATGGAGGCAACTGGAGTTTTGTCTCTGTTAATGTACTGCTCAAATGTCAGTTTCCTTTGTCCAGGTTGGAGCCTAATCTCAGTGAAAAAATGGTTTGGGATATGTCCACAGGGCAGGGAGCTGACTCTGAGGAGATAAGCAACCAATAGCAGAAAAGTTTCCAGGAGCAACAGTGAACCTGATATCCACAGATCACGAACAGTTCAGTATACAGGGTCAAGAATGGAAGCCCAGAGCTAGAGTGTGTTGAGCACTCAATGAACAGGAAGACTGTATGAATTCACACAGTCATGAAGCAACGAACTAGGTGCAAATTAATGATATGCCATATCACAGCAGACTCAAAGAAGGGGATGAAGCTTGGTTTTCCTCTGGATATCAGTGAAAAAAAACCTCCAGAATTATCTCCAGAACAGAAGTTACCCTCTCAACATAGCATGTCAGCTAGATCTTGTGGGAACCATATTGTTATAATTCTGGACTTCACTCACCATTACAAAAAGCTATGAATTTTGAGTAATGCATTCTTCTTATTTTATAAATAAATGGCTCAACCACAACTGCAGTGAGATTTTTACAAAAACCAGTTCTCCAGTCTCCCAGGCTCATCTATTGTTGTCAGAGGGACAGTGGTGTCTGTGAAACTGAATTTTAAATGTGCATATATTATTTATTTCTGTATTTCTAAAAAGACAAGAAATACGGAAGAAACAAAGAAATTAAACCATCAAGTGTATACTTATTTTTGGAAATAAGAATTTGTATAATTCACAGGCAAAATATGTCACGTGTAGTAAGTCATGACAAATGCTTTTTTCATGCAGTGAATTAAAAGCACCAGAGATAGGAGCAAATGGCTAAATTCATGATATAACTTTATTTAAACAACATTTTAAAATTTATGTTGTTTACAGAGAATTAAGATGGTATAAAAGGATATAAGCATAAATATCATTAGCTGGAAGGTAAAACTATTAAGTGGAAATCTATTTTTGATTACAGTTGTATATGGATGATTAAAAATACAGCACAGTTCATGCTTTGAAACAAGAACTTTTAAACATAACAGGTTCTAGAAAGAGACTTCTGTATTATACATTATTTCAAAACTACCAAGGAGCAGTATCATTCGGTAAACAACATTATTGCTTTGTCAAATTATTTAAATAAATAAAAAGAAAATAATTCACAGTTCTCACATTGTAGTATTACTTTTTAAAGATGGTGCATGTTGATAACTCCAGTTATACTGGTAACTGTAATTTATTTGTATCTTGAAAAACTTGGGGAGCTCTGGGCTAAGCCTAAGGTCAGTCAGCACTGGTTTTATGGATTTAGAATTCACATTTGTTTTGAAATATTTGAATTCACAGCCATTCACATGAAAATGGCACTATTTTCCTCGCTCCTAGAATAAATGGGATATATCTAAGGTATGGAAGGATAAAATGCAAGAATCCTTAGTTAGTATGAAAAAAATTCCTCATCACCTCAGACTATAAAAGGTGGTCTTACCTACAAAAAATGCTTTGTGGGAAAACACAGTTGCCCTTAATGATGTCACCTCAAAATATTAGGGCTGTTTGTCAGCTCAATATATGCAGATTCTATTAATAACCCATCATGGGTATGTCTATGCCATCCATTAATTCCCTTAAACTATTTTTTAAACTTTATTTTTATCATTGGCATTATTACAGATGTCCCCATTCCCCTTGCCCTTTGTCCACCTCCATTCAGCTCCTGCCTCCCCTTCCCTCTGGCCATCATCTCACTGTTGTCTGTGTCTATGGGTCATGCCCTTTGGCTAATCCCTTCATCTACTTTCATCCAGTCCCCCCTCCCCTTCAATAGCTGTCAGTCTGTTCCACATATTCATGTCTCTGTTTTTATTTGTTCATCAGTCTATTTTGTTCATTATCTGCCACATATGAGATTTGTGTTTCTCTGGCTGGGCTATTTCGCTTATCATAATAATCTCCAGGTCTATCCATGATGAAGCAAAAGGTAAGATTTCTGTCATTTTATGGCCACATAGTATTCCATTGTGTACCATAGCTTTTTTATCAACTCATCAACTGATGGGCACTTAGGTTGTTTCATGACCTTGGCTACTGTAGATTACACTGCAATGATCACAGGGATACATATATTCTTTCAAATTTGTATTTTGGAATTCTTTGGATATATTCCCAGAAGTGAAATCACTGGCTCAAAAGGCAGTTCCATTTCTTAATTTTCTGTGGAAACTCCATACTGTTTTCCACAGTGGCTGGACCAGTCTGCATTCCCACCAACAGAACATGAGAGTTTCCTTTTCTCTACATTCTTACCAGCACTTGTTTATTGATTTATTGATAGTAGCCATTCTGGCATATTTGAAGTAATATCTCATTGTGGTTTTAGTTTGCATCACTCTGATGATTAGAAATGAGCAATTTTCATGTGTCTATTGGACATCTATATGTCCTCTTTGGAAAAGAGTTTATTCAGGTCCTTTGCCCATTTTTTAAATTGGATTGTTGGTCTTCTAGATGTTGAGTTGTGTAAGTTCTTTATATATTTTGGAAATTAACCCCTTATCAGATGTATCACTGGTGAGCATGTTCTCCCATTCAGGGAGTTCCCTTTTCCATTTTGTTGATGATTTCTTTTGCTGTGCAGAAGCTTTTTAATTTAATGTAGTCCCACTTGTTTATTTTTTTTCTTTATTTCCCTTGCCCTAAGAGACATACTGCCAAAATATTGCTACAAGAAAATATGAGATTTTACAGCCTATATTTCCTTCTGGCATTTTTATTGTTTTGTGACTTACATTTAAGTCTTTTATCCATTTTGAGTTTATCTTGTGTATGGTTTAAGCTGGTGGTCTAATTTCATTTTTTTGTATGGACCTGTCCAATTTTCCCAACATCATTTATTGAAGAGACCATCTTTACTCTGTTGTATGCTCTCGCCTCCTCTGATGATTAATAGATCATATAGGCATGAGTTGATTTCTGGGCACTGTGTTCCGTTCCATTGATTTGCCTGTTCTTATGTCAGCACCAGGCTCTTTTGATTACAATGGCCTTGTAGTATAGTTAATATCATGTATTGTGATACCTCCAACTTTTTTCTTCCTCAGGATTGCAGAGGGTACTTGAGGTCATTTTTTGTTCTGTATAAATTTTTGGTATATTTGTTCTAGATCTCTAAAATTACCATTATTATTTTAATAGGAATTGCACTGAATCTATAGATTGTTTTGGGTAACATGGAAACTTTAATTCTTTTAGTCCATGAACACAGACAGTATTAGTTTCCCTAAACTCTTCAAGACTCTACTTACTGTTCAGCCTGCATCACAGTGTGAGGGTATAAGATCCATAAATTAAACACATTCTGTGTCAGTGTGTCTCAAGTTTGCCTGTTCCTGGGACTCACTGAAGGAACTTTATTCATATTCCAAAGCCATCAAAAAATGGCCTCTAAGGCACTACTCCTGACACTTAAAATGAGGAGTCTAGAATTCACTAATGTATCATTTTTTCCAAATGATTCCAGGATTTGGATAATGTGTCTGGGGTTGGTCTGTCAGAAAAAGTCACAAGTTGGTTTACCTTATCTTCTTCCCCTTAAGATATGACATTTTAGATTATTTTTGCATTTTTCTCTTTTGAAAATCAAACTCCTTTCTTCATTTCAGTGGTTCCTCTTTATTGCACTGAATTTGTATCCCGATCTAAGGTCTGAGTTTGCTGTCCCAAGCAAGGAAAGTGTTCTTAGCCAAGACCCATGATGCTAAAGGGCAGAACAGTTTGTCCTGTAGGTCAGAAACTAATGTGAACTTTAATTAGAAATATAAGTAGACGCTCTCGATGGACAAGAAATGGAGAAATTCATGATTATTGGTGGAAGAAAATTTAGAGTGAGTTCTGGTCCAAACTTGGCCCCTTTCTGCACTGACCTGGCTATTCTGTATGCAATTTCCAGTAATTAAATTTATTTTATTCCAGTCATGTGAGGTTCATTCTGGACAATCTGCCACATTCCCAGCATCCTCACTGGGAGGGGCCATGCCGTATATACCCACTCTGGGCAAGTAAGTACCTCTGAGGTAGGCAGCAAAAGTAATCATGTTGTCACACATATTGCTGGCTTCTCAAGCATTACCTTTTATCTGTTGACAATAAAACTCACATACAATTTTATTTTCTTCACTCAGATCCACCTGAAATATTTCTGGCTTTCCTGAAAATTCTTAGTGTTATTTGCCAAATTATAAATTATACTAGTCACACACTCTTCTCAGATCTTTTGAAAAATGTGAAATAAAGCTTTCCCATTTTAGATCTTTAGTTCACATTTTCTCATGCAAAGAAGCATCAGTTTTCTCCCTCACTTATAGGTACATTCTCTATCCTGACAAAAAAAGCCATTCTATGGTGACTTCAATCCTGAACGGTCTTTGGTGTGTGGCCTTCATAAAGGGCTTCCTAAAGTTGCAAATACACTATGTATGGTACATTTTCTTGTAAATATATTGACCTATTCCTTCAGAGTTCCAGCAGTTTTGCTCTTTATAAAACTGTTTCCTTTCCTCAAACTATTCTGCTTATCTTAGTTAACCAATTTGTGAGGTAAGAAAGTGTAAATCACTAGTCTTTTTTGGTGTCCTGATAGATGGTGGTCACATTGCTTAACGAACCAGGGCTCTGTTACACTGACCATTGTGCAGTGGATACACTTTTGGTTAAGGGCATCACATTTCACCCTTATATATTTTCAAAGTCCTTTGTTGGATAATATTATCTTCATGAATTATGTATATCAGCTTTAGCAAAGTGGTTTGAATGTTCATTATTGTTTATTACCATATTTATTAGCACAGCTATTCAAAATCATTAATAATGCTAGTCTTTAGCATATGCTAAATAGATACATTTGCTTTCCACTGTTGCACCATTTACATACCTATGCCAAATTTTCACAAAAATATAGTAAAGTAAGTCTCTCTATAACTGCCTGTTACTGGCTATAACATGTTATATAAAATAGCCTTGAAACAGGTGGGATCAAATATCCACTCAATTATGCATAAAATTACTTCTTCGTGCTTTCATTAAAGAGGTTATATATATACATATACATATATACATATATGTTATATGTATATAACTTTGGTTGCTGCCAAGGAATTTAAATATTTTTGGTTTTTTCTATTTCTGTTTCTGCATTCTTAGAATTGATGTAGAAGACTTCATACTCCAGCAAGGCTTCTTTCCTGGTGATCATGGCTGTTAAGTGTCCTGTAAACTGGATGCATAAGTTGTCATTGTCATTTTTCACTCACAAAATTCTCACTGACTGTATTTCTCAATTCATCAAAATGAAAATATGCCAACTTTAATTTTTTTTCAAAAACATTGTCCATTATGTCTTCAAAGGATTTACCTTTAGGAATAGTTCTCTAAATTGCTGATAAATATGAAGTTTTTCTCATTTCTAATGATTTTCTTATTATTATGAGACAGTGTTTCAGGTTGTAGTTTCCTTCAGATCTTGGGTATTAGTGCCCGATAAGCTGAGTTACATAAGATGTCAAAAGTTTCCTCAATAATCACGTATGATTACTTAAATTGGTTTTCTACTTTTCCTAAATTTGAGCTGCAGAGGTTTTACATTGCTGTGTTTTCTCTATACTTACTGTCACAATTAGATAGTATCAAATGCAGAAGTATAATGAGGAAATAAGTCATGGGTAGTTTGTTGTTTTCTGTTTATTTGTTTGGTGGTGAGGAAAAGTGACAGGTATAAAATGTCACTAAAATCACTGTCTTACACTAAAAATCTCTAAACATCTTCCTCCTCAGATACCGTCTTGTCATGAGGAATATGATCATGTAAATGTCTGTTACCCCAAATTTATTTAACCAGATAATATTAAATACATTGATGTGTTTAGCCAGTTTCTGGCACACAGGAAACATGGAATATATGGGAACGGAAGAACCTCCTGTTAGCCAAAAAATAGAAGATATATATATATATATCTTCTATTATAGAGATGTTGGGAAATTCTTAAGAACGCGATGCAGATTCCAAGGGCTTCTGTGAGGAGGATCCAGAGAAATGCACATTGAGGAGCAGTTCAATTGATCCCTGTTCTCGACCTCACAGAACAGGTAGTTTGCCTCATCATTTAATCTTTCAGTGCTAACACTCTAAGAGATTTTTACCCAGAGATAATCAATAATCACCTCAGTAGTGAGACTCTTTCTTTAACTTTTCTGGAGCAAGGCAATTCTGCACCATCTGATAATCTGAGGCATTCTGTGCTTATTGACCTCATAGCAACCTTCATGGCCCAGTCCCACAAAGTGACGGCATCATACTACCTTCACCCTGCTACCAGGCTTCTGCAAGTTTGCTCGTGAACAGTACTGAAGATGTTTCTGATCACCTATCCATCTGCAGTTTGTGGAACTGCCAAGTTCTCACACATGGAAGTATTCACCACATCAAGCTGCACGGAAGATTTCCCATCAAGTTACTTGCAACTTTTTTGCAGCATGGAACCTTCTTTGGTTTCCTTCCTCCCTGTACTTGTCCCTTATTGCTCTAAATGCTAATTTTACTGAACAAATCAAAAGACTCCTGTTTTACAAGACTGATGGTCTATACATACGCAAACACAAAATACCACCTTATGTGTGTATGGTTGTGTGTGTGTGCATGTGTGTGTAATTTCCTGTTATTAGTGCTAACCACTCTGAATGAACCTTAAACTTGACCTGGCTGAGTGGCTCAGTTGGTTGGAGTATCATCCTGTACACCAAAAGGTTGTGGTTTAAATTCCTGCTCAGGGCACATGCCTAGGTTGCAGGTTCCATCCCTGGTTGGTGTGCATATGGCAATTAATCCATGTCTCTTTCACATGGATGTTTCTCTCTCTCTCTCCCCACTTCCTCTTTCTCTAAAAATCAATAAAACATATCCTTGGATGAGGAAAAAAATCTTCCCATTTATGTGAAAGTAGTAACTTCTTATTCTTGAGAATTCTATTATTTCAGCAGTGGGTTCAGAGGTTAGGTAAGTTATCTTTGTCTCCTCACTTAACCAAATGTTTACTCCTAAACAAGTTAAATCAGATAAGTAATATTTCCCTTACAAACAATGCAACTAAATACTCATTATCTTTTAAAGCTTAATTCTTCAATGCCCACCAGGAGAAATCTTGAGTCTTTTATCCTAGGAAAATAATATAAACACATACCCTTAGAAACACAATGATGACAAAGACCAAAATTATTCAGGACTTACAAGGTTTTGTAAAGCATCACTGTTGGAATTTTTTGTGTCCCATTGCTGTTAATAAAATTTGAAATTGATGGAATTAAAATGAAGAAAAGCTAAATAAGACTCCCCAATGAAATCATAGTTTGTGTTGAGAGTTCAGTATCTGAATATCTCTAATCCTTCAGTTTTGGAACTCTGCCAGTAAAATGATGTCCTATTTTAATCCATTACATTAATTGATTGAATGCTTAAATAGTTTTCTTTGGGGATAAAGGGATTCATAAGAATTTTTAATGATTCACTATAGGCTAATGTATTTTAATAGAAGAGCTATTTCCTATAACTACTTAAACTAAAGGACATTCTGTGAGAGACTGTTATTTTCTACTTCACAGTGGCATTTGTTTTCCTATTCTAGAATATGAGATTCAGTGAGTTCATTCACAGTGTTAAAAAAGTTCAAAATAAATATACTTCTGATTTAAGACAGTCTAAAGTAGCATGCTTGACTGAAAGTGAAACTAGTGATTAACAGAGGAATGAAATCTGCCTGGAAATGCTTCCACAACCTACTCCCTTCCTCCCAAATTCCCTTCCCCTGCCCTTTGAATCTAGGTCAGAAGACCTGGAGAAAACAACTGAACAGGATTGAAAAGACTGCCTGTCAGACAGGAGACAAAATGTGCAGGAGACACGACTCCACTCAGAAGCACTGGTGGACACAATGCTGGCACATGGGCTCCTACTGAGGCTGTTCTCAAACAAGCTCATTTCGTCTGGCCTCCCAACTATTAATTTTTTTTCAAAGAAAAAAGTTTTTCCATCACAATTGTTAAGTGTGATGCTACTGCTCCAGGGTGGATTTTTGAATTCCAAGAGGACAGTGTGGATACTCTCACAATATCACCAGTCAACAGAATGAATATCTGTCATTCAGCCCTCCCTTTGCAGTCAACAGTTGTTGACCCTTTCTGGAAAATAGGCTGTGCAGAGAAGTGGTGAGTGTCTCTCATGGCACATACATTTCCTCCTTGGTCCTCTCCTCTTCTTCACAGTGACCAGTAGGCACACTGCCCAGATGGTGCAGGGAAAACATGGCAGAACCTCAGTCAGCCTGGCTCACAAGTGACCCTTGGAACCAGAGCTCTCTGCAAACTGATTTAGATGTACTGTAAACAAGAAATGAATGTATGTTGTGTTAAGCAAAGGAGACTACTTCAGAGTTAATTTGTTAGCACACCATTACCTGTGATTAAACAGGTATGCCACTTAGAAGTGGAGGGCATCTGGGGTCCTCTGCAGGATTCTGAGACAAACAGAACTGCTGCAATATCAACATGTTTGTGGTTCGACAAAGATAATTCCATTCTTAGGGCTCTTCTGAATGAACATATCCGGAACTCTGCTCAAACTATTATAGGTAAATGAGGACATATTGTTTCATTAAATCCATGGGAGCCACAAAACTGCTGGAAAGGTAAAGGTTGGACATGCGATGCCTGAAGAATAAGGAGAAACTACAGTGTTGACAGAAACTGTTTCTTGGCACTGCATGTCCACACAGGTGCCCTTCATCCTCCCTCCACATAACCACACCTTTCCACAACCAAGGAGCATGACTCCTGATGGTTCTCAAACCTCAGCCCCCAGAGAGAGAAGTGACAGATTTGCTCATATCTTTGTGCACCAATTAATAATCCCAAGGAAGAATAAGATTGTCCTAGCTGGGGTTAAATGCCCCCAGGCAGATAATGCAACTGTGTCCAGCAAAGGATGTAGACAGCAGATAGCACTGGGCTTTGATACAAATACATAGTTTTAACAGAAGCAAACCTGAAACACTTTCCTAAAAGAGGCAATTTCTGGACAGACAAAACATTCCTATACATGTTCAAAATCCCTTATGCACATAGATAGAATCCAAAAATCTCTGAAAATTAAGTTTTGTTTTCTAATTCATTTGATGGCAAAAACTTTACCTGATCCACACTAATTTGGCAGAGAAATTTGTCATAAACTTGATGTGAGCTACTATAGTTAACTTTTTAATTTAGAAACATCAGAGTTTTAGTTCCTAAACACAACATTCTACTACTTTTAAAAACTAATATTTTGATTTTAAATGTAATGTACACGAATAGTAAAAATTCAAATGTGATGTTTATTTGTGAATATTAAATACATTTTAATATAGAATTTTAATTTGTTTCACTATGGGTTTCTGCTCAAATGCTCCTGGGGATGATATTTAAAACATGATATGCACATTACATTAGTTTTCTTATATAAATTCCAGAACATGTCTCTAAGGGTCTAAAAAGAATTACAGTAGTACAAATATAAAAGCCCATAAAAATAAATTATGTGTATCATGACTTAAAGAGAGAGCATATATCTAAATAGATACATGGACATTTGTGTTTCTTACACATTTAACTTCCTCTTTTCAGCTACAGATTCTCAACAGCAGATTTAAATACGTCAACATGAGCTGGGTGCCACTTTTGCATCAGATTCAAGCATGTGACTTGTTGAAGTAAAGAGCATTATGAGAGAATCCACAGATTTAGAGATGAAGGTGGTTTCAGAAGTCATTTAGGACATTTCCTCCTTGCCCCAAGGGGAAATGAAACAAGGGAGGGAAAGTGACCTTCCTAAGGCTCAAAGAGTTAGTGATAGCATGTATCTAGAATTCTTTTTTTCTAAGTATTTATATCAATGAAATACGTCTTTTTAAAATTCTAGTCTAGGACTTCCGGTCAAGATGACAGCATAGCAGACATGGCTCACCTCTTTGCACAAACGTAACAAAATTACAACTAAATTATAGAACAACCATCGCTCAGAACCGACAGAAATCAAGTTGAATGAAGCCTGACAACTGTGGAATTAAAGAAACCATATCCATCCATACTGGTAGGAGGGGTGCAGATGCAGAATGGCCTGGACCCACATTCACATCTAAAAATTCCATGGATAAAAATTTGCGAGGGATATCTCGGAAACAAGGAATGCCAGCCCCACACCAAGCACCCCAGCCTAGGTTTCCAGTTCCAGGAAGATAAGTCCCCACAATTTCTGGTTGCAAGAACAGCAGGGATTGAATCAGTGGAAGAAACTCCTGGATCCTCAAGCAGTTCCTCTTAAAGAACCCACACCCGGACTCACTTACTCAGATTCAACTCTCTCTGGGCTCTGGTGTCGGGGAGGCAGTTTGAAGGGCACCGGTGGCATGCAGGGGGATGCTAAGGTGTCTCACATCAAGGTGAGCAGAGGTCATTGTCCCTTTCCTGAGCCATCTCTCCAGAACTGGCAGACCAGTGCCATGCTTAAGATTCCATCAACCTGGCTAACACTGTTTGTCCCACCTTGGAGATCTCCGGAGACTCCGACTCACCCAACTTAGGGACCCACCCAAGCTTCTTTTCCATATGAGTACCTCATGCTTCCCAACTTCCTAAATCATGTTGGTACTGAGTTAGCACACAGACTCACTGACCATGAAAGCTTTAGTTTTCTTCCATTGTAGGTACCTCACTCCTTTTATAAAATATATTTACTTTAATTTCCTAGAAACTATCAGTATTACCTTTCATTGCAAGTTATTTATTTTTAATTATTTGATTTTATCCTTTTATTTATAACATAAATTGGGTTATAATTGTTAACATTAATTTTTTATAGAAATATTTTATAGACTGTAGGCAATATATGGACTTTTGAGGATAATATTAACTTTGTCACACTGTTTATCTGTTTCATCCTACAGATAAGGATTGATTTGTAGGGCATTAACAAAACTAGCAAAGGAAAAATAAATAGTGTCTAGCTGGAAATGAAAAATATATTGGGTGAATGCATAAATGAAAGAGTTGAGTCTTTGATACATTAGAAAAAACTGGTGGGACTTTATCAGGTATCATGCATGTCTATCTCAGAACTCCAAACAGCTATTTATTTTAATAACTGACTAGTAGACAGCTTTCCAGGAAGATTGGATGACTAATAGAGTAGAAACCGTTCCTTTATTTACTTATTCATTCATTTATTTGTTCATCAGCAAACCCTTTGAAAGCACCCACAAGGTGCCAGCCAAGCCCCCAGTTTATTACCTATCAAAGTTTAATAGTGCCTGTCCCTGCCAGACTAGGTTTGTGCAAGGCAATGCATGGGGACAAGTTAGAAAATAATTTTTCAAAACTATTTGGGTCTGAAAATAAGATTTTCTCTAAATTTCTTTATTCCATGTATGGTAGGCTTTTCTGAATCATATCTTACTGTCTATTAAGGTGTGTTCAATTGATTTTCTGATGTAATACCTTAGCAACATTTGAAAAGCTTAATATGAACTAGAAAAAATTATGAACTAAAGAACTAGTTAGAATATAATTTCCTAATAAGTATTGTTTTTAAAATCAATATGTGATGCAATATTTTATGTTAGCACTTATGATATATGTTTATCATAACACACAGAATTTTTACTAACAGAAATAACTAATTCAGTATCATTTATTCTCTTAGTAACTTAATTTAATCATTAATAGTAGGTGACATTTTATTTGATAGCAAATGACAATCACATTTTCAATATCATGGGACTCCTAATATCTTATTAGTTTGGGGGAAAGAATAAACCAGTTATGTATTAATACACTTATTTTTCCCTCAACTTCTCTCAGTAAGTTTCAATAAAGGACTCTTTTAGGCCATATGCTTCTTCACTTTAAATACAACAACCTGGAAGGTTAGAATTATTATTAGAAATTTACAGATGGAAAAAATGGAGCTTTATCTTGGTCAGCATCACACAGCCAGTATGTGAGAATAAACTTGGGTCTGTCTCATCCAAAGCTTGTTTTGCTGTGCACCTGTCAAAAGGACACTTGCTCCGGTGAAGCCTCACACAAACAATGTCTCTCAACGTCCTCACCCACCCATCTCCGTTGAGAGTGTTGTCCCTCCACTGTCCCTTTTCTGAATTTTCTTTGTGTATTGGGTTGACTATTACCAAACACTGTCTCTGCAGATTTAGAATACCATTTGCCTCCAGATTTTGAATCCCGCTTTCCCCAAACCTTGCCTTGTGAGTCTGACTCAGCCTGACCTGCTCCTGCTTTCCATTTTAAACCTGGTTGAGAATGACATCAATGGACAAAAAAAAGTCACTGGCTTTTCAGGCCAGCCCTGGCTTTGGGTTCCTTCGATGTGCCAGAGCTTATGATGTACAACTAATTTTGTCTGTACAATCACGATTTCATATGCATTTTCAAATGACAGTAAATATAATTTTCCTTCAACTCAGTATGGTAATAGGAATTGGAGATTTTCCATTTTGGTTACATCAGGAACCAAATCATTTCCTTTTTCCTTGGGAAGACAAAATGCTAGTCTACATCAAGAAACACTGCTTCTTACAAAGGCAAAGCACTAACCTTTTGTATTTTTCAGGTTTTTTTCTTTCTCGTATTTTAAATACGAGAAATTTAACGTAAGGTAATGTAAGGTTGAATGTAAGGTAGTATTTTGGCACTAGTTCACTATCAAAAAAAGCAGTCTAGAAATCTGACTCCCTATAGAACACAGTGAGAATTATCCTATTTTATTGTCCTTTACATATTCATAGAATTGTTGGTGTGAAAAAACCATGGCATTGAATCTAATTCATCCCCACACTCAATGCATGCAGGCCTAGCACATACCTTGCAGGAGAGACCAAAATGTATTCTTTTTTTAAAAGCTTCCAGGGATCTCACAACCACACTCAATAAACCCTCCCAATTGTGCCATTACCTTCCATGCCTAACCAGACTGGTTAGATGATTTCCTTGGATCTAACCCAAACCCCTCATTCTATGGTATCTTTGTGCCCTCTGCTTCCTCTTGTCCTATTTGCAGCCAAGATTAGAAGTGGATGCTTACTGTATTGTCTTATTTATTGAGCTTCAGTCATCGGTGGAGCGAATAATTCATTAAAACTTTCACTAGAAAGTTCTTGATTATTTCAACATGTTTTACAAGTAAGGAGTTTTTAAGTGAATACTACATCTTACACGATACATAATGACATTTATAGGGTTAATGTAAAACGTTAATATTCATTTGACATGAGTGCTAACCTGGGAGGGTCTCAGAAAATATTTCTTGATAGTTGGCAAGGGTGTAGCTTTCCAAATTCTAGCATTAGTTTAAACAAGTAAACTATAAAAGCAACAGAGTATTCAAATAACACTGCTGTTCTCCATAGCAAGAGGTGAACATACACTATTTTAACTGTATTTAATTTTCATCAATAAGTTAAATGATCCACTGGTGAATTGGATTGCACAATGCAGGTATGATAAATACACTTATAAAATTGCACATCGGAAACAAGATGGGTACTAGACTTATCGAAGGGATCATTTTATAAGTTATATAAATGTTAAATCATATGTTGTACACGTGAAACTGATATTGTATGTCAGCTGTACATGAAAAAAATAAAAAATTAAAATTGTTTGGAAATTGTTGAATTTTAGAAAAGCAAAGAATTTATTTTTGTTTTTCCCTTTCAGAGCATATCTTGTTTCTGCAGGAGTTAGTTCAGATTGCAAAAGTGTCAATTTATTATACCCAAATGGGGAGAATTTGCTCTTTATTATTATATAATTATATTAGCAAAATTGGTATTTTCAAAGTGATTTGACAAAATATGAAAATGTAAAAGTATGATTATTAGCCATGACTAAAAATGCTTCTATTTTATATTTAAGGTTTCAGTTTCATTTATAGTTGACATTCAGTATTATTTTGTATTAGTTTCAGGTGTACAGCATAGTGGTTAGAAATTGTATTTCCAGTACCCAGCTGGCATCATACATAATTATTATAAAATGCCTCTATTTTAAACTAAAATAAAATAATTTCTGGAGATAATTAAGGATATTAAAGATTTAAATATTAAATACATATATGTTTATAATAAAGGGGTGGGCAAAAGTAGCTTTACAGTTGTGAGTATGTGAAAACACAGTTTATTCTTGAATTATTATTAATTAATAATTGTATTATTTTCCATATGAACTGTAAACCAACTTTTTCCCACCCTGTACTAGAAATATAATGTTTTATTATTTTACTAGAATAAATTTATCTTTGAATCCACAGGTAAATCATTACTGATCCTGTAATAAATTCTAGTCATTTAACAAAGACATCTGGATAATTGAACAAATGTGGTTTATGCTGATTCAGTACAAACCTACAAGGCAACAGTGTTCAATTACAGAAATGTTTATGTGGGTTGGTTTGCACTTTTAAAGCCATGTGTCAAAGTGGACAGAGGGAGGCTAGAGGTAGTGTGGGAAATTAAACCAAAGAACTGGTGTGTGCAGCCCATGGACACGGACTAAGAAGAGAGGGGATGATGGAATGGGGTGGAGGGGATAAAGGGGGGAAAATGGGACAACTGTAATTGCATACTCAGTAAAATATACAAAAAAAAAAAGCCACGTGTCAAAATAATTTAAGGATTTTTACCTTCACTCCCACTTCATCCCCCAGGAAATAAAATTAGGGATATATACTATGAAATAATTGAGAAAAATAATATTAGCTTAATTTGTATTTAATAAAATTAATTATTGTGGTTAAGTAGTACATATATAGAATATTACACACACACACCTCCACACACATTTTCAGTTTTTTCAGCAGGTTCTGTTTCCATCTATCGTCCACATTTTCTGCCAGCCGTCTAATCCCCAAGTCCTTGGTCCTTCTTGTGTGAACTACTTCAACAGTGCTCCGTCTGTCTGGCTCTGCCTCACCTGGTCCGACTCCTATGACACCAGCAAAACCACTTCACTTCTAGTACTTGTTACACCACCTGAGTCCCGAAAACATCTCTGGAAGACCTTGACATTTTTGTCATCTGAATCTGGGACATTCAATCAACCACCCCCTCATTCTCTCAACATTCATATTTTTAGGTATTTTTTAAATTCCTCATTAATGCAGGGTCATCTGTGGGGCCACGCCATGTTCCTCAGACATTCAATTCAGGGCTGCTTTATTTTCTCAATCTTCTTCTCTGCCTGCAACATCGTCTCAGTATCCTCGCCACTGGACGGACATCCATCATTTCCTTGAAACCCTTGGAAAAACCATGCTTCCTATTTGCTAATCCATCACCCACTAATCTCTTCTTCAATCTTTTGCTAATCAACCCTGTTTCACAGTTCCCCTTACCTCACAGCAATAAGCTACATAATTTCACATACTCATAGAGGTATACTTTTTATTATTTTATAGAACACAAGAGCACACACACACAGACACATTTTTGTTTTCCTGCCAAAAAGCTATGATTCTGGGATATTCTCCAAATTCCACTATAAAGTCCTGTTTCCACAGTGTTTCATCTTGATAAATTAATAAAATGACCATTTATTACATAAACTGAATTTTAAAGGAGATTATGAAATTTTATGACCAATGACTTCACTAAAAGATTCCAAATGAAAAACAATAAAATATAACTAATTCAATCCATTCTTCAACATCTATTTCTATTTGCTACTTAAAATTGCTTGACCTGGTGAAATAATTCTAATTTACCTTAAATGCCAAATGTAATGTGAATGGGAACTGATATTACCAATGTGTTTTTCAAAATTAGTCTCCCTTCTCTTATTAGGCTGTACATGAAGATGGAGAAGTAAGTTGTTAAGAAAAATTTATTCTTTTCAGGTTGCAGGGGGAAGAAGTCAAACATTTAAACTTTAATGAAAGCAACTTTTATTATACCAATTAAACTTATTTTGGTTTTAGTTAAATATTGTCAAGATTAACTACTTTTAACTTTTAATTTCCAATGGCCAAACAACCATCAGAAAGAAATGTTTATCAAATTAGATTAGAATGAATCATAAGAAACAATAAGTTGAAGTCTGGCTTGTTCAACAGAGAATGGTAAAATTTAGAAGCCGATATCTTAAAAGAAAATGTACTCAAATCATGAAAAAAAATTTTTAGAGATCCAAAAATATAAATTAGATATTTCATTGAAAGTCCTTAAACTATGAATTAAAAGTGTTTTGTTTTTTTTTAATGCACTTGAAATCACTGACATACGTTTCCCCACTGCCTAAAGTATTGAGCAAGATTTCCCAAAGAAACCTTATCCTTACAATTAGTGTTATCCTGAATGGAATTAATCAGACTCCTCAGGGCCAAACACATAATGAGAATTAGTGCAGGGAGATCTTTAATTTAGCCTTGTAGTGAATGTCTGTATCAGCTCCAGGTGGTTTGTGGGAATGCACCAGGTGCCATTCAAAATCAGCAAAATCAATCTTTTTTCAACTTCAGTTGATCTTATATTTCTACTCTGATCTATAGTGTGTCAATTACACTTTCTTTTTTTCTGGAAATCTGTTTCCTATAATGATTAAGGGCATTATTGACATAGTTTGTTGGGGTCAAGGGAGTGTCCTCCTGAAAAGTGAAGGGAAAAAGTGAAGGAGTTGTACTTTATTCCACACACTCTTCAATATACCACTAGGGCTGCAGCTGGTATGTTAATCAAGAAAACAGTATAGTTTGTTTTACTCACAATGTTACCAAGAGTTGTTAAACATTTTAGAAAAGTTGATGGCAAGCCCCACTCACTGTGTGCATGGCACCAATACAGCTCAGATGTGTCGGTCTGGGGTACCACATGGAGTTGAGGTGATTCGATCTATTGCTGCAAACATTTACCCTGTTTTTACATATACAGTTGAAAACATCCAATTACCTCATTTTGAATCTGGCCTGAACATTTAACAGTTATTTTATTTTTCTATTTTATGACAAATACAGCATTGTATGTTTTCTTTTTTTTTCTTAGAAGGTTACGTATGTAGGCAAATTACATCGTCTACGAACGTCATTTCCGATTACTAAAAGGAGATGTGGTATTTCACAGGGTTGAGAAGCACTGATCTAAGCCAGTTCTGATGATACCCTCTTTCCTACCAAACACTAAACATCTTTTTCTGTGGGGGTGGCTAAGGCTGGTGAAACCTACAAGGATGTCACCAGGTGATCTGCGGGAAAATATTTGCTAATTGCTTATTACAGATAAGGAATGAATAAGAGGACAGCCTGTTAAAATTTTCCTCTTCCATCCTCATGCCTTCAATGAGAACATGACATCTATGTAGTCATTTTGTGACAATGCCAAAAGCTTGAGATAAAAAGGTAAATGCCACTGAAGCAATGGACCACCTTGGGGCTACTCTCTCAATCTTCTTGATCTTGATTGTTGGAGAGTTTATATGGTTTAAATTCCTGGTATTTGGATTCTATGCAGCCTGAATCTGTTGCACCTACTACAAAACTAAACAATATCTTACCTTCAAGCCTGGATGCATGCATGCTGTCCTTTACTCAGACATCAATACCAGTAATGTTGGAGTCACTTCTCTCACTATGCACCCCCACATCTAATCACTCTTAAATACTGTTGATATGACCTCATAAACATGGGAAAATCTATCTACATTTCTCACTGTCCACTTTCAACACCTTATGCCAAATCACCATCACATTCTACCTGCACTTTCTGCTATTGCCTTCTTCCTAACCATCCTTACTGAGTTTCCCTCATGTTCAGCCACATTCTCTACACACAGGAGACTTATTTAAGTTTTTAAAATACAAATTTAATCATGTTAACCCTCTCAGGAATAGAAGCTTCCTGTAGTTGCCACACAAATTACCAAATCCTTAACTAGTTCTACAACAACAATCCCATAATTAATTCAGGAGCTACGCTGGTCCCCTTGCCTAAAATCTCTTCTTCCCACTATCACCACCACAACCACTCCACACACAAACTCACTTTTCATCACTAATTCATACTTGGTTTCTGCTGAGTCAGCTTTAAATATCACTTCCTTGGAAAAACCATACAGTCAGACAGGCAGGAGTTATTCATGCTCACTGAACACTCTGATTTTCCTTTAAAATTACTTTTTGTATTTCTTACTTATGGATGTCTCCTCCACTAAAGGAAGTAACATGAAGACAGTGATGTGACAGATTTATCGTTGTTGTCCTAGTCTTCTGCAGAGACCTTCTCTTAGACTAAGTGACCAAAGGATACAGAAGGGATAGAAGAATAAACTATTTAAACCTCCTTGTTCTGACTCTAGACAAAGCAATTATCCTAGAGTAAAATTTGGCTGTCTGCCTAGGTTTTCTGCTCAGGTTGGAAAATGAAGTAGGCATATAAAACAAAGAGTCTGGTCATCTTATAAATTGTGTTTGCTACTATAAATTAAATATTCTGACTTTGGACACAGGTCTCATATAATGGCAATTGATTATGAGATAGAAGCACTTTTGGTACACTGACAAAAATCAGGATTCATTGCAAAGCTGAGAGCTTTTCCCTGGAAGGTGGTAAATTTATCCATGTAAAGACATCTCGTGAGGCACTAATGGTGTCGCCTTCCCAAAGGACTAAACTGAAATCTTAAACTCTCACTATGATAAAGACAAAAATACCAAAGTATAAATAAACACTAGCTTTCTGGATCCACACCTTCCAAAGAGGACTTTTCCATTGCTTCTTTGACTCCAATGCCTCTAGAACTTATTCAGGAATTCAATGTAGAAAAAAATGAGAAGTAGCTTTAGAGGTTAAATTGATTTACACAAGAATGAACCACATGGCATAGAAAAAAGAAAAGGTAAGAATGTGAGAAAATGGAGTCAAATTGGAATGAGAAAGGCCTGGAGCTAGGATGGAATTTTGAAAGACATGGAGGAGCAATTGGGTTGGTGTGGCTCTGGAGAGTTGTCTGATAAAATTGGAAAGAAAGAGGATAAGAAAAGACTTTCTTAGGAAGTTTACATCTTGGTTTATGGTGAGTAATCCCAAGCCCACCACAAACCAAATGCAATGAGTAAAAACTTACAAGAACTTCCCACAGTTGGTTTTATATTTTATCATAAGGAAGATCATGCCTTAGGGCAGAAGTGTAATGTTTTCCAATAAATTTAGTAAAGTGCCTTCTAGAAATGGAAAACACTAGGAAACCATTTCAATCAGAGTGGCTTACTGAACTGGGTCTAAATTATCATTATATGAAGTTATAATTCTTAACATTGTTTTTAATACTTTTTAAGATAGCTGCAATGAACTGTCTTTCAAGGAAGTCGCAATCAAAATAATTACAGCATAGGTTGAGTGCATCTAAGAGATACATTTATTACTAGTATGGCCGAAATACAAAAAATAAAAGAAAAAAGGAAAATAAAAACAGTGCAAATTTGCATTAATTATATTTACATAGTAAAATAGATGATTTTTAAATTTTCAGCTACAATCTAGAAATTATTAAACAAAGAAATGTAAAAATGCAAAGAATTAAAATTTTTCCTTTCCAATAACAGAAACATGAATATTGCTAAAAAATACAACCAAAAAATATCTTTAATTGATCAGAATCTTCAATAGTTGACTTTGCAAAATGTTTGTAACAGACTTCACAAACAATATCGCTATGCTCAAGGCATAAGTACTTTTCAGAACACTTGCAAAAATTTTTTGATAAGGAATTCATTTTGGATGCATACCATCTAACACAGTTTTTTTCTTTTTCCTCTTGTTGAGGGAACCACAACTATGTCATCATTAGAATTTCCTTCAATTTATGTTAGTCACATAAAAATGCATAATGTGTCATGACCTTGAATGTATGGACTTGATATATGTAAAAATATTGAAGAAAAGTGTTTGTATCTCTCAGACTAGCCACATATTCCACAGGGTTAATGGGCCATGTGAAATGACAAAGATTAGAGCAGAAATAAATGAAATCGACTTAAAAAAAAAAGAAAAGGCTAATGAAACTAAGAGTTCTTTTTAAACTAGGATAAATAAAATAAACATGCCATTAGTTAAACTTCCCAAGAAAAAAAAGTGGAAGGAAATAAATAAAATTAAAAAGGAAAGAGGAGACATTACAACTGATACCACATGTATACCAAGGATAATGAGAGACTACTATGAACAACTATACATCAAAAAATTAGACAAACTGAAAGAAACAGATAAATTCCTAGAAACATACAACCACACAAGTCTAAATCATGAAGAAATACATCTAAACAGACCAATTATGAGTAGAGACACTGACTCAGTAATCAAAAACCTTTCAAAAAAGAAAAGTCCAAGGCCAAATGATTTTACTCGTGATTTCTACTAAACATTTAGAGGATTTAATACCAACCCTTCTCAAACTCTTCCAACAAAGAGAAGAGGAGGAAGCACTTCCCAAACTCATTTTATGAGACCAGCATTGTCCTGATACCAAATCCAGAAAGGCATACTACAAGACAATAAAATTATAAGCCAATATATTTGATAAATATAGATGCAGATTTCTCAACAAAAAATTAGCAAACCTAATTCAACAGAATGCTAAAAAGATCATATACCATGACCAAGTGTGATTTATTCCAGGGATGCAAGGATGGTTCAAGATTCACAAATCAATCAATAAGACATATCATGTTAGCGAAATGAAGGTCAAAAATTATATGATTGTCCTAATAGAGATACTTGATAAAATTCAGTATTTGATAAAATTCAATATTCTGTCATGATAAAAACTCTCAATGAAGTTAGTATAGAGGGAAAGTACCTCAACACAATAAAAACCAAGTATGACAAGCCCACAGCTTAGCAGCTAACATCATACTCAATGTTGAAAAGCTAAAAGCCTTTCTGCTGAGATAAGAAATAATATATGGATACCCACTCTAACCAGTTTTATTCAACCCAGTACTGGAGGTTTTAGTTAGGCAAGAAAGTGAAATAAATAGCATCTACTGAAAAAGGAAGAAATAAAATGTTCTCTGTTTGCAAATGACATGTTCTTATATGTAGAAAACATTAAATATACCATCAAAAGAACTGTTAGGACTAAAATATAATTTCAGTAATGTTTCAGGATACAGAATCAATATGCAAAAATCAGTTGCATTTATATACACCAACAAGGAATCATGAGAAAGAGAAATTAAGAACCACATTTAATACTGCATCAAAAAAACTGAAACACTTAGAAATAAATTTAACCAAGGAGAAAGATCTGTACACTCTAAGTTATTAAACATTGATGAACTAAATTAAATTAAATAAGACACAAATAAATTGAAAGATATTCCATGTTAATGGATTGGAACAATTAAAATTGTTAAAAATGTTCATTCTACCCAAAGTAAATTAGAGATTCAATACAATCCCTATCAAAATTCCAATGTAATTTTTCACATAAATAGGAAAAAATCCTAAAATTTGTATGGAATCACAATAAACTGCAACTAGACAAATAAATCCTGAGGAAAAAAAAACTTGAGGAATGACATTTCTTGTTCTCGACTATATTACAAAGCTACGGCATCAAAATACTATGGTACTGGCATAAAAAACAAACACGTAAGTCAGTGGACTAGAATAGAGAGCCCAGAACTAAACTCATACATATATGGTCAATTAACTTATGACAAAAAAAAATATATATATATATATACACACACACACACACAATGGGGAAAGGATAGTCTTTGCAATAAGCGATGATGGGAAAATTGGATAGTTATATGATAAAAAAAATGAAACCAGACTTCATCTTATCCCACACAGAAAAATCAACTCAAATTTGTTTAAAGATTAGAATGTAAGACCTGAAACCATAAAGCTCCTAAAAGAAAACATAGGTGGTAATCTCCTTGACATTGATCATGTCAATGAGTTTTTGAATTTTACACTAAAAGCAAAAGCAACAAAAACAAAAATAAACAAATTGGACTACATCAAACTGAAAAACATACATCTGCACAGGAAAGGAAACCATTAACAAATGTAAAGACAACATATAGAATGGAACAAAATATTTGTATGTCACATATCTCATAGATAAATAATATCCAAAATATGGAAAGACCTCAGAAAACTTAATAGCAAAAAAAAAAAAAATTCAATTAAAAATGGGTGTAGAATTTAAACAGACACTCTTTTAAAGACATACAAATGTTTAACAGGTACATGAAAACATGCTCTACCTCACTATTCATCAGGGAAGTGTAAATACAAAGCCATGAGATATCGCTTTACTTTTGTTAGAATAGCTTCTGTCAAAAAAGCAAGAGATAAAAAATATTGGTGAGGATGTGGAGAAAAAGGAACCTTTGTGAACAGTTGGTGGGAATGTACATTGGTGCAGCGACTGTGGAAAACAGTATGGAGTTTCCTAAAAAAAAATTAAAAATAGAACTACCATAAGATCCAACAACTCCACTTTTGAATATCGGTCCTAAGGAAATTAAGTCAGGTTCTTAATAAAATATCATTCAGCCTTAAAGAGGTGGAAATTTTATCATCTGCCACAATACAAGTGTAACTAGAAGACATTATGCTAACTGAATAAAGTCAGACAGAGATAGACAAATATTACATGGTTTCACTTATATGTAGAATCTGAATGAAAGGAAGGGAGGAAGGTCGGTGAAACTCATAGAAACAGAGTAGAAATGTGGTTGTCAAGGGCTGGAGAGTGGGGAAGATACGGAGAGGTTGGGAAAGGGCACAGACTTTCAGCTATAGATGAATAAGGTCTGAGGGTCTAATAGATAACATGGTAACTACAGTTGACAATGCTGTATTGTGTAATTGAAACGTGCTAAGATGGTAGAACTTGACTACATATAGATATATGTTATATATATACAACTTAACTATATATATATAAATATATATATATATATATATATTTATATATATATAGTTAACATATGATGGATATGTTAACTTGACAGGGAAAATACTTCCCAATGTATAAAGTATATAAAACCATCATACTATACACTTTAAATGTCACACAATTTAGTCAATTATACTTCAGAAGAGCTTGAAAAGAATCCTGAGAAAAAAACCATGGGAAAATTTTTACTTTTAAAAAATGGTAATTACCTCAGGTACACAACTCTGAAATGGTTAGTCATCGGCAATAACTGCCAACTTTCAAAAATTTTCCTGGCATAGTTAACAAAGTGGAAAAACCTCTTATGCAAAAGATTTACTTAGTAATATAATAACTTTTAAGGAGAAGCAAATATTTTATGGCATTATCAAATAGGAATGAAAATATTTATATGTCATTTTAAAAGATATTTATTTATTTATTGTTATTGTTGTTCAATTACAGCTGTCCCCATTTTCACCCCCTTACTCTCCTCCTGCCCTACCTACCCCCACCTCCCATATTCAATCCTCCCCCCACCATTGTCTTTGTCCATGGGTCCTTTATAGATGTTCCTTGATGACCTTTCTGCTTCTTTCCCCCGTTATCCCACTCCCCAATTCCCTCTGGTTACTCTCAGTTTGTTCTTTATTTCCATGTCTCTGGTTCTATTTTGCTCCTTTGTTCGTTTTGTTAATTAGGTTCCACTTATATGTGAGATCATATGGAATTTGTCTTTCACCAAAAAAAAAACCATTTACTCAGCACTATTAACCCCACTCAGAAGAGAAAACACCAGTGCCCTCACACCTTCTCATAAGCCCACTATTTTTAGGTAGCTAACATGTTTTTAATAAGTTAGACAACCAATGTTCAGTCTCACACCTTGAAACCAATCTTAGGTGCCCTACACCAAAGAATGAATCATCCTTTCTCTTTAATTTAATATGGAATAATATTTAAATTTCAACGAAAGGGTAACCCAGACCCAACAGAAGGGAATAAATTATGTGTCATTATTAGTTTTGATGGTTTGTTTTGTTATTAACAACATGATTTCAAAACACCCTGCCATAACAAACTCCCCCTAACCAACCCCTTCCCCAGTACAAGTCAGTCCCTCTCCTTAGATCTCAGGGCCATTTTATACTCCGAAATAACCCCATTTCACCACTGAACAAAGACAACTGAAAAAGCTCTTCTGAGCAGAGAAAATAGCTCTTCTATCAACCCCTCTTCTCAAACAGTGCTCCAAATCCTCCCCTCTAATTACAGCACGGGGGTCTCCACAAAACCTTTCATCTCTCATTATTCTTAGCCATTTTCCACTGGAGAGTGTTCCTTGTATTTTGCTTATTTGGCAGTATTGTCACAATAAGAATGGGAACAGTGCAGCACTCTGGTGAATGTGCCTTTGTGAAGTTTATCAGTGCTTTGATTCTGGAGTAACATGCCCACAACTTGTACTCACTCACTCAAATACACAATCACAAAATTACACACTCACTCATTTACTTGTTTAATGCTTTATTTATTTCATCTCAGGGTGGGGGCAGATGACTGTTGTCCTACGTAATTGAGGCACAATATAGATTTCAAAAGAGCAGTACAAAAAAAGAAAAAGAAAGGTAAAACTTGAATTGATAGGCAAATATTAGGAAACAAGTTTTTTATTTTACAAGAAGGCATGCAGAATAGTAAGACTCCACCTGAACTGTCTGCACAGTGTGGCAGAATCCAGGTAGCTACTAAAGCTTGAACTAGAGGCCTAATCCACATTGCAGTCTCTGAATTGGTGGACTGGAGGAGACATTCAGGGTAAAGAGTATATGGGGGAACTGAGTTACAGGGTTAGCCAACTGTGGTGGACGTTGGTCATACATGCACTTTCTCTTTTGAAAAGCCCTTTGGTGCTTGAAAATATATTCAAAGTATTCATTTTGCTGTTCCAATTTAGAAGTTCAGATCGCAATCCCCAAGTTCCCTGTTACTGGGATGCGGGCATGGGATCCAGGCTCCTGAAATCAAATGTAGAACCCAAGAGGCTGGTATTCAGAGAAGAAATGACATGAGGAAGAAGATTCGATTTCTGTTGGGAGTTTGGGAGTTCTCCTGTGTGCCTGGATATTCCTGGTGATAGGGAGTGTCAGGGACAATAATGATCCAAATGAGGCAAAGTGAAGTTCATCACCCACTGGGGTGGCAGACATTCATCCAGGGTACTCCACAGTGGCCACCGGACCAATGTTCTTATGGAGTGCTTCCAAGCTTATCTCCTGAAGACTCAGTCACAAGCCTGCTTCTCCAGGACTCCCACCAATTCTGTGAGCTACCAAATACCTTCTAATCAATACCTTCTTTACTTTAGTCTCCATTTGTTGACTGCAATGAAAAACAATGACTGTTAACTGACTGAATACTAGACTGAGGTGCGGGGAGAGGAAATTTCAAGGTAGACTTTAGAGTTTGAGAGTTAGATGACTACACATCATTGACCTCATACCCACAGGTGTCTACCTGCTCAGGAGGATACAGCAGCAGTTCTATGGGACTTCCAGTACCCAATTAAGTCAGAGGCTGCTGTGGGCATGGATCTCAGCTCTGCTACTTGTTCAACTTTTTCAACTGTAATACATCATGTTACTGTGAGAACTGGATAGAGTATCTATGTTATACTGCTTAGCACAATTCTCAGTATATGCTGTCATATCAATGAGGCAGGGCAAGGGCCAGCATAGTTTTGGATGAATGGCCTGATTTTTGGACCCAGCCCCAGAGAGTGCAGGTGGTAAGTTCTACGTAGAGTATGTGCAATCCTAACCAAATAACTAGTGTTTGGGGCCCTGATTCTAGTTATAGATATGGTCTGAAAACATGATAACATGTAAGTTAGAAGACAGCCCAGGAACAGTCAAGAACTACAGTCTCTGAGTGGTTTCTTCCTGGGCAGGGGAGCACCAGAGGCTGACCTCAGACCCAGTCATCCCAAGGCACAGAGCCACAGAGCAGTCAACCTCCACAGGGGTGTCCTGCAGTTCTTCCCTGCCCAGACCCAGTCAGGGCTCCCCGGAGGATGGGCAGGACTCAGCCGGCAGGTGAGGAACTTCAACTTCAGGTGAGTGGGCGAGATGTCAGACTCCCTACCTATTTACATTAATTTACACACATGCACATATGCATATACACAACCCACAGACCTTCACCCTCACAACTTTCTATCAGGAACTTGGCACCTGTGAACAAGTTGGTTCTCAATAAATATTTGTAGCACTGGTTTAAATTTTAAATTGAATACCTCTGAGAAGCTGCTGGAACATGGTTTTCTTGTTATTTCGAACTCCAAAAAAATGTTGAAGTTCAATAAAGCAATACCAGTTCCTGGTGGTTTAATTGTCTGGCATTGTGTAGTGATCTGATCACTTCTACCCAGACACTGTGCACTAAATGGACAACTGACTGGGTAAAATGACCAGCTTTGTAAAGTGACATTCATGGCAGTCTAGTTGAAAAGCAGCCTAGGAAGGGCATGTGCTAGTAAAACACTGAGCTCTTGCCAGGGGAACTGACATGGAGCCACAGTAAACAAAGGGCAGGGGAAGCAAAGAAAGCAAGACCACATCCCACTCAGTGGCTGCCTCAAACAGCAAACCCGACCTCCTGAGGTGCCACAGCCTTGAATGAGATGGAACAAGGTGACCAGGCACAAAAAATACCAAATGGTGCGTTCTTGTGTCAGTGGTGATTTTGGCACAAGTGCCTAAGAAACAGTGATGAGGGTGCAGACTCTCTGCAGTGAAGCCGGAATTACCAATTCCAGTCCTAGTCAAGCAACACAAAATGATGAGAGGATTTAAACATTCGGCTGCATTTTGTACATACTTCATTCTTTCTGCTCAGAAAAGGGACAGAGGAGACCTCTGCCCTTGCCTGGATGACAGCCAACGTGAAACTGAGGTAAACAATACCTTTGGAGAAGAAAAATGTCTTAGATCAAAAATAAATAGGAACAGATTCTAACTAATCAACAAGGGACAGGATATTCACCTCAGGGAGGCAGACAGGAAGGCTCTTCTGAGGCCCTGGATCACAGAAGTAGGAATAGACAGAAAATGGAACCATGATGCTGAGGGAGGAAGGAGAAGCCTGGTGGCAGTAACCAGAGGAGATATGAATGGGCTGGCAGAGCATTCAGAGTCTAGAACCTGTGTAAGAAAGGTGAACTGGAAAAGAAATGGAAAGGACAGAAAAACACAGATATCAGGAGCTTAGCCTTGGCCAGGTGGCTCAGCTGGTGGGAGGACGGTCCCACACACCAAAAGGCTGTGGGACTGATCCCCAATCAGGTGCATCTGAGAGGCAATCGATCCATGTTTCTCCATGCTTCTGTCTTACATAGATCTCTCTCTCTCCCCCACACCCCCCTTTCTAAAATTATTAAATATATTTTAAATTTTTTTAAAAAGTCAAGAGCTTAGGAGTTCTTAATAAGATGGAGAAGCCAAAATATTTCAGTAGCAAACATGCTTATTTCTTACAAATATTTCATAAAGGGTCATTCCTTATAAGAATTTCTCATTGCATATACTCTTGTGTATTATGGGCATATTTTAAGAGACATTTGTATCTTTATATCTTCTGGGGAATTTTTTTTTAATGTTAAACAAAACAGGAAGTTTTGAGAGCATATCAGAGTAGTTCTGTATATAAATGATAATGTTATCACAGGATTATAGATATATAAATGCAATATTGGTATTATAGACAAATGGTTGATCAAGAAAAATAAGGGATTGTATGTCTTCTGGCCTCAATTATGTCTTAGATAACAATTATCTCAATTTCAGAATCAAGGAAACTGAGGTTCCAGGAGCCAGAATTTCAACATCAAATTTTTACAGGTTAACCTACTCGTTTAGTTGAGGAAGGTTAACCGAATTCCGTAATGTTAAAGACCAAACTGCATAAAAATATCTCAAGAAAATGGCAGTGTTCAGTTTAGGAAGGGTATAGTTTCCCAGAGACCCGGAAAGGGTCTTCCTGCTGGCAGTGCTGGGTGTGGGTTTCAGCTAAATGAGTCTTCTTGTCCTTTCCCTGTGCTGATGGACAAACTGTTTTCTAGTACGTCTAGGTTGCAGCCTTCAGTGGTTCTGATTTATGCAGAAGACTAAGCTACAATTTTGTTCACATCAGCAAACAAGCCTCTAGGCTGACACTGATCCCAGTGCACTCTCAGCCCTGGGTCAACCCCACCTTCATATCATGTCTGACCCAGCCTGGTTTGGGATGCTTTTTTGGTGTTTGGCTTCTGAGGATTTCCCTTAATTATTTGTGAGTACATCAATGCCTTTATAAGAGAGTGTTATATTTTATTTAGGATGCTTAGGCTCTTGTTTCAGGTTACCATTTCTGACCTATATCCAGAAGCATCAAAATGAAATTGCTTGGAAACGGTGATGTTCCATAAAAGCATAAGGTGCCATTATTATTACGTCAATTAGTTAGACTCTAAATTATGTTCACTGGAAGTCTGCCTGAAGACACAGGTGGCCAGAAATCACACAATGTGTTAGTTAACACTGGACCTCTTTCTTTTCATGGAAATATTATATCACATGGAATCTGAAAGTATCAAACAGATCATAGAAGGCTGGTTGATTTGAAAGGTTGGCATTTGCTGGACAGCAAATTCCGTAATAATAGCATGAAAGTCAATTTTCTTCTCCACTCCAAGTTTACAGTACATATAGTATCATCATTATTACAATAAATCACTTGTCTCAGAGAAAATCCAACAAAATAAAGAAGTTTACAGCATGTATTAAAGGACAAGAGTCTGCACCATGGTGCGCTCTGTGGCCATATTCATCCCTATGTGACTTCCCTCACAGAATGAGTGTGAAGATTGGTGTTGTAAAAATATTCTTCCAAGTTGTATAAAAGTTGGAGGAATGTAAGATATCTTTTATTCTCTCAAAGTAATTAATGTTAAAAACAACAACAAAGACAAATATTTCACATGAAAACACTTTAATGAATCTGTAACTTTTTGGTGCTCTCATTTACTATTTTAGCAGATGCATAGTTTCATTTTTTTTTTCTTTGCACTCACTTGAGCCATAATACTATCCCATAGATGGTATATATTATGGTACCTAGAATAATGCTGGAACTTATTAAGCACCTCGTGAATGCTAGGACTTTCTTTATATTATCTTCTCTTAAAGGAAACATTGATGATAAACCTTAGAGGAAGAGCAAATAGAAAATTCCATGTGCTTAAAAGGTGAGCTCAGTATCTTTAACCAACTTTTACAAGGTGTATCACATGCCTTACAAGGGTACAAGGTGTATCAATTTCCTTACAAAAGTAAGGAAACTGTCAATTTGATGAAGTACAAGTCACAACTCATTAGTGTCAAAACAGAAGAAGTATTCCATATCAAAAATGACTGCAGAAATATTCACAATTACGAGCTGCTCAGAAACCATTTTATACGGATAAAAAACATGTCACATTTAATTTATCAGATGCTTTCTACTGTCATACTTCCCTTTGGTTCAATGTACTGAAAAGTTATAAAAACAACTTGAGTCAGTCTCGCTGTAGCCATGTATAGACATTAAGAATAACACAAATCCATTATCTACCACAATATAATTGTATCTACATGGATGAATAATTTTTGCAGCTCTTTGCACTCAATTCTGAATTAAGTATTGCTTTAAAGATATCTGAGTGCACAACATTCAGTATCTCTATTAGAAAAACTACTATTTCAATAAAAAGGAAAAAAATTCATTGTTGAAGCTATATTCCTTGAATAACCTGGTATTATTAGCCCTGTTTTTATAGTGGCTGCAATAGGAAATCCCATCAGAAAAATAATGCTGTCTTAATTCTCTAACAGCATTGAAATGAGTCAAATATGCACTTAGTACTTGTGAAAATAAAATAGTGTAGGTTTCCATTGTGTGAAATTCTGAGATGTGGACTTCAAGTACAAATGTAATATGGTCATCCCTTGGAATCAATGTGGAAAGGGTTCCAGCACCCTCATCGATACCAAAATCTGCAGGTGCTCAAGTTTCTCATGTAAAATGGGTAGTATCTGTATACAACCTCAACACACCTTCCTATATAATTTAAATCATCTCTAGATCAGTTATAATACCTAATACAATAAATGCTATGTAAATAGTTGTTATTTGTACTGTTTAGAGAATAATAACAAAAAAAAAGTCTGTACATGTTCAGTATAAGACAAACTATCTTAGCACTAAATACACAGCATACATCAGCAACAATCCAAAATTGTTTCTGAAAATCTTCCATCTTAAGTGAGTTGAATCCGCAGATGGAGAACCTGTAGATAACAAAGACTATGATGGAATTAACCCTTTTTAAGATTATCAGACATTAGACACAGCGAATTGCTGTAACACACTAACTCTGTTTTAAAAGTCCAACAATAAGCAACCCGAATCAAACACACACACACACACGCTCACACTCACACACACACACACACACACACTCACAGAGACAAAATTATCCCCAAATGAAAACAAATCCTCAGAGAACAACCCATGTGTAGGTTTCAGTCTTACAGTTAACCCGCCATGCACGTAGTGGTATTCAAGTCCGTGTCTGATTGGTCCTGCTGTCTGGGCCCTGCTGAGGGTGTGAGAACCTCATCTCTATCCCAGGGCACTGGCCCTTCAGCTGTGGCTCAGTTGTAGTCCCCTAATGGGTGGCCCTCACTGCCTGCAATCATGTTCTGGCTCTGTTTAAGCTGTCGGCAGAAGAGAAGAACCATGGAAGAGAAATATGCCCTATTTCCTTAGAGTTTGTCATCTAAAGAAACATGAAAATTTCCTAATTACAGATTGTCTTTCCTTATTTTTAAATGATTCTCCAACCACTCTAAAAAAGATATATTCAATATATAAATGCTTTGCTTTTTATAAACTTCAAAGATATCCTGTGCTGTCCCTAGAGCATGTACTGTAGAAAGTACAGATGAGGTTCTTCACCAAATGAAATAAAACATTAGTATCTATCTTTCCAATAAATGTATGCACACTTTCCTATGCAGCAAAAAGGGCTTTTTTAAATGCCAGGCTATTAGTAAAGAAAACAGTGAGAAAAGTCAAAGAAAGAAAAAGAAGGAAAGAAAAATAAGCCTGGGCTGTATCTATAAATAGAACACAAATCTCCTAGTTTTTCACATTTTCTAGAAGAGAATAGCCATATCAGGTGTGGTGAACACAGTGGTCACCACAAGTGAAAAACATTCAATTGCAGTATCCATAATGTTTAAAACAATAGCTACTTGGGAGAAATATAACAATTCCTGGAATTAAAGATGGGGAGAAAATTCTCCTGCAAACCAACTAGAGAAGTCACTTTACTATAGAGAGTAGTATAAACAAACACAGAAAACTGCCCAGGATGTTTTGACCCACTCACTGAATGTCCATGAATGTTATACAACAGATTATTAGGATTATTAGTCTTAGTCTTCTTACTCGTGTACAAAGCTTTTCCATTAGAAATTAAATGTTATGTCTCTTTTTTCCTCTAGAAGGATGGGCTACACAGGTTGACTTGTTTTGGAAGAAGGAATCCCCACACGGGTGTTACATGGGCCTCTTTCTGTTTCAGTTTTTACTGAAATCCCTCAAACAGAGAACAAAATCACAAGGCATATGTTCCCACATTCCAAAGTGAAATGTTCAACCACCTCGGTGGGTTAGGCAAAGTATGTCCAAGTATGTTGCAAAAGTGGGTCTTGTGACACTCAGACTAACACTCCTTTCTAGGGCAGAGGTTAAAAAGGATAGAAACAAACATGTTAAATATGAATCCACTCTTTCCTTCGGACAAAGTGCGGTGGTGTTTTTTCTGACCCCCTTGGGAATGGGAGGGAGAAGATGGCTGCCCCTCACCTCCAGTCAGGAGAACACAAATCCAGTAACACACTCAGAAAGCTTGGTACTATCCTTTGGAGTTTGGGGAACAGGTTTCAGACTGAGAGTCCCAGAAGATTTGAAGATAAATTTAGTAGAACTGTATGCTCAGCTACAGAGGGAAAATAAGCAGCAATATAAGAAACCAGTTGTGCTTCCCAAGGCACCAAGGAAGAGGCTTGTTTCCCATGGACCCAATGAATGTTGGCCATGCAGGAGGGTGCTGGAGCCAGACGGCTTCATCCAGCAGCAGGAGACATGAGTGCATGAAGACACAGAGTTTGATGTGTCTGGGATTTTACTAAGCTCCTTGAATAGAAAAAAGCTGAATTAATTCCACAATTCAAACCAGACTGGAGGACAGCTACACCCAAATTAAAATGCTGGTGAGAAGACCACATTTAACATGGACCATGGTATTAACTGGAAGACTGTAGAAGGTACAGAAGAGTTAATCGATATATAACAAATGATGTTTACATCCAGGATAAAAGCAGTGTAAGAACATCTTTCACATTTATCCTACATGCTACCTTTCATCAACATCAGGTTATTTAAATGCATATCTAAAAAGAAGTTTTCTATTTAGAAAACTTGTGATGAATGCCTTTAACTCTAGAAGGATGGCCTAAAATTTTTCTTTCTCAAAATCTCAGTGCCCCGTTGTACACACACCCACTGCTGAGACCATTAATTCTGCAACAGTGCAGACAGGATAAGTCAGACTTCCATACACATCCAGATGTACACACAAATGCATGGATTTAAAGGGCAGAGGTCGTGTCAAGATGAAAGTGTTTGCAGCTTGATAGGGAAACAAATGCAATCAAGAAACGAGATTTCCCCATGAGGATACAGAGAGCTCACCAGCCGCTCCACTAAGGCGGACAGAGAGACGGTGAAAAAATTCCCCTTTCCAACTGTCAATAGTTTTCCTGATGATGCAACATATAAATGATTTAAAATGTTTAATATGGTGACCTAAAGATGCTAAAAATCTTTATTTTAAAAAGATAAAACACAAACTCCTTCGAGTTAGACTCTCTGGCCAAATTCTTAAAAAAATAAATACACTACAGAGATGTATACTGTAGGAGATTACCTATATCTGAAACTACGCAACCAAAACTATGCAACTCTTTCCAAAGACAGCTGTCACAGCCTCTGATTCCCTCAGAAACCGTCTGACTCAGTTCTGGAAAGTGAAGCTCACCTGTTCCATGCTGGGGCACGTCAGAAACTTTTCTGGAAATAAAAGGGGTCAGCAAGCCTTTTGGACCAACACCCCTGTATTAAGGATGTGATTACTATTAATACAACCAGATAAGCAAGATAAAGAAAATTCTATGGACCACTATTAGGAAAACAGAGGTAAACAACGAGTGGTCACTTCAAAGTCAATGGTCAAAAGACTATCTGAATCCCTCCTAATATATTTTTTTTAATTCTAGCTGTTTCTTATATGCAGATATTGTTTTTCCTTATTAGGCTGAGCACTTTCTAAGGATAGACTTTGCTTTTAATTCATCTTTTTAAAAATAGAATCTCTCTTTATTAAAGCCCAAAAGAAATAGTCCAAATGTCCATCTACAGAAGAGACAAAAGAAATAAACTATGTAGAATACTATACAGTAATAAGAATGAATGAACTAACATGCACACTCAATAAGATGCACAATCACAAATATGATGTTGAATGAAAGAAGATGAACACAAATGGGTACACACCTATGACATTTAAGGTGAAGATGTTATTATCTTGAGGGGTGGGTAGTGATGGAAAGGGAGCCCAGAGGGAGTTCTAGGTGCTGGTACACAGGTTTACTTTGGAGATATTGTGGGTTTGGTCCCACATCACAGCAATAAAGTATCACAACGAAGTGAGTCTTAAACTTTTTGCTGGTGGAGAGTCTTACCTTCAATTTGTAAATAATGCCACATCCCTGAAGCACAATAAAGTGAAATGAAATAAAAGGAGGTATACTAGGATTCTTTTCTTGATCCAGGTGTTGGTTATACAGAGATGTCCTACTGCATAAAAATTAACTGTTCCTCACTTATAAAAATTAATCTGTGCACTTCTCTGTGTGTATGTTTTACTCCTATAAACATGTTTTTAAAGTTGTGCCATATTGGGTGTATTTTATATAGTGTTCATAGTGCCTAACACAGGATATTTATTTACAAGACTAGTATTAAAGGGCACTTATGTCCTGCCAGTTTCTTTACTGGGCACTTTCATATGTTATCTCACTGATATTCACAAAAAATTGATCAAACAACCTAAACAATGAAGTTAGGTTTCCAAAAATGGCATGAAAAGGCTAAAGAGTATTTCTGCTTTCCTCTCCCCTTTCGGAAATTTTGTTCCTTACATAGCTCAGGAAGGTACAGTCTGCCTAAGTGGCCTGAAATATACAGGGTCACTGATATATTTTTAGGGAACTCACCAAGGGACCTTCTGTGAGATTTAATTGCATGGGTTCACTTCTGGATCTTAGCTTAGTTTTCAGGTCACCCTCTCCTCCGCTCTTCTCTGAATCCAAGGAATGGCCCCCATGGACCCGTCTTTGCTGCCATGATCTGGGCAAACTTCCATTAGAGCCTCTCAGCTCTCAGGTCCTCTTTTAAAGGTCATTAGGAAGACAGACACAACAGCTGGCAATAATAGGGAAATAGGTAAGAGTTTAAAAATAATAAACTTGGAGGCAGTTTAAGGAAAAATCTTTTAAAACTTAACATATTATTACAAGCAACCTTTACTAAATACAGAGTTAGGGTTGTATTCATTATTTCCTTCATTATTGTTTGGTTATTTGATTTTTCTTTGATTTTTTAAAAAACAAGATCGAACCTTATATAATACTTTTATTTCCATTTCTCAGGCTCTTGCTTGTCTTCTTCCCCTCTGTCTTGTCTTTTGTTTAGATCAGACGACATATACATATTAAAATGATGGCACTCAATTAAGTCTTGGGAAAGCCTTTCATTCTCTTTCTCAAGCTGCAGGCTCCTCCCCGATCCCATGAGCTTTCTGTATTTTTTGAAAATCAGACCCTAAAGATATTTTAAAGAAAAAAGAAAAGGTATGTGACAGGCAATCAGACCTGTGTCTCAAAAAGAAAAGTGAGATGACACATTAAACTGACATTTTAACAAAACAGCCTTCTGCTTTACGCACAAAAGTCATTTTTTCCTTACAAGGAAAGGTATTATTTGAAAAAGCCACAATGCTTACAGCACTAAAAGTTAAATCCCATAAGGCATGGAAGGCAGAGGCCTGATAAATACTAGATTCTAGAATCCCAAAGGCTGGAGGGTGGGGAAGTTCATGTAGAGTTAAATACCCTCAAATATTTAAAGAACTTCATACTATAAACATGTAATTTCACATAATTCTAATAATATATCTCTATTATAATGTATCCTATTACTTTAAGAATTATTATTATTAAAAAAACTATAATGGTGACTCTTTATCATCAAGAAAAGATGAAAGCTACCTGTCTGATTACAGAATATTATGCTTAATAAGTCAGGGCACATGCAATACATTTTCGAATTTATTCAAACATTGTCACTGAAATGAGAAAATAAGATAATGGTAAGCCTGTATTTCTGCCCCTAAATTTAGTCATACCTAAGTTTCGTCATAGCTAAATTTACTTCCATGACAAACATTTTTAGAGAAAATTAATTTGCATAGGCTTTTCAGGTAAGTTTTTCTTATTCAGAAAGCCTTTCTTCACCCCTGCCATGGACTCTGCCTATGTATGCAGTACTGACCAAAACTTTAGGAAGCATAATGCAAACCAAGCTTTTATGGGGTTTCTGAAGATGGTTTCAGAAGGATGTGCAGTCCAATGTCACAGTGTCCTAGAACCAGCTACTGCATCTAAAGGTAGCACTGGGTTTTACTGCATGCAAACGATATGATTACCATAAAAAATTTCTGCTATGGCTTCAGAGTTACACATATAACTATACAGGATAAGACGAGTCTTCTTTCTAAGACTCAGACACATCCTCCAGGCTACTGAGTTTACAGTAAAGAGCACAGAGAGTTGTTGTAAATGCAAAAACCCTGAGAGTACAATAATGAATATTATGGTGACTGGTTGCTCAAATATGTCCTAATAAATTATTAATATAGCTCAGTCTCTGCAGAGATGTTTCGGTGAACCTGGATATCATCCTAGCAATCACGATATGCTAGAATGTCTTATTTACATTTCCAATAAATGAAATAGACATGTACTGTTCTTCCTAATGATAAAGATAGTCAATGTATTAAATTCCTCAATAACATCCAGTCTAAAATATTGGTATCTCTTCATCATTTTTAAGATAGAACTCTATCCATTTTGCACAGCACACAATGCCCTCCCTGTCCTTTCTCACCAGGCTCAAGTCCTCGAATTTGATTATATCAACATAATGGTTTAGTTGAAATTCCTCAAACATACCACCATTTAAGAACCTTTGGCCAGGTTATTTCCTTTATAAATGTTTAAAATGTTACTACTCATTATGCTGAATTCATGCCTCAGGACTGAGTCACCACTTGCAGTTTGAAACAATTATGATTGAAAGAGGGAGTATGAGAAAGTGAGTCTTGGGTAGAACTTTGTAAAATCCAAAATGTATCTCCTAGTTAGAGGGCATGAATATTCAAGAGAGCAAAATCCACAAGTATTAGAGGAAAATGCTGTGAAGGAAGCACAGAGAAGGGTTTTCGAAAAAGAAAGGAACTGTTACTTTTATTTGTCTTTTAAAATAGCTACATGCTACCCATTTTAGGAATGTACCACACAGAATTCTGCCAACTCCCAGCAAATGATCACTTTGGTTGTTTCTAGTTTATTATCAGTACCAACAATGCTGAGGTGAGCAGTCTTACGCATGCATCTTTATCTCTTGCTCTATTTCCTTAACATCAGTTCTCATGTAATCACTATAATGGTTATGCAAGTAGTGTAACACATAAAATATGGCGTACAGACCCAAATTCTCTTCCAGAAAAACTAAAAACTGTACTCTTGTAAATAGCAGGTCAGTGTGCTCTTGTTTTTATGTACTCAGGCTACTACTGGTTTTTAGTCACCTTTATAGTCAGATAAGTCAAATGTCTGTATCTCATTACGTTTTCAATATGTGTTTCTTTTATACCAATATGGTCATGTATCTCTTCACAGGTTTGTTAGTCATTTGTATCAACACTATAAATTGACTATCCACATTCTTTATTTAATTTCCATTGATATATGAGTTATTTGATTTTTATGAGTCCTAATTATGAAAAAAAGCTTTACAAATAATACGTTTTCCAATTAAGCAGAGTACCACTGAGAACAGAAAGACTCGATGCTGCATCTGAAGTCCATACCCTTACTATGCAATACTAACGGTAGTCCCAGGAATGCTTGTCATTTAAAATCCAAGGACTTGATGGGAAATCAAAATATTGTGAGGAATATTCACAATATTTTCTAATAACAGGTCACTAATGATTCCTTCTGTATTCATAAAGGAAATAATTTCACTTACAAAGATAGTATAGAAACAATTATATAAATGACACTAAACCTTAAAACCCCATGGAAAAAAGATAGTATGCGAAGAAAACCTCAGTGCAAAGGCTCACAGCCGAAGTCATTACCTTTTCGGTGCACACTGGCCAAGGCAAGACTGATATCTACAAATCCTGCACTCTGAAATGATGACCAATGACTCATGACAAGTGAAATTAAAGCTCACAAAGGACAAAGGTAAAGCAGTAGGCAGTAATTATGTGAAGGATAATGTCTGTCAGATTAATGGAGACATAAGGAATGATGCTCATTGTGGTCTAATACCGTATGACAACTTCATGAAGAGCTCTGAAAAAGGTTCAAGTTTAAGAAAACCTGCAGCGACTTGGTTTTGAAAGAAATTCCGAAAGCTGACAAATTCCTGGGTCCGGAGACGGTGAGCTAATACAAATGTTCTCTGTATTTCTCAGTATTTGTCATAGCCCAGACTGCTTTCCTGTAACAGCTGCCACTGTGATGTGGTAGCCCAAGGACACAGCCCCTAAATTAACATGACTGCGAAAGCTCAAAATGAAAGACAGGCTCAAGTTTTAACTAAAATAGCAACTAAAGCCTATCCATTTCTCCAATGTAAAAATTTTGGTCCTTATACAAACTCTAACACCTTTTTTGGCAATCTCTGTATTCCCCTGAATGGCTCTCCCAGTGGTGGTAATCAAACTATATATAGTGGATGCTCTCATGATTCTTCTGTATTCTAATCTCCAAGTCTAGTCTCTATTCACAAAAAAAAAAAAAAAAAAGCAAAGCAAAACAAAAAATATGTTATCAAGATATCCAAAAAATTTATTTGTTATTCCACATTCTTTTAAAAGAACCCCCATGCAAGATTTCTCCTGCTCTAAATTCCCCAAAGAGAAATCATTGTCAGGGTTGGCCACCTTTTTCTGTGAAGAGCCAGAGACAAAGTGTTTTAGGTTTTGTAGACCTTACTCTGTCACAACCACTCAGCCCTGCCACTGTAGCAGGAAGGTGGCCACAGGTACATTTAAGGTAAATATATGGTTGTGATTGTATTCCAATAAAATTTTACAAAAATAAGTGTCTGGCACGATTTGGCCCATGGCTCCTAGTTTGTGGGTCCCTAACCTATATGATGGAATTCAAACATACACAGCCCTTCACATCACAAGATACCTCTGTAGGCTCACCTTCTACCACATCCCCCCTAAGAACTCTCCATACAGTTGTACTGGACTCACTCCTGTTCTCTATATTATACCATTTTGTGACAAAGCTTATTTCATAAAATCATACTACTGTAGGAGGGAAAATTCTTTTTGAGTTCTTGGTAGCAAAAATATTTCCCTCTACCCTTCCAAGTTCTTGACTAAAACTCCTACAACAAAAGACAGAATTATATGAGGATAATAAACAGAAATTTATTAACATGTATACCACATGGACACATTGGGAGGTACTCAGGCACAAATGAGTAACTCCCTAAAATGGCTTAGAATTTGGATTAAATACCATCTTAGTAGAGAAAGAAGAAGGGGCATGCAGACTTTTTGGGGACAGTAAATGATTTTTAGGAAAGATGACTGGGCCTTTAGAAGAACAGGTGAAAGGGAAGATAGTTTGTGACAGAGTTTATCTGGAGTGTGTGTACTTACTAGTCTCTTCTCCTGGGATAAGAATGAATCTTCCCTGGTTGATGAAACTTCTGGGGAGAGGACTGTGGATGAACATAAAGACTATGTTCTATTCAACTATGTTCCATTGACTGTTAAACCCCTGAATCTGGCATATGGTGGGACACCAACCAAATTTTTTTTTTTTTTACTGTGACTTGAGAAATCTCATTAACAGTAGGAGTAAGAAACTGTTAGTTGACTCCCAATATCCAGGAACACTTTAATCCTTAGTAACTGACTTTCTATTCTAAGTCATGCTCATAGCTGGCTAGAAAAATGACTATATTTAAATATATAGTCATTTATAGCTTTAAATATATAGTCATTCTATAGCTTTAAATATAGCCTCCCTTGTAAGTGAGTTCTGTCCAACGGCAATAGCACAGAAGTAATGTATGCAAATTCTGGGTTGTACCCTTAAATGGAAAGAACACAGATCTTTATGTGAGAACATAATTATGTTTTTAAACCACTCTCATTTTAGTGTCTGTCAAGCATGACTACATTTTTATCTTATCTATATAAAAATAAACTTCATGTAGTTATAATTAATATACTTAATGCCAGTGTTTCGATTTTAAAATATGTTGTTACAGAAATATGAAAATATTTATTTATCTGGCTGGTATACTTTAAAGTTTTCCTTGGACATGGAAAACAGTGTGATGATTGCAGGGGGGTGGTGGATGGTGTAAGGGGCATAAACGGTAATATAAAAAATACAACAAAAATTTAAAATAAATAAATAAATATCTAATTGTTTAGGGCATCAACTATATACAAAAAATTTTCAACTGTTTACTTATTGTATAGGTTATTTCAATTAGGAAAAGTTAAGTAATAAGCTAAGTACAGAGAGAAAGCACTCTAACTTTATCTCCTAGGAAAGGAGTGAAGAGTCCAAATATGGTAATAAGCCACGAATAGAGAAGCAATCAGGAGACTAGCGTCCGGTCCAGTTTAAAGTGGACCATAAGAGAGATGTGTTATCTAAAACAGTATATTAAGGTTAAGGATTATAAATACACATAATTTTCATTGAATTCCATGCACTGTAATTTATACAAATATGTACGACACTATAATGTATATAGTCATAAATATATATATACACACACATATTCACTAACATGAAATAAATCGTAAATCTAGAAGATTTTAACGAGTGCTGTTATCCTTTGGATTTTTTCCTCAGGGATACAGACCAAAAACTACCTGCAGCACATAAAAAATGGTGTTCACACAGTAAAACTTTCAAAGGCTAAAAATTAAGCCATCTTGTGATACTAACTGAAACAAATAATCTTCCTCTCTAGTTCAGGAAGAGAGGTGGGTAAATAATGAAGAACATGCAGGAGAGTTAAATCCAGATTCAAATTTGTCAGTTGTCAGTTCAGTGTTGGTCGGCTATCAAGAAGGTGAAGACATACAATGATCACTGTGTATCTTTGAGACTGTCAACTTGAAGGAGGAGACCTCCTGAGTGATGACAGTCTTAAAGGCTTGGCATCACCCTGGTGGCTGCAATGAAGCAATGCTGAAAGCCACAGGAGAGGTCACCAGTTAGGAAGAGTGATTCTGCAGTCAGAGCAGAGCTGTCAGGAGAGCAGTGTGTTGACTGAATTCACCCAAGAAAGGGGAAATCTAAAAATCAGTGAATGAAATTGACTATGACATCAAGAATGTAATAGGGGAGAATCACTTGGTGACTAAAAGACAATACATGGTTGGACGATAATGAAATAATGCAGGTGGTATTTGAGAATGAGTTGTGAGATCCTCTCTCCTCATAACAGGGAATGAAAGTGGGCATGGTGACCTCCACTGAAAGTTCCACAGAAATGCGATATAGGAAATATTCAGAGGAGTGTCACCCCACTCCCACAAGTGCAACCTCCTCATGCTACAGTGAGAATGGCTATTCAAGGGCTGAGCACGGATATGTATGTCTACACAGCTTGATTCAAGCTTCACAGAATCAGAGTAGCAGAGGAATTATGGGCCAGAGTAAAGAGCAAAAAGAACCTCCTCATGATATGACTAGAAGCAGTTCCTGATGAAGCACAGGCTTCTGTTTTATGCAGGAGGACCTGGTACAGACAGAATTACGGACTTAACACCCTCAGAATCCAGTTCAGAGGTTAAGTGGTGACAGCATTTCCCCCAAGTGAGAAACCTTGCAGAAGTTCGCCTTCACTGACCTGTGCGGTCAGAATGAAGCAAGATCTGTGGAAACATTAATAGCTCTGTAATAGGAGAACTAAGCAATGTAAAAACAACAGCATCATACCAGTAATCAAAAGTTGATGTTTTAAAATAAAATATTTACTGAAAAACTATTATTTACTGAAAAATATAAACAGGGACTTAGAAGATTCCAAAAACAAATATTATCTTTTTGGATTATAAATGAAGTTCCACTAAATTGGTGCGCACTAATGATTGGTTATCATTATATACTGATAATTTTAATAGATTTCAGGCAACCTTCAAAGGAACTTGATGAGGTTAGTGCTAAATGAAGAGACCGAGTCATAGCATTGTTAAGAAAGGTCACTTGTAAAGAGTTTAAACTATGCTGGCACTCGAAGTATATCTTGCTGGAAATATGTGGTCTGCCCAGAAGTTATCCAGTAATGTAATATGAAAAAGCACATTTATCGAAGAAGATACAAGATACAAGAAATGTTGTACAAAGGATAATGACATCTCAGTCTCCTTCAAAGTTGGCACCTTGGGACCTTCACACAGTTCTCCCATCACCATCAGCTGCCTTGTTGTAATTTCCTGAATCTCACTGACAGTCTGAAATTTCTTCCCTTTCAGAAGTGATTTTAATTTTGTGAAAAGCCAGAAGTTGCAGGATACCAAATCTGAGCTGTAGCAGGGCTGAATCACCTAGGTGATTTGATGTTTCACCAAAATAGTCTGCACAGGACATGATGCATGAGCAGGTGCATTGCTGTGATGAAGCTGCCAATCACCAGATACTCACAGCTGCAGCCTTCTGAATCATCTGAACAGTTTCCACAGAGGAATGTCAAGTTTAATGCAAAATCTGATGCAGATTTGTTGCTCCACTCACTCAGTCATTTGAGTGCCACAGCCACACACACAGTACATATGCTCAGTCAATGGCATCCACCACCCCCATGACTAGCACAGTGAAGTCGTCATTGTTCACACATATGCAGTCCAGCCCACTCTCCTTGGCTGCCAGGTTATATTGATGTCGTACAAAGCATTCTCATTATATTAAAAAATGGCTAGACTTTTTCTGGACAGACCTTGTATAAACTGTGAACAATGCCACCCACAGTCTAGGAAGGGAGGGAGGGAGGAAGGAAAAGAGAGAACAAGGAAGGCAGGAAGAGAAGAAGGAATTTATGTATGATATTAAAACACTTGGTTGATTCAACAGTAAAACAACTGATTGACTTAGCTAAAGAGCTCAAACCATCAACCTACTAATTTGAAACCCGTTAGACAATAGAGAAACTTCTTTATTCATTAAAATATTTGCTTATTGCCTAGAATATCATTCATTATTCACAATCCACACACTATCACAAACACACATACATGCATGCTTCAAAGTTCACTGCAGCACAGTTCTGTGGTTTCGAATATGCTATTAACTCTATCACACGATCCAGCTACATAACTCAAGGGACTCAAAAAGAAAATATTTAAAAATATGATCATGTAACTGCTGTAGTGACACTCCCATCTCTTTTAACACATTGTAGTATTTCAACCCTGTGATTACAGGAATAATCACTGCACTGAGTCATCCTGTAGTACTCATCTGTTGTTAGATGGTATAACTAACATTTTAACTGACAAAACACTTGTTTGATGGCAAATGACTGAAATCATAAGACAAGAGAAACTTCCTTTCCTAGTGAGTCTCAGGAATTTAGTATGTGTGTGTCATACAGGCAGACCACAATTTTCCTCATTTGTTTTATTTGAAGATATTTAATTTCAAGCTACATTTTAAGTGTCTTTACCTACTATCATGCTGCTTTACCAATTTAGCACTGTGTTTTGAATTACAAAGAGGAAAAATGACTTATTTTTTAAAATGAGATTAGCTCCAAGCCAAGAAATGGAATAGCTTTTTGTTAAGAGACATCTATTGGTATTAAAGGAAAATATTCAAAGTCCCAAGAACAGCCTTTTTCCAGAATCCTTGGTTTTCTAAAACCTTATAACAAACTCTTTTCAATTTAAAGGCACATGAACATGGAAATGCTTTTCATAGTTAGCTTCTTAGATTTAGGACAAATTGATGATACAATAGAGTTATATTATTCATGTGTTGAATAAAGAATGTGCTACATTCCTTTGTATAGCTATATTTAATTTTGTATGCAATATATTTATAATATATTTATGAGCTTTCCTAAAATGTGCGGCATGTTTTACTATTTTAAATGATTATGAAAAGTTATAATTCATCTTAATTTATTAAAACAATTTCTATTTACAAAATCTCAAATTGGAGGAAACAGATGAATGTCATGGCCCTTGCCCTTAAGAATCATACAATGTATATCTTTAATTTGAGAAATATTATGTCACAATTTAGGGGGGGAAAGTCTTTCTTATTTTAACCATCTCCTCTACCTACCTTGTACCTCAATCTTGGATGCATTACCCAAGAATAATTGAAACTCACAAGTTCTATTTGCAAATTCACCAATTTTATTATAAAAGCCTTTTCACTAACTTAAACAGTAGGAGTGATGGATGTGGGCTACTTGATGGGAGGTGCCTGCAAAACTAAGTTAATCTGCAGAGGAAAATGAAATTTATAGCAGAGAGGAGGAAAACTGGAGAGACAAGAGGGTCAGCCGGAGTCAGGAAGGCTGGAGACTGCTAGGGAACAACCTGGAGAAGTGGGAATACATTACCAGGCATCTTCCACACGGCAACACTAACTGATATGGGTGAATTCATTGTAGATTTCAGCCTGCAGTCCAACCACCAAACAGGTAGCTTTAATCTTGTATTTTCAGAATCGGCAAATTCAAGTCTTGGGTAAGTAGGGTCTTTGGCTTTACATCTTGGTTCTGTAACCTACAAATGACCAAATTTCTTTGAATCTGTTTTTTCATGTACAAGTGATGATGAAAACCCAGAACAGAATGTGTGAGAATTAGATGAGGTAATGTATGTAATGAGCTCAGCACATAACCTGTGAATTTACAGGAAAAACTCAGTACAGGGTAGCTATTATTATTTATTTTTCTCTTCTGGCTTTTTTCTTTCTTCTCTTGTCTGTTGCCTATAATTTTTCTTCCTTCTTAAATTATTCCCAGGCAAACTTCTTCCTCTACCCATTTTTATTTCTACAGTTTGTTCCTACCCCATTTGGGGCCCAGAATGTGATCTGTTGTGGAGAATGCTTCACATGAGCTTGAGAAGAAGGTATAGTCTGCTGTTGTTTTATAGAATATTTTAAAAATGTCAATTAGATCACGTTGAAGGAGGGCTACTAATATCAGCTATATCTTTACCACATCTCCGTCTTGCCTAATCTGTCTGTTCCTGAAAGAAGGATGTGAAGACTCCAGCTGTAACAGTGAGTTTGTCTATTTCTCCTTTTGGTTCTATCAGGTTTTGTGTCACATATTTTTATGCTCTGTTGACAGGAGAAAATGAGATTGGGATTGTCATGTCTTCTTATACAGTTGATTCATCATTAAGCAGTGCCTCTGTTTACCCTGATCATTCCCCTTGCTCTGATGACTGCTTTGTCTGAAAATAGCTATTTCAGCTTTCTTCGGAACAAGGTATAACTTTCTCTTTCAGTTACTATATACAGGGTGGGAAAAAAGAAGGCTTACAGCTGTTCATATGAAATACAATAATTAATAAATAATAATACAAAAGTAAACTATGTTTCAAATACTCACTACAGTAAAACTACTTCTTCCTCACACTGTATATATAGAGGAGATATTTTCTCCTTATATATCATATTATATTATATTATTTATATATGACTATACTGGAATGCTTTGGCTTAGTGATATGGTATGGAGTGGACAGTAGAAGAATTCTCAGATCTCATAATTAAGTCTTGGTCTCTTAGTGTCCCCAGTGTCCCAAGGCTGTGACATTCACAGAGATGTTTAACTCTCTCCACCCAGGTGACACAGGAAGACCAGAGGGTCAGTAGTGGGAGAAGTCCCTTTCCCCATGGGACAAGCCTCTGGTGGGGGTTTTCCCTTAGAGAGCAGACCTTTGTGATGGAGAACACTAGACATGTTTTATGAGGATTACTCTTTCTCTCTCCCTTTCAGAACCTTGACAGTACCCTGCTCAGTTCCTCAGGAGGTAAAGCCCATGAAAATATGGAGCTGCCCCCTGAGACTATTCCCTCAGGTGTTTGGTACAATCTCACTAGTCCACAACCTCCACAGTTGTCCAAATAACTTACCCAGTCCCCAGCTCCAGGTTAGCAGGTCTGTGACAAGACTCTCGGCATTTACCACCTCCAGGCTTCTGCCGTGTAGTTCCCCCTGAGATCTCATCCCTCTGATCTGTCCTAGAAAAGCCACTGATTTGCTGTTGTAAGGGTAGCAATGATGCCTTCCAAGATCACTACTTGCTGGAGCTAAAATCGAAAGTCCCATTTCTGCTCTTAGATCTCTTCCTTTCCTCTTTGTTTCCTACAATTGTTTTTCTTCTCATCTTCTTCTATTACAACCAAGAAAAATCTTTCCACCACCTTGCAAATGACAGTCTTCTTTAACCAATGACTTTCCATTAGGCAATGTAGATATTTTGAGTATCTCAAAAAATGAAGAGACATTGAAGAATTGTGCCATGATAGGTCAGCAAACCTACAAGGATTACTTTCACAAGAAAGGCAAAGATGTGAGCTTTCCTTCCACTTTTGGAAGTTCCTAAGTCAGCCAATAATCAGAGGCACTGTGGAAAGAGATGGAGGCATCCTACTAATCTTAGCTGGAACCATAAAAAGTCTAAAATCATGTTTAAGTTTTATAACTAGTTTATTATAGTCAAACAAAAAAGAGTACAGTATGCAGAAAGGTATTGGGAGAAAAGCAGCCTTTACCCACACATAGGAACAAGGCTATTGAGTTCCTATACACAGCACATACTGAGTAACCATTTGCTGAATGAAAATAACTCCATTTCCTTTCAACTTCTAAAGCAACTACACAGATAAATTACATTCTGTATATTTAGTATTTGCACTTAATTGTATTATGTAGCCAACATACAAGAAATATATGTACATAAACCTAAAATTATAAATGGAGTGAAATAAATTAAGATGGGACTTAGGTATTTTTGCAAGTGTGTATATACATACATGTAGGTATTATATATGTGTGTATATGTATACACATGATGTATATGTATACACACACACACACACAGACACACACACAGAATGGGGGATGAGGAATGGCTAACTGAATGCATAAGAAAAACATCAAGTTTAGAATGTGTATCACCTACATATATTTTATATTATTCTTGATTATATAACCCAGGTCCACTGTTGCTGTTATGTGCTTCATGAAAAACCTAAGCAAAAATAGTGGTCTGAATCTGATATTATTCTCACTTGGATAGATACATGTGCTAGCCTAAAAAATTAATACTACTATAGAAATTTAGAATTTCAACTACAAATGTTGGAATTCAAATATGTAAAAAGCATTTCTCCAGCTTATTTTTTAAGTGAAATATTTTAAAGACATATACGCTGACACCATTTATGTATCTTAAGAATAATGAAAGAATTGCACATATATGTTTAAAAACCAATTGTAGAACAAGAAAGAGAACAAAACTAGTTCTCTTTCTGAATTCCATTTTCACAAATTTCCTTAAAAATGTATACCTTTAAAAAATTATTTTATGACTAATACAGTTCAAAAGATACATTTTCTTTGGAAATTTAACAAAAATACAATCTAATATATTTAAGCAATTAAAGGATAAAAATGTGTTACTTCAACTCAAATAGCTTCATTTTTTTCTAAGATTTTTCTATACACAAATAAATCAAAAACTGATAATAACGACTTTATTTACATTTGGAAAAGATCTAAATTTTTAAAAGACCTATCTCCTGGCTATGATTATAAGAGTGGGAAGTTACAAAGACAACCAGGATTTGTTACTCCTGTCTGAGGAGTCATACTAGGAATATTTTTGGATATGTCTTCTCGGGCTAGAGCAACAAAACAAAAATAAACAAATGGGACTCTGTCAAACTAAAAAGTTTTTTCACAGAGAAAGAAACTATCAACAGAATGAAAAGGCAACCTACTGAATGGGAGGAGATATTTGCAAATGATATAACTGGTAAGGGGGTCATATCCAAAATATATAAAGAATTCATGCAACTCAACATCAAAAAAAAAAAAGATAAACAGGGCAGGAGGAGTAGGCATAGAATACATCATGTGCAAATGGCCTGTGGCGTGTAATGAGCAGGGCAATGAAAAAACTATTATGGCTGGAAAACAGAGCCCTGAGCAGTATTAATATGATATAGATGCAAAGGAAGAATAAGGTTGGTAACATTTAGCTCACATTTGGGATGTCTGTCCTCAGCCTAAAGCAATAGAAAAGGTCTCTGTGGGGACAGAATAGAGGACAAACTGGAAAGCTGGGCTAACTTCAGGGGCATGTGGTCTGTGCATCTCCACAGGGCCACATTCTTGGTTTACGGCTCTGCTCTCGCCATATTAAAGTTTTAATCATTTTTGAAAACCAGCCTTATGTCTTCATTTTGCACCAGGCCTCACAAATGAGGCAGCCAACTCTATTGCAAGGGTAACGGTTTGTTAAGAGAAACATGTTTTATGGTTATTTCAATTGTCTACAAAAGAAATAGCAATAGAGACTAAAGTACACATGGAGGAAATGGTATTTAAGAGAAAAAAAGACAAAGGTTGGTAATAGATAAACATTTAATAATTTAAATCATAATTAAATAAAATACTAAAGAACAGAAAAAGAAATAGGAGGAAGGAAAGTAGAAAAAAGACACATGAAACCTAGGACTGGGCTTTTCAACCTACCAAATCACATTTCACTTGCCAGGACCAAACACACAGCTCTAATCATGAGGTTTCTCGCCTCAAAAATAGCAGATATAATAAATTAAACCAACAGCTTTATGAAAAATAAATAGCAGATAGTAATAGTTGCCTCAATAAAACTGATCCCTTTTCCCTTTCTTCCTTGCTAGCAGATGCCTGATTTCGTCCAGTGGAGACCCTCCTTACCGGGTCATTGAGGCAGCCAGGGCAAAACCACTCACTTTGTTGGCTGAGTTTAGAAACAGGCTGTGGCACAATACTGACCAAAATGTTGTGATGGGAAATGCATCGAGGGATTCTGGAAATGTTTCCTCATTACTGAAGAAACAAGTCTACTCTCTCCTCCCCTTTTTCCACTTGACTTTGACACATGGTCCCAGAACTAAGGCAGCCATTGTGACATCATGAAAAAGAGATAAGCTCAGGATAATAGGGCAGCAAAATGGTAAAAACCCACATTCAGCTGCTGAATTATAGAGGCTCTGAGCATCTACTCTGGAAATTCTAAAGTGCAATCATGAATTTCCTTTTGTTTAATCCTATGAAATTAATATCCTCAAAGTCACTGGCTGTTGTATTCACCTTTGCTTTGCCTCCAGCATCTGACACTGTTTTCAGTCTCAGAGCTGTATCTTATTTGAGGAAAGATGAGTTAATTTAGGAACTACAGATTGTGTGTAGCTAAAATATCTTATAATAATATTTGGTACTTATTTATGTGTGCTTTATCCTTGCTGTCCTCACTATATTCCATTTAACATGGGATCATTATGTTGCATAGAAAGTGGGTTTTTTTGCTTCTATAAATCATAAAATCTAGCCTTGGAGTGCTTTTGAGAATACCTAGCCCAATTAACTGAAGTGCTATTAAATTTAAATTAACATGTGCTATTCAAAATTAATCAGATTCATAACCAAAATCTTGCCTAGCAAATGATCATACATATACAAAAATGAAGTTTTCTAGTAACTTCAAATTATGTTCTATATAAAGTCTTCAGTATATTATATTTTCCTACTAAAACAGGGAGACCCTTATCTGTGTTTATGTTTTACCTATTCAGAATAGAGATAGATAGGGTTTCTAGAGGTAGAAAGGATAGTCTCTTAAATTTCAAATTGTTTAGAGATACTGAGTTTGGTGATTAAGTTTAAGTGTACAGGAAGGGAATAAACATTTGAACATGCTGAAATAAAAAATAAGTAGATCCATCAGGAAAACAACTCTAGTTAAATTTACAATGTTTAAGCAGATGTAGAATGAGTAAAGGACAAAATAACAAGTCACTAAGATTGTGCTTTTACTCTAAACACAGTTACCAGAATGCACATGAGGTGGGTAAAACCCACCTATCCTAATTTTTGACCTAATTTTCTCTATTGGCTAATAAAACATGCTGACACTAGTGTTAATAATAACCTGTCTAAATTTATAAAAATAAAATTATCTTTCTCATTTTTGAGCATGACACATTATTAAGCAAATGCTTTCTGAGAGAAGTCTAATGAATGATTAGAGTACATGAAACACAGTTATAGAAAGAAACACCGGTGATAAATTTTCCATGTCTTAACTAGAATTTCTGTAAATTGCAAATGTAAACTGCAAACTAGGCATAAAGGCAAATTTAGGACAGAGATGCTATGGAGTAAATGGATTAGCAAGGAAGTAATAGTAACTTCTGGGAAATCAAAGTAAAAATGGCTTTGCTAAACTCGTGATAGAAACATGAGTATAAAGAACTTTCTAAATGTGATATTATCTGGGCCTAACTTAACCAAAAGTGGAAGACACAGGCTTTACTTATATCAGTAATCACATGTACACACAATTCCCCAAAATGAAAATAATAATTTTACAAAGTATTAGATTCTTTGTATTTCAGTCAAGTAATTGGACTAAACAGCATCAGTTGTGCTAAAAGCTAAATCTGACTGCAACTTTGGATTAACTTTTGGAAAACTCAAGAAGATATTCTATACAATTTTAATACTTCTGTCCTTGACTCAGAAAAAAAATCATCAGGCAGTGGGAACACAGAAGGAAGGTGATCTTTCCTCTAGATTAAATATTCAGAATTGGCTGTAAACTACACAGCTGATGAGGTAGCCTATGATCTTTGGTTACAATCCATAAAAAGGCTACACTTATCCTCACTGAACTTTAAATATGCAAAGTCTCTTTAAATGGGCTTAGATTAATAAGAAATTGGGCAGCTAATTCAACCAATTTTGATAAATGTACAGATACCCCTGAAATTAATAATCATTACTTGTTTAAGGTGAAGTAATGACATGGTTCGAAATTCAGGAGGTACAAATCAGCCCCATTAGAATAGTCTTGTAACATAACCCTCAGATATGCAATTCATCCCCCTTCCATGAGGTATGCATTGCTTCAGTCTCTTGTGCATAAATTTAGGTCTATATTTTTACATATTCAACAAAGATGCATAAATATTCTTTGTCTCCCTTTTATACAAATAGTTTTATACACATGGTACAAAACTAGTAAATACACTGTCAGCACATAATTTTATATAATTGGGAGGTTATTCCACATTCATACATAAAGACTTCCTATTATTCTATAGGGTGGATAAATACAAATTATTTAACCACTGTTCTCTTGGACACATGGGAATATACCTATAGAAAAATTCTTAGATGGATTGTGTTGGATAGATTGTAATTTTTTTAACCACTGTCATAGAAAGAACATTTAGTTTGTTTCCAATGTTTTGTTATCACTAATAATGAGTGAATAAATTTTAATCTGTATCCTCCTATAGATATGGGGATGTATTTATAGGAAAACTCTTAGATGTGTATGATAATTTCAGTATTGGCTGCCAAACTGCTTGGCAGCTATGCATGAGAGCACCTGTCTCTCCAAAGCCACGTGCCAGAAAGTGATTTCTGAAGCCATTAGTACGTGTAAGAGCTATTTATGAACTGTTTGATCGCACCTTTAGCCTATTTTCCTATTGATTTTTTTCTCTTTTCTTATCAACTTACATGCGCTCTTGATTACTTATCTATCTATCTATCTATCTATCTATCTATCTTGCTCAATTTGGAATGTTGAGGATTTAAGGTATTATATATGGTCCCAAGTTTATTTTATCCAGCTAGACACTGGACTGTCCCAACATCATTTATTTCATAATCCATCAGATTGAAATGTCACTTTCATTTTACACTAAATTACTGCATCTTTCTATTCTATTTCTGTTTTGTTTTTTTGGTTTGGTTGTTGTTGTTGGCTGTCGGCTTTTTTTTTTTTTTTTTTGGTGGTGGTGTTCCACTAATCTATGTGTATATGCAGTACCACATTCCTTAAATGACTGAAGCTTTCAAAAAAACCTCTGTCTGGTAAGACTAGTTTCTCCTCATTACCTTTTATCTTAAGATTTATTTTAGCTATTTGTTCTATTTTTATTGTTTATAAATAATGACATCAGTTTCCAAAATAATTCCTATGGACAGTTACTAGGTATGTATGAATTTCAGAGATAAATTTACAGGTAACCCATCTCCATTTGGAACTTTATTCTTCCAAGTACATGAAATAACCTTCATACACATCTTGCACATTTCTGTAAGTTTATATACAATGTTTTGGTTTTGCTAAGAGTAAAAAGGAATGTTTTCTTTCTATGCTAAAAACAATGTTTATTAAAACAAGTTATTTATTTTACTGTCCAATTGTCCAATTCATTATTGCTTTTAGTAGATTTTCTGTATATTTTCTTAATGTATTTTTCAGTTAATTCATCATCTGCAGAGATGATAATTGTATACCTAGGAGGTATTATACATATATATAAAATATATATATGTATATATATGTATACAACTACATGCAAATGAAATATGTAATATATGAAAATATATTTAAATACATAAGCATATGTAAATAATATATGTAAATATTATTATATTGCTATTTATTTAACTACATATTTATTTATTTTTTATCTTAGTGTGTTCTTCTATTTCTCTTAATTAGTTAACCAATCTGTCTTCTTTTAATAATCATGTTGTCTTTATTTTTATATATCAATTAAGGGACTGTATTGTTTTGCAAAATATGCTATTTTTTGGTATATTTTATTGAGTGTGGTATTACAGTTGTCCCATTTTTTCCCCTTTTATCTCCTCTGCTCTGCACCCCATCCCAAAGTCCCCACACCTCTTAGTTCATGCTTATGGCTTGTACATATCAGTTCATTCGTTTCTTAATCTCAAATACAATTCTCAGCCTCCCCGTGTCAATATTTTTTGTCAACATTCAACCGCCACCACATTCCTCAGCCCCACGCATCCCCACCTCCCACCCTCAACCCTTCCCCAATTTGGCTTTGTCCACAGGTCCTTTATGCATGTTTCTTGGTGACCCTTCCACTCTTTTTCCTCTGTTACTCCCTCCCTCCTCCCCTCTGGTTACTGTCAGTTTATTTTTTATTTCAGTGTTGTTGGTTACATGTTATTTGCTTGTTTATTTTTTTGATTAGGTTCCACTTACAGGTGAGATCATATGATATCTGTCTTTCATCTCCTGGCTTATTTCGCTTAGCATAATGCTCTCCAGTACCATCCATGCTGTTGTGAAGGGTATTAGCTCTTTCTTCCATTTTGCTGTGTAGTTTTTCATTGTGTAAATGTATCACAGTTTTTTGATCCACTCATTTATTGTTGAACACTTAGGTTGCTTCCAGCACATGACTATTGTAAATTGTGCTGCTATGAACATTCGGGTACATAGGCTATTTTGAATTGGTGTTTCAGGATTCTTAGTGTACATTCCCAGCAGTGGAACTGATGGGTCAAAAGGCAGTTTCATTTTTAGTTTTTTGAGGAAATTCCAAACTGTTTTCCACAGTGGCTGCACTAGTCTGCATTCCCACCAAGAGCATACTAGCGTTTCCTTTTCTCCACAACCTCACCAGCACTTGTTTCTTGATTTCTTTACGATGGCCATTCTGACTGGTGGGAAGTGATATCTCATTGTGGTTTTAAATACCATCTTTCTGATGGCTAGTGATGCTGAGCATCTTTTCATGTGCCTCTGGGCCCTCTGTATGCTCATCTTGGAAAAGTGTCTGTTCAGGTCCTTTGCCCACTTTTTAATTGGATTGTTTGTCTTCCTAGAGTGGAGTCATTTAAGTTCTTTATATATTTTGGAGATCAAACACCTCTCAGGTACATTAGCAAATATATTTTTCCATATTATTGTTTCTCTTTTCATTTTGTTCATGTTTTCTTTAGTCATGCAGAACATTATTTTGATGAAGTCCCATCTGTTTATCTCTCTTTTATGTCCCTTGCTGTAGGGAACATATCAGTGAAAATATTGCTGTATGACATATCTGAGGTTTTCCTGCCTATGTTCTCCTCAAGGACTTCTACAGTGTCACAACTTAATTCTTTTCTCCATCTTGAGTTGATTTTTGTGTGTGGTTTTAGTTATTTGGTCAAATTTCATTTTTTTGCATTTAGCTGTTCAGATGTCCCAGCACCAACTGTTGAAGAGGCTATTTTTCCTCCATTTTATGCTTCTGTCCCATTCGTTGAATATTAACTGACCATAGAGACATGGTTTTATTTCTGGGCTCACTATTATGTCCCATTGATCAATGCGTCTGTTCTAGTGCCAGTACCAGAATGTTTTCATTAGTGGCCTTATAATATAGTTTGATGTCAGGTATTGTGATCCCTCCTATATAGTTCTCAAAATTGCTGTGGCATTACGGATTATTTATGATTCCATATAAATTTCTGAAATGTTCTATATCTGTGAAATATTTCATTGGGATTTTAATAGGAATTGAGTTGAATATATAAATTGCGTTGGGTTTGGACATTTTGATGATGTTAATTCTTCCAATCCATGAACATGGTATATGCTTCCATTTATTTGTGTCTTCTGTAATTTCTTTCTTCAGTGTTGTGTAGTTTTCTGCGTACAGGTCTTTAATCTCCTTGGTGAAGTTTATTCCTAGGTACTTTATTTTTCTTGTTGCTAAAGTAAGTGGGATTTTTACCCCTGCTTTCTGACTCTGATATTTCATTGTTGTTGTACAAAAATGCCTTTGACTCTGAATATTGACTTTGTATCCTGCTGTTTTGCCAAATTCACTCATTAGTTTAAGTAGTTTTTTGGTGGAGTATGTAAGGCTTTCTTTGTAAACTCTCATGTCATCTGCAAACAATGACAGTTTTACTTCCTCCTTTCCTATTTGGATTCCTTTTATTTCCTTTCCTTGTCTGATGGCTGTGGCTAGGACTTCCAATAATATGTTGAATAGAAGTGGTGAAAGTGTACATCCTTGTCTTGTTCCCGATCTTAGTGGAAAAGCTTTTAGTTTTTGCTCATTCAGTATAATGTTGGATGTAGGTTTCTCGTATATAGCATTTAATTATGTTGAGGTATGCCCCCTTTATTTCCACTTTGCTGATTGTTTTTTCCATAAATGGGTGCTGTACCTTATCAAATGCTTTTTCCGCATCTCTTGATAAGATCATGCAATTTTTGTCTTTCCTTTTGTTTATGTGATGGATTACATTTATTGATTTGTGAACATTGTACAATCCTTGCATCCCTGGGATGAGTCCCACTTGATCATGGTGTATGATCTTTTTAATGTATTGCTGGATGCAGTTGGCCAAATTTTATTGAGGATTTTAGTGCCTGTGTTCATCAGCAATATTGACCTATAATTTTCAATCTTCGTTGTGCCTTTATCTGGTTTTGGGATTAGGATGATGCTGGCCTCATAAAAAGAGTGTGGGAGTTTTCCCTCTTGGTGGATTTTTTGGAGTAGTCTAAGAAGGACAGGGGTTAGCTATTCCTGAAATGTTTTGTAAAATTTTCCTGTGAAACCATCTGGTCCAGGGCTTTTATGTACCTGGAGTTTTTTGATTACTCCTTCAATTTCATCACCTGTTATCGGTCTGTTCTGGCTTTCTGCTTCTTCTTCATTCAGTTTTGGAAGATTATATTTTTCCAGAAATTTATCCATTTCACCCATTTCTTGGCCTATAGTTGTTCATAGTAATTTCTTAGAATCCTTTGTATTTCTGTGGTAGCAGCTGTAATTTCTCCTCCTTCATTTCTGATTCTATTTATTTATGTCCCCTCTCATTTTTCTTGATGAGTCTATTGAGTCTATTGAAAGGTTTGCGGATTTTGTTTATCTTTTCAAAGAACCAGCTCTTTTGGTTCTATCATTTTTAGGTGGGCCTATATTGCTATCACTTTCCTCTCAGGGCTGCCTTTTCTGTGTCCCATAAGTTCTGATCTATTGTATGTTCATTTTCATTTGTTTCCAGAAACTTTTTGATTTCTTCCTTGATCCCATTATTGACCCATTCATTGTTTAATAGCATGCTACTCAGTCTCTAAGAGTTTGAATGTTTCTGAGTTTTTTCCATGAGGCTGGTTTTAGTTTTAAACCCATGTAGTCTGAGAAAAAGCTTGATATGATCCCAATTTTCTTAAATTTGTTCAGGCTTGTTTTGTGTCCTATCATGTGGTTTATATTTGAAAATGTTCCATTCTGCATTTGAAAAGAATGGAATGTAGTTTGCTTCATTGGGGTGAAAGGTTCTATATATATATATCAGTTAAGTCCATTTGATCTAATGCATCATTCAGTTCCACAATATCCTTGTTGATATATTGTTTGGATGATCTATCCATTGTTGACAGTGGGGTATTTAAATCCCCTACTATAATCGTGTTGCTGTCTATATCTTTCTTGAAGTCCTCCAAGATTTTCCTTATGTATTTGTGTGCTCCAATGTTGGGTGCATCTGGGTTTACAATGTTTATGTCTTCTTGATGGACTGTTCCTTTCAGTTTATGAAGTGTCCGTCTGTATCTCTTTTCATGGACTTTTTCTGAAGTCTATATTATCTGATATTAATATTACTACCCTGGCTTTTTTTTCCCTGTCCCTTTGCTTAGAAAAGTTTTTTCCAACCCTTTACTTTCAGTCTGTGTAGGTCTTTTGTTCTGAGGTGGGTCTCTTGCAGGCAGCATATGTGAAGGGTGTGCTTTCTTGTCCATTCAGCTACTCTATGTCTTTTAATTGGGTCATTTAATGCATTTACATTTCAGGTTATTATTGATAGGTACTTATTCAGTTTTTCCCTTTGTACTTGTGTTCCTCTCTCTCTCACTCTTTTTCTTCCTCTTCTTAAAGTAGTCCCTTTAGCATATCCTACAAGTCTGGCTTGGTAAAGGTGTATTCATTTAGCCTTCTTTTCTCTGGGAAATTCCTTATTTCTCTTTCCATTTTAATTTAGAGCCTTGCTGGGTCGAGTAATCTTGGTTGGAGGCCTTTGTTTTTCATCACTAAGGATATTTCTTGCCATTCCCCTCTGTCTTGTGGTGTTTCTTTAGAGAAGTCAGCTGCTAGCCTTTTCGGGGTTTCCTTGTACGTTACTTCCTATTTCTCCCTTGCTGCCTTTAAGATTCTCTCTTTATCCTTGAAATCTGCCATTTTACTTATGATGTGTCTTGGAGTGGGCCTCTTTGGTTTCCTTTTGATTGGGACCCTCTGTGCTTCCTGGACTTGTGTGACTTTTCTCTGCTCAAGTTAAGGAAGTATTCCATCACTACTTTTTCCAACAGGTTTTCTATCCCTTGCTCCTCCTCTTCTCCTTCTGGTGTCCCTATTATGTGGATACTACTACGTTTCATGTTGTCCTGCATTTCCTTAACCCCTCTTCATTCTTTTTGAACCTTTTCTCATTTACTTGGTCTTTCTGGGACTTTTTTTCTACGATGTCTTCCAACTCACTGATTCAATTTTCTGCTTCCTCTAGCTTGCTTTTGATTATTTCTACTGTTTTTTTTTCAATTCAGAAATTGTATTCTTAATTTCCTCTTGGTTCTTGTTGATCGTTTCTATGTCTTTTTTCATGCTGATATAGTTTGCGGTAAGTTCCTCGTAGTTTCTATTTGTCCTTATTTCATTTAGCAGTCTTTCTGAGGATTCCTCCTTTTCTTTTGATATGGTGGTTGTTTCTTTGTTTTCCCATTATCTGGCTGCCAGAGCAAAACCACAAAGCCTAGGAAACAAACCCCTGACCACAAAAATAACTGCCCCCGAAATCCCTCTATCAACAGGAAATGAACCAGTATTAATATGGTAGTAAAGAGATTAAGACTATTATAAGAAAGGAGAAAAATAAGCTATAGTAAAAAATCTAGTGACTTAATATGCACCAACTTGATGGACAAGACATGAATGTTAAAAGGCAATGTAGTAAAGGAACTATCACAAATCATGGAGAAGACCACAGTGGATTTCATCTCAGTAGCCTCTGGTATTTACCACTTTTTTTTCTTTCTGGATCTACCTCTGGTGATGTAAGATGTTGACCCCATCTGACCTTAGGCAGCCTGTTCAAGACTTCCAGGGATCTTCTGTCTGTGGTTGTCTACTTCAGTTGTTAATCTAGTCACTCTGGACTCAGCAGTCAGGCTTAAGCACCATAGGGCGGGGCAGAATCCCTCCTGGGATTGGGGATAGTGCTTCTCCTCAGGCTGCTGCTGCTCAGAGGGGAGTGGTCTGTGTCATCTTGATGGCTGCTGAATAATGGGGGATGATTCAGCACCAGGACCCTGGAGGCTACTCTCTCAGTTCTCTCCCATAGTCTCCATCCTCAGTCTCTCCTCAAGCATCTCCAGTCCACTCTACAACCCCTCTGCAGGGATCTACTATCTGTGGCTGCCACTCTGCACCCAGCAGTGAGGCTTAAGCACCACTGGGCCAGGGCAGAGTCCTTCCTGGGGGCAGAGCTATTGTTTCCTCTCAGGCTGCCATAGCTCAGGGGAGTGGTCTGCCTGAGCAAGATGGCTGCTGCCACATGGGGCATGACTCAGCACCAGGGTCCCAGTGGCTACTGTCAGTTCTCTCCCCAAAGCCTCTGTCCTCAGTCTCTCCTCAGGTGTCTCTAGCCCACTCTGCCCCGACCTTTGCTGGTGCCCAGGGTAAGTGTCTGCAAATGAAAATTTATGTGTTGGCCCTTTAAACAGCTCTTTCAGTCTCCAGCTGCCCATCTCTGGCAGAGAGCATCCCTGCTGCTTTTCGAAGCTGGCTGCTATCTGTGTACTTTTTGGGCTCTGGTGCTGTAGGCTGCGGATCTCCACTTATGGTTTAGGGGGATCCCCGCTCTTTTCAGGGGATCCAACTGTCTGCTTAAATAACCCTCTGCGCTGCCCTTTCAGCATGCCAATCAGCTTTTTCGCATCTCCACCACACTCTTTACCAGTCAGGTTTTGCTGAACTGATTCTTCTGTCTGTCCGAGGTTATAAGGCTTCTTTTTAGCTATTCAGTTGTTTGTTCTGGGTCATTTCTCCACAATTTAGTTGTAATTCCAGATTGGTCCTGGGAGGAGGTCAGTGTGACTTCCATTCACTCCTCCACCACCTTGATCCTCTCGAAATATGCGTGTTCTTTTTTCCTTTCAAAAAAACTAGCTCTGATATTTCTCTTAGGAAATTTTCTTGTTTTTCTTTTTGCAATTCATTACCCTCCAATTTTTATCTTTATTAATGCTTCTTGCTTTTGATTACATGTTTCATAAATTAGATGTTTATATTATTATTTCATTTATTTTCTTCTTTTTTATTAATATAAATGGTTAGGTCTATGAATGTCTGTGTGCTTTGCTCCATCTATTCCAACAATTTAAATTTTAAGCATTTCCATTTTATTAAGTTGCTAAAGCATCTACAACGTTTTATTTTAGTTTTACTTTTTCAAATAGGAGATTTTTTACAGACTATATTTTTATATTTTAATATCAAAGTGATTGAACTCTTACTTTTTAATATCAGTTTCATCTTTTGATGTGTTTTTAGGGAAAGCTTTCTGCTCCACTTAACTGATTGAGAATGTCTTTTCAATCTAAGATGCTATCAATCCCTATTAATTTCCACTGACACTAAAAGAAAGTATATTTGATCTTTTTTAGGTTATAGCAGTACGTGAATATTAATTTAATGTACTTATTTAATTATATTGTTTAGATATTCTTTATTTTTATTTAATTTGTAAGGTAAATGAAAGTTACTTTACTAATACCGTGATTCTGTTCTATTTAGTTCTATCTCCTATGACTGCATTGTATAAAGTGCATACTTAAACATTGTAATTGTATGTCAACTCGCAGTCACTGGCTTTAATTCAACATTTGGTGATATAATAGTCACAAACATTGATATCTGTTCACTGACCTTAGTTTTGTCTATCTTTACCCATGTTTTTATTATCATGTTCACATTATTAATCTTTAAGAATCACCTTATTATAGAAGTACTTGTTGTTAAAAGGCCAAAATTGGGCTTTGAATTATGATCAAATATAACGTTCTTCTTCTTTTAATCCATTTTTATTTATTTATATCACAGATGTTTTTCTTTGTTCTGACAGTTCATTTTAATATATTCTGTCGGTTTTAAGATGCACTTATTTTTACAGTTTCATATCTCTAAAATTGGGATGTATTATTAAAATTCATGGAGTAATATAATTATAAGCCTCTTATAATTGCTTTTGGCTAGACATAGTTACCACTTCACTTCTTGGTGTGTATAAGCTTTCTGAAGAGTACAGCGTTTCTTCGTTATTCTAGGGGGCATGACTGCCTATTGCAGTCAACAAACCACTGAAGACCATTTGTTCATTGTCTGAAACCTTTTGTTAGCCACTTTAGGAAAATACCCAGAAACTTTCAGCATCCCACAAACCAATGGCATGAAAAACCCTGAAAGAAAGAAAAACTGTTATAGATTTTTCAAACTTAAGATAAAATAGTAAGTCTCTCATCTTTCCATATATTCCATGAGGTCTTATTTCTCTATGTTTGATACTTACTCATAGATACATATGATTTTAAAATTTTTGGTAAGACGGTCAGAATTTTTACCTGCTATGTAGCCACATTTATTTTTCATTTGTTTCATTTTCTTTTTAACCTTTTATGTTCATTTCCTAATTATTTTAAATAGAATCTTTGTATAGCCATTTTGTTATTTCCTTTCTCAGTCTGAGTTTTCTCTTGCTGATCTATTTATATGTGGTCTGTGCTTCAGAGTTATGGTCCAAGTTTAGTGGAATTATTTTTTTCCCCCAGAGTTTTGGGTCAAGGTTCAATTAGCCTTTACTTCTTAACAGCTAATAGAGATAGGCGACTGATTTTCTGTTAATAATTCAGGTATTTCCTTATTTCTACTGCTACAGAAACACTTGTTTCTAAAACTATGGCTTGGGTGCATATTATTTATTTACCCTCACCCTCTATTTGTGGGAGACAAACTATATTCTGAGAAGCTCCTGACCCAAGCTGTTGCACTCCATTCTAACTTCTTCAAATGAAGGGTCTAGAATTGTGTCTCAGAAGGTGTTGTGCACCTCTGAAAGGTAACCGTGATTGGGTTTCTGAGATGTGCAGCTGTGGGAAGGGGGCGGAGTGAGGGGACTCACTCTTCATCTCCGTGTTTGTGGCAGCCCTTCTAACTTACTGTCATCAAAAATATAATTAGAAGTTTGTTTTCTAGTCTCCTTATGGTCTTCAGTAATTTTCAGAATGAGAAAGAGGAAGTGTTTTTTCTGTCATTTTTAATTAATACTACTTTAATTAATGAGGGAATTTAATTTTTTAAAAAATGTATGATTATGCATTTTTTAAAAATTTGGCTGTGAAGAGTAAAAACAAATTAGAACTAAGAAGGGATAGAGGATTTCTCGTCTCTCTTTAATTTCCTCTTTGATCCAGCTTAGCTCACAATTTGACTGCTGACTCATGATACTCAATGAAAACACATAGTTTGCATTTTCCTGGATTTTAAAGCAAAACTGCTCGTCCAGGTGGGTTTAGAGGTTGATTTATGATGCTACAGACAAGGATGAAGTGTACCCATCCTGGGCTGAGTCAAAAGGGAAGGAAGAAAGACAAGTCTCCTCTCCATATAAATGCACTGGAGAATTCCCAAAAGGGGTTTCCATGTTCCTCCTAACTCATGGGAAGGCCACTGTCCTTCCCTTTGTACTGAATGAAAATCCGCACTGCAGCTCCTGTTGTGATTCCCCCAGTCACAGTGGTCTCAAGCTTCAGGCGCTGCTTCTTGAGGAACTGGGCAAGTTAGCTTTGGCTGCCCCTGTCCAAGACACTTAGTTCTCATCCATTTTGCTGAGCACCTGCAATGCTCATCACTGTCAAACAGTGGTCCTTCCTTCACAGTAGCTTGAACTGAAACAAGGATCCAAGCCTTAGTGTTCCTGCATTTGTGGTTGTATGCTGTCCCCCGAAAGGAGGTTTAACCTTGGCCTAGGCTGTTTTCCTGAAGTTGAAGTAAGCTTCCACTGGTACTCCAGGCACCAGGGGATGATGAGCAACCAAGGAGAGGCGCCATATATCCACTACAGCACCAAAGCCTGAACTGCATTTAGTAGAAAATGGTCTGAAAGGACTCAGCCATGTAGACAGGTTCCAGGATCAATCTAGCTAGCAGACCCACCGCAATCTAGCTTTAGAAACAACATTCTTCCTTTTTCTGACCATTTACTAGTTCCAAAAACCTCATCACAATCAAAACGTTTGCTAGTAAATCCATTTTGGGCAAAGTTATAGATATCTAAGATTTATTGTCATCATTGTTGGAATAATTTCTGCCACTGAAAAAGGTTACTAGTGTCTGAAAATCTCTGCCTTTAAACACTAGAGTCATATACACTTTTCTTTCCATTTTCTTCCCCCATTGACTAATTGACTATAGAATGTCTTCATTTCACATTAATACTTTACTGCACCTTCAGTATCCAATTTAGATTGTCCTCCTGCCATTGAACTACTCAGTGACGGACACTACGTCACTTCTGAGATGAATGATCTCAATGATATTCAATTTTTAGCCATGTGGTTTTCTTACCATTCATGGAGGAGTAATGGGAATGAAGTTACAGGTGAAATATAAAGTTTTTAATATACTACATAACAAATGAGACATGGTGGATCCAATTTATATCCTAAATAAACAATAGAAAATAAACCTATGCAATTCAAGGAAACTGGAAAACATGTAAATTTTTTTCATTTGCTTTTGATGTAACTTCTGTTCCCTTTCTTTATTTCACATAAATCTATGCAGATTTTTTTCTAATTGCCCCCATATATATTCCACTAAAGTAAAGCTTATTCATATTTTCTAATAACCTCATACTTTTCATTTCTCCCAATTCCTGAACATATTGTTTCTTATTTTATGTAAATGAGCATCTGTTGATGAATAAATTATCAGCTTAAGTGATGAAATGAATTATTAAAAGCAGAGAGCTAGAGGTATATGAGACTTTTATTATTTTTAAATGAAAACAATTTGCTCTCTGATTCAATTTTCACATGAGCAAATATTATATGCTTAATAAATATTGGTATATGCTTAGATTTAAAAAATGAATAAATGAGTGGCATTTTTTTAACTTAATAGTTCATAGATTTCCCAGGTTTTAAGCTCAAAACAGAAAAACTAAAGTTATGTTCCAGTTTTATCATCTCAATTTAACCCTGTTAGGTGCAAATACTTTTCACGAGTCAGCTCTGTAAATTTTGTTTCCTAAAAGTCATATGAAAAATAGTTTTACTAAAAAATTAATGTCATTTGACAATAGAAGACTTCACCACTAGTACATAAAGATTTCAAATTAGAAGCTGTTTAGTGAGGTTACCATAATCAAGTCAGCATCTAGAATTCCTTAGAATAAATGTCATCTCAATGTTCTTATCTCAAACCCTGAGTTAATCACTTACCATTAACATTCTGCTTTGATTACTGCACAATCCCACTTATTCTGATTTATTGTGATTAACTGTAAGAAATAAAGGGGCAGCATATCATCTAATAACATGTATGGTTATGCTAAAGAACCAAAATAGTCCTATGCCTTTTCTTTAAAAATCAGTGTGATTGTGAGAGAAGTAGAAAATTAGAAGTCACTCTGTTCTTTAAAAAGAAATGTAAAATACTTGTGGGTTTTCATTTCACACAGAACAGAGAAGAATAAGATCTTAAAATACTATTGACTTTGAAATGATGAGAGAGAGAACTTATTTTCAAAATAAGATAACAGAAGGTAAATAATTACTAGGTAAAGAACTTCACTAATATCACATTATATTAGTAAATAGTTGAACAAAATCAAAATTCATTTAAATTTAAAATATAGCTTTAAAAAATGAATTTTATCAATACATTTCTAATAAATAAAGTGTCAGAACCAAAATGTGTTTAATGTATACAAGCCATAGGAATGTGCATTTACTTCTGTTAATCTATGATTCAGACAGAAATTGAAATGCCCACATAATCATAGATGTGGATATGTGATATTTTTCTCCATCCAATGGACCAAAAAGAAAATATTATCATTCTGAAAAAGAAAAAAATTATTAAACTGTGACTATTTTACTTCTTATGATTGATTATTGCATTATATCCATGGTCCTCAGGAACTCTGCCATTGCTAAGCTTTAGTTTCAGGTTGCACATTTCTGTTTAAATTTCTCAGCATGTTTTAATGAAAGACTCCTAAATACCTACATCTCTTCCTGATTAGCTATCTTGGAAAACTAATTAAGTAATCAATAAACAGAACTAGTATAAGTCAATAGAACCTCTGATAAGCTTGCATGATCTTCAGCCTACAACAACACGCTGCCAGTACTTACAGGGGAAGCTATATCTTAAAGTTCATTACAACACACTTGTATGGCTATTAAATGTTATCTGTAAACATTTTTGTACTATTTATAATGCAGCTCTTTGTTACTAACTTTTAACTAGCACAGTTCATTTTTAAGCAAGGTGAATAACAGACTACACATTTATTCAACTGAGTATAATTTGAATAAACTAAATACTGCATCTAAAATTCACTTGTTCATTCATTGAGCTAGCATTAATCTTGACTCTTACACATGCCAGATGCTATGCTATTACAAAGACAGAAACATCAATATGTCACTGTATCAACTGTCATTCATATGGCAGTTCGTAGAAGAGACAGACGCATATGGAGAATGATTTAATTTATTATTATAAGTGAGCATTTACCCTGAATGTCCCCTAATCTCAACAGAGTGTTGGTAAAATTAAATCATCATAGTTTAATATTCAATTTCTCTGGTTCATAGACTCCTACCTACATGACCATAGGTCTTAGGATTCTCCATCTCAGTCTTTCAAATTATTTCTGGGGCTCTCTCAGGTGTCCCATATGAGTTCTTGACTGTCACTTCTTAGTCCCTCTGCTCCAGCATCTCACAAATTCTCGTGGTCTCGAGGCCCTCAGGAGGGCTCCCTTCAGCAAAGTGTTTCCTCCCTCAGGTATTGTCTCCTGTTTCCTGAACACTACTCACACTCAATCAGCCAAACATGTTGACTTAACTGTTCATTGTGCCAGAGCCAAATTTTATTTTGCACACAAATGATGTCAATGCCACTAAATTGGACTCTGGCCATACACTGTCGCCTGTGTGCTGAAGCACTGATGTCTGTGTTATCTAGTCCGGCATGAAAAAGCAGGTTTTTCTGTAAGGCTTTGACCTGGTCATTAGGACAGAGTCAAGAAGCAGTTACCAAGTCTCTCCATCATCCCTGACACTCCCTGCAGGAATCTTTGCAGAAAAATATCGTCTCTCCAGAACCCCAAACCTACCTCATTCACACAGTTCAGTTCATGCATGTCAATGCTCAGCAGACCTAGCAATCATTTAGATCCACAAACCTGCTGAGTTCCTGCCTCACTGTATACATAATATGTGCCTACATAGTATAACACTCTACTCTTTAAGCCCTGTTGCATTACTTGTTGATTCTTCTTCCATCTCTCCTATTTCTCCCATTTGATTAATAATTAAACCCTCTCCAGATCCCACAGTCTCTTCCCAACACTATTCCATCTTCTAAAATGCTGCACAGGTATCTTTATAAGAATGAAAACTGCTTATCTCACTTCCCTGCCTACAAGAACCCTTGAATGGCTTACCACAGACAAAGGCTCCAACTTCCATTAATGAATTTTCAGATATATGTTATGATATGAAATACTGGACATTAACCCAGTCTTAGAAAGGAGGTACTCTTCACACTGTAATTAATGTTATTTAAAAGGAATGACACTTTTTCAAAGTTTCTAATGTTTTAAATTACAGTGCACTTAATATTAGTTTTATCATTTTTTAAATTTCCTTAATACATTTATCATTTAGGGTAAGAGAGTTTTTGATGTTTTGACAAAAATGTAAAAGTCACAAAGCACTCATCATTTTTCCCATGGATTTTTAAGTTCACTTTGCATTGTTTCAGTGAGTAGTCTTTTTTTATGGTCTCAGATTACAATACAAAGTAAGAAATAACTGTACTCTCTTAATTTTAATCTTATAACACTTTAATCCAGCGTCTTTTGATTTCTTCTACATCGTCCAGTGTCAAACTGAAGTTGTTTATTTAACTTTTCCATCACATGTGCATCTACTTCATAAAAGCCACATGCCATCAATTCCAAGACTCTTTAGGCAGCAAACCCAACCATAATAATGAGGTAGCCAACAGTACACATTCATTCATTCAGTTCTGCAGTAGTATGTAGGTATACCTACCAGATCCTCACTACACAATTGATAGACTCATTTTTTTTAAAGCAAGAGGAACTACAAAGTACTTTAGATTCACAAAGAACTGGGTAAGCTTGGAGTAGATCTATTTTTCCCTGCGTGTTTTTTGAGTGGTTACCTCTCAGTCAAGTAAATGCAAGAGAAGAATTTTGCTGTCATAAGAAATGGGGAAAGGAACAATTTTTGTGACTAACATACCATAATTTTGCATGCAGAGCTCTGGAAACTGGATGAAATAATTAATATAAGGAGCCTGGAGACTTTTCAAGGGAAAGCAAAGGTGAATGTAGTGAACAGGATAAGATGTCACAACCCTAGGTAAGAGGTGTCCTGGCACATGTGTGTGTGATTTAAAAGCTGTTCACTAATATTCTGGTTGCTTGGCAATCTTTTGTCTTTGAACTCTGTGATCTGAGTTTATCATTAGGGAAATTTCCATGCCTTGAATTACTACCTCTACAGGAAACCATCATGTAGTAGATGCTAACTTATGACTTGGAGGACAATATACCATTAAGTCACTTGCGAGACAAATACAGTAAAATAAAAAAAATTAAAAAAAGAGTGTTTGCTTGTTATTCAAACACAGCTTCATGAAATATCTACACCATAGGCAGTATATAGTCACCCATGCTTCTCCCTCCCCGAGAACAGCAAAAAGTTGGCATAATTGGAACCATTTTCAAATGGAGTTAGGAAAGAAATTCCAGAAGAACTTCCTTGAACCTTTGAAATTTTTTAACTAGGAAAATTAACCTTTGTACTCTCCAGAGGAGCACAATCTTCCAAACAAGAAGTTAAAGTGAACAGGAAAGAGGTACCCTGACTATAGGACATTGTTCAAAATTAGCACGCCAGTGTATAGCTAAAGAATAATTTAGTTTATCAAAACCAATACAAATTCCTTCCTTCTATTCATGTAATTAGTTTCATTCCCTTTCTCATAAAAACCCCTTGCCTTCACCCCATAATTGGAACATTATTTGGGTACCTGCCTGAATCCATACTTCTTGAATAGCTATTCTCAAACAAACCCTTGTGTTGTGTCTCACCTTGACTTTGTAGTTTTAGGCTAACAGAACCACACCTACAATGCTACTACACATCAGAGCTCCAAGTCTCCTGGTAACAGCTGCAGAAGAAAGCAGAATTCAAGCTACCATACTTCAGACACACAAACTTCACTGACAGCTTCTGACCCAGAGAAAGTGTCCCTTCTGTCATCAGCAGCAACAAAAAAGTTCAAGTTCCAAATGACACCAGTACTCTTAGGTCCACATGCAAGAACTTTAGGTAGAACAGAGGATTTTTGGAGAGAATGTTACCCTGAAATGGAACGCAGTGTACATATGTGACAGATTGCATTCTATAAACACAACTATGAATTTAACATAGCTATTTCGTATATTATGCAACCTTTAACACAGGCCAGTGGCATCTGAAGGAACAAAAAAATCAATGGTCCAAGTAAAAAGAGAATAAAAATTGTTCTCTCACACTCAGTCTACACCCTGAGAACTAACAGCACACCTGGCTGTCTTTCCAACACGGATTTCCTTGTCCCCCTGCCTTCATTAGCATGACTCTGTCCCAGCAGTCCCCTGGCCAAGCAAATAGTTTGACTGACCACTACAGTAACTTCCCTAATGATCTCATCAATGGACAACACCCATGGGCAGCTGAATCATTCACTTATACCCTTACCCTGCTGTTGAAACCAATCCTGGATGCTTGTATTCTTATCCTCACTTAACTGTATTCAACCCTTCTTTCACTTGGAAAGACTACTCAAAATTCTTATTCTAAACAAATCCTGACTTTAACTCCTTTCCCCTCCAAAGCTCTGAGAGGTAGCAGTCTCCCTCATCCAGATGAGCAATGAACTCAGCTTTGTCTATCATCAGGTTCTACAGCTAATGTTTGGGGACATTACCAACAGAATTATGACAACAGAGCTCTGACTCACAGTCTCTGTAGCAACAAGCTCAGAAGGTCAGGACTTGGTCCGTGACTGTCAGCTTCCCTGATTTCTGGCCTTGCTTCTAACTCAGGAACAGAGAAAATGCAAATATGTTGACCAACCAATCACAAAAAGTGACTCTAGATGCCCACTTCTAGCATCCACATGCCAATATAACAAACTGACACTTTCTAGACATACTTATTGTATACATTTCCCACTTTCCTCTGCCTTTGAGACTCTGCCAAACACAGGTGATGGCACTGACTGTGCTGTTGTAACAAGCTTCGACTAAATGGCCTGTCTTTGTTCTCATTTTAATGGGCCTTGCTTTTCACAAGAGGAAGGTTTTGAGGTTTTGACAACAGGATCCAAAAACACAAGGGAAACTTCTGAAAATATTGGGGGAAATGCTTTGTAAAATATATGATTGTCTAACCACAATGCTGTACACCTGAAACTAATATAAAATAATACTGAATGCCAACTATAATTAAAAATAAAATTTTAAAAAGAATAAATTGGAATACACACACACACACACACACACACATATCTAATATATTTTCCTAATATGCATTATACAATATTGTGGAATAGCTCAAGATATGATCCTGCCACGACCTCACAGCACAGGTGGCCACTTGGCCAGCAGCCATAAGGAGAGAAGAAAACAGTGTGTATCTGGAGCCCCAGCCCTCTCAACACCCCTGTGTTTATCACAACCCTGCAGCATTTTTACATGCTACTGTGGCTCTCTCCCTGCTGCTGCTCCCTCCATAACCCTGTAAGTAGCAGTTTTTTCACCTGATCCACCACCTTTGGTGCACTCCCCTATAAAGTGAATAATAAATTGCACATCCACATCTGCTGGTGCTCTGACTGGTTTTTTTGGAATATCACAAACAAAAGTTGAGCTCCCTGGCTTGGAGTTCCTGTGTTACAACTGGCATAGTGGGCAGGATATTCCAGGGAACACCCTTGTTGAGATGACCTGGTATGCTAACATCCTTGGTTGAGAAGTGGGGGCGACCCAGAAATAGCTGGGGTGGGGAACCTGGGTATGGCAGGTATAAACTTCAGAATGGCGGGGGGAATCCTGGGGCGTTCCACCAGTTCAATATGGTATGAGGTGACATGCCTGTTAGACTCCCGGAGCCCTCCTTGGGATTAGGTTGATGTCCCTAACAATCCCGCAGGCCTTGTAGAACTTTTGAAGACAGTGGATGAAAGCTGCCACTGGTATAAGAAAAAGGAAGTGCACGCTGCAGCAGCAATAGTGGACTGGATGCTAAGGAATATACTGTGTGACTGTACTGCCAAGTCACTGGCCAAAAATAAGACAGTGGGTGAGCTGATGCTGGAGAGGGATATGAGGTTGACTCAAACAGACCCTAAGGCAGTGTTAGGACAACAGCTGGAGCAGACCACTGAGCAGCTGCAGGATCTGGACTGTTGGTTTGTGTGCATTGATTTGTGGGCATAAGCTGACCAGGGCTCAAGTGAGGATGGTCGCAGTAGCCAAGTCAGGCTGGAATCCCTGTAAGTGGACTCCTCCAGCAGAAAGTGAGTTTGACTCAGGTGAAGAGGTAGAGATCAGAGGGAGGTAAGCGAATAGGAGCCTATGCTGCTTGGCCAGTCATTATCCAGAAGCTGAAAACACAGCAGGAGAGGCCTGATGGGCAGGGTCCAGCCCTCTTGCCACTGGCCTGAAAGTATGTGCACACATCAGCTCAGCCATACACCTTCCTGAGCTCGTGGAGCTGGCGGCAAGTTCAGACAGAAGGGCTCTGAGTCGACTGTAGGGTGGCTGTTGCACCTCTGGGACACAGGTGCTGATGGCATGGTGTTATCTAGGGATGACCCAAATAGCATCAGTGACCACACAACCCTTGCTATAGCAGTGCATTCATGGGACCATACAATATGATGCAAATATCTCCCTGCTCTCCTGGATCATGGCAGGCTGCCACGCTGCCTGGGCTGCTACACTGCCTGGCCCAATGTGGGCCACCTCCCTGCCAGAGCCACACTGGACCTCCATGCCTGACTTACAAGCATTTTTTTGGGAAATGGACATGCACCATGCCACTTATGTGGGTAGGTTCACACGACCAGATACGGACGGTCCCATTCACTGCTGGGATGCACAATCGTATCATCCATACCACACCTCCCACCTACTACAGGACTATAGTACCTGTTCTATTTACTCCAGTGGGCCGGACAGTCCAATGAACAACCCAAACTATAGCGGATTTGGGGGTGGTAGAATTGGCAAGGCAGCATAAAGGGATATGGGAAGACCAAGAGGGATATGTTCCTGAAGGGCTCACAGTCAAGGCTCAGGGGAAAGATGGACCAGTGAGAGTAACCTGTAAGCGGCTATGGATAGATCTGACCACTGCAGTGGTGGACCCCAGAAAAATACATGGACACCCCAGTGCATTCAGGCAACATGGTATTGGTGGCCTTGCGACAACATCTTCAACCACACCAAAGTTTCAAACCCCTACCTGAGGAAAAACCGAAGGTCTTCATTTTGGAATGGACTTCTTATTCCTTAGGGACCCAACAGGGAGCAGCCTTTTCAGTGCCACCCTTGTGTTCATTGGCTGATTTCATGGGCTCACATCAGGACAAGGGGCTAAAGGCATGCCTTCCTCTGGCCCACCCAGAAGACAATCCATGGGGTGGCTTGTACGACTAGAGGGGAGGCCAAGGGCTCCAGCAGGCGGTGGACTTGACCTCTGAAGACCAGAGATTGCATGTGGAAACAGCTATTTACAGGTCCCTCCTGCAATGTACAATGGACACTGGCCCTCAAGGATATAGGTGCCAAGTGTACCCTTATTCATGGCAACCCAGAATGATTTTCAGGACCCCTCCTCGCCATTGATGAGTATGGAGGTCAATCTGTCAAGATATATAAGGTCACCCTAACTCTGGCAATCAGTGATCTGAATCCTCAGCCCTGTGCAGTATATATCTCCCACATCCTCAAGTACATCCTAGGGTGGAGGTCCACTTGAGATCGCAGCTACAGACAACTGCAGGCAGATTTAACGAGTCCAGGTGGTCAAGGCAGTTTTGCGAGGGCATGACAAGCATTCCCCTGTATAACTCTCCACTGCTCACCAGGTAGTTGCAGCAAGGCAATGCAGGCTTCCAAGCAAACACCAGGAAATTGGGGAAACTATCCAGGAGCTGGTAAAAGTAGGCATCATTTGTCCCACACACAGCCCCCACAGTGCTCCAGCGTGGCTCTTTCGAAAACCTGATGGTACCTGGAGGATGATGGTAAATTACTGGGGGGTGAACAAAGTAATTCCCACTCTGTATGCTGCAGTGCCTAATGTCACAGACCTCCTAGACACCTTGAGCCATGAATTAGGCACTTAACATTTTATTTTGGACCTTGCTAATGCCTTTTTCTCAACTGACATCTATCCGGATTGCCAGAACAGTTTGCCTTTACTTGGAGTGCTTGCAGTGGACATTCACTGTCCTACCACAGGGGTATTTACACTGCCACACCATTTGCCATGGCTTGGTGGTAGAGGACCTGGTAGCCTGGCACCAGCCAGAAACCAAAAAACTATATCGTTACATTGATGATATCATGTTAGCCTCTGATCTCTTCCAGATTTAGAGAAGACTGTCCCATTCCTGATGCATCACCTATAGGAGCAAGGATAAGCAGTCAATACCAACAAATTAGAGGGGCCTGCTTTCTCTGTCAAATTCTTGGGGGCTGTTTTATTGGGTAAGACAAAATTCATGCCTTATGTGGTGGTGGACAAAACCCAAGCCTTCCCCTGCCCAGCAACCCCACAACAATTGCAGGAGGTCCTTGGGCTCTTGGTATATTGGAAGGTGTTTATTTCCCTCTTAGCTTAGCTTCTGTGCCCCCTATACTGGTTAATCCAAAAAGGTGACACCTGGGAATGGGGAGAAACAAAACAAGAAGTCTCCATGGCTGCTAAAAAGGCAGTAGCTACTGTCCAAGCCTTGGTGGTCCTAGGTCAGACCCAGTCTTGTGAACTGGATGTTACTGGAACACTGGATGGCTATGTCTGGGGGCTCTGGCAACAAAAAGGGTGAACCCGGGTCCCCATCGGTTTCTGGCCACAGCTATGGAAAGGGGCAGAGGCAAGGTACAGTCCTGTTTAATAACAAGTTAATGCTGTGCACCAGGCTCTTTTGGCAATGGAATCACTAATGGGACCTGCTGCAGTCATAGTCCAGACCACCTACCCCATAGCAGGATAGATCCACAGCATGACAACATGGCCATGAAGTTTGGTAACACAGACACCCACCATCTCCAAATGGAGCACCTACCTGTCACAATGCAGTTCACCCTCCAGCAGCCCTCTGAGTCATGAACTACAACAACTGTTGGGACCTGCCACATATTGTGCTGAACATGAGATGCCCCGGACTAACTCACCCCCACTGGAACCCCCAATCAAAGAGGGTCGTCTGTTGATCCCCGAGGATACCTGGCATACAGATGGCTCCTGCAAAGGACAACCAGCATCCTGGAAGGCTGTGGCCTACAAACCATAGACTGATAGTATCTGGATGGAAGACAGAACGAGACACAGCAGCCAGTGGGCTGGACTACACACCATCTGGACTGTTATTACTCAAGAATGTGGGCTACATCCTAAGTTATAATATTTGGGACAAAAGACTTTATGGGAAGTGTCCAAAGCTTGGACACAGCACCTGCACTATGCTTAAATCATCACTGCCTGTCAATCCTGTCTGGTATGTGCTAAAGGCACTCTCACCAGCTTCCCCAATCACGTGGAGGTCTCCTACGCAAAGACGTTCCCCTTACACGCTGGCAGGGCTAGCAGGTTCACTACCTCGGCCCTTTACCCATCTCTGAGGGTGCCTGATTTGCTCTGACCAGTGTGGACACCACAACTGGCCTTCTCCAGGCCTATCCATACTGGTGTGCCACTCAATGGGCTGCCATTAGAGGCCTTCAACAGCTGTGTACCACTTATGGCATACCTGAAGTCATTGAAAGTGACCAAGGAACCCATTTCATAGGCCACCAGGTCCAGCAATGGGCGGACCAGATGAACACTGACTGGTGATTCCATCTCCCCTACGATCCCACAGGGGCAGGGCAGTACATTGGTATGTTGAAGGACACCCGCCACACCAAGCAGTACTCTTTTGCAGGGTGGATGGCATGCCTACGTGAAGTCCTCCAGGTAACCAAGCAGCCCAGAGTGGGCCAAACTGCCCCTGTGAACCTGCTCACCTAACCCTCGGCTGCCTCCATCAGCCAGCAGATCCATGCCGCCCATAAGGTGATAGGACCTTAGAACATGGGAGAGGCCAACAGAATAATGTGGTGTGGCCAGCACCCTCAGACATACCCCCAGGGAAGTCTACCCTGCGCTGGCCCTGGGAAATGCTGGTTGCTAAACATTGATGTTTATTGGTGGCTCCTTGAAGGGAAGGGTTGATCCATGACCTGCTGTTCCAACCGTTAATTTCTAGTACCTGGTCACTTTATCATTTAATGTCAGAACCCAGGGAATTCCACCATTCCTCAGGGTATGTTTATTGAATCTCCATGGCAAATACAGATAACACCTTACACACACACTTTAGCTTTAACTACCTATGGTCACACCCATCCAGAACCTGACAAGGCTTGTTACACCCAACCTGGGAAAGCTCCTGTAGTGATTAATTACTGTTCTCCCTCAAGACCGAACAATTGCATGTATCTTACCAGATAGGCAGGATCTGCCCCTGGTGGTGCCCCATAAGCATCTTTCCTATCATCCTTAGATTCTGCAGAGGCGACACCTTTCTCTAGTGGGCAGAGATGCTGGCCATCGTGCACAACTGCCCGATGACTGCTGGGTCTGCAGGGTTCCTGACCATAGTCTTGGCAAGACTCCCCTGGTGGATCCACCCCACCAACCAGACCAAATGGGATTCGTTGTGAGCATGAAAGTACTCCAACCCCTTCTACAGTTAAACCATTGCCTCAGTAGTTGCAGGTCTGGGAACAGGTAAACCGGACCAAAGCGTGGTTTAACTATGTAGTTTGGGACAGACTGGGGTGGTTGGCTGCCCTACAGGTAGAGCTGCGGCAACCTGTGCCATTGTTCATTGAACATCGCAGTGGAACCACCAATGAAACTGTCCAACTGTGGGATGGACCCCAAGAAGCCTCTGCCTGCACATCACCATCCTGACAGCAGAGGGCAACTAGGGGGAAACGAATGCTGCAATCTGAGTGGGGGCCCACCCTATTCCATAGGGAGTCCTCTGGGCTTGTGGACCTTATGTGTGGCCCTACCTGCCCTACTATTGGACTGGACTCTGTACCTGGGCACAGTCCTACATTCTGGGTCTAGTGTAGGACACCCTCCTGGGCATCCCCCAGAAAAGGGACTCCTTTTGGGTCTGCCACCAAGTCAGAGGGACTGACTGGTAATTCTGCCCTTCGGCCCCATTTGTACCCCCTGTTGGAACAATCCTTATGCAAAATACCATAACTGCTTTAGCAAATCATACTGCTTCCCCTCTTAACCACACTAGAAATGCTGTATCCCTTGTATCTGAAGAAGTCTCACGGGTAAGAAACTGCAGAACTGCATGGCCCTAGACCTTTTAATGGCAGCCCAAGGAGGAACCTCTACCATCCTACACACTGAATGTTGTTTATACATCCCCGATAACTTCCAGAACATGTTTGAGGCCTTAGCCACATTGGGTGATGAAATACACATCTCAGTATTGGTCTCAGGCCCCTTTCCTTCATCTCTTGGTGGAGCTGTTGGGGAAGAAGGAGATATCATGCTCTCCTTGGCCCTTTTGGCCTCTGCCTTCTTCTCCTCCTCCTAGGGCATAGCCTATACTGTGTTTATGGCATATGGATGCACTGCGCCAATGCTCTCACCACCCTTCTAGACTTCCTGTCTAGAAGAATAATGCAAAGTTTGTGAGGTGGAGGAGCAATATCGGGGTGGAGTGTGGCATAGCTCAGGACAGAGCCCCTCCATGACCTCAGAGCACAAGTGGCCACCTGGCCAGCAACCATAAGGAGTGAGGAAAACAGTGTGCATTTGGATTCCCAGCCTTCTCAAGGCCCCTGTGTTTATCACAACCCTGTAGTATTTTCATACTCTACCAGGGCTCTCTCCCCACTGTTGCTCCCTCTCTAACCTGATAAGTAGCCCCAAGATTGGAGGCCGGCTGCGGTAGGTGCACTCCCCTATACAGTGAGTAATAAATGGCATGTCCACATCTGCTGGTCCTCTGGGTGGTTTTATTGGAATATCATGAACAAAAGTGGAGCTCCCTGGCCTGGAGCTCCTGTATTATAAATATATATAAGCCATATATGTAGATAAAACTATCTATCTATCTATAAATAAAATTTTATCTACTTATAATTGAACCATAACGAATTTGAGATATCCTCCCTTATCTAACCAAGGGCTCATTAGAGAAAGAATAATTTATTATTAATTAGCTTCACTGAAATTCTACAAAAATATAATGCCATTTTACTGATTATGAATTAAGACCAAAACTGACATTTTTACAAAGGCAAGTTCTCCTCATTCAAATGATGAACCTTTCCAAAACTAGATGCCTATTGTATTTTATTAAGTAAGTTTTCATACTATATATCACATAATATTTCACTAGTTTTAATTATTCCCAATCAACAATAAAGTCATGTTATTAACCAACTTATAAAATGTCAGTTTTAGGTTTTTAGCAATAAGTTAAAATTAACATTTTGATAATTAATATTTGTTAGAGATAGGAATATAGTTTAACATAAAATTATGAAAACATACACCATATTTAAGAATTTTACAGGTTGAACAATACCTATTTATTCCACGTATCCTTGAAGACCAGCTCAAATAGCCCTTGCTTCCCAAATTTCCATAGATTTCTACTCAGCAAATGTTTATTCAGTGCCTACTCTTCACCAGGTTTCACAGCGGACCCTGAGAAGACAAATTTAATATAAAACACTGTTTCTCAAGGATCCTGAAGTCCATACTGCTCCCTATTTTAAAAAAAGAGATTGGATTTTTCCACTCGGAAGATACCCGTTAAGCTTTAGCTCCCCTCTCTTCTTCCTTTATTTCACATTTTCTGCCCTTGTTGGTGTCTATGCTTAAACACATTGGTCTGGAATTATCTGCTTGTCTGACCATCCCCTCTATAATGAGCTTGCAGAGCATCAGTTCAGTTCTTCTATGCTAAAGCATAGTATCTATTTCAGAATAGTTCAATTCATTAATTATTTGAAAGGACAAAGGAGGATAAAAATAACAGATGTAGAAAAGAAAGAGACTTGGAAGATATCAAAAGTGGAATCACATTTCAGTTTACTGGTTTTCTTCAGTGATTTGTATCTCTTTCTGTGAAAAATCGAAGCCTTCAAAATTTAATCAACATATAAAGAGCAGGAGGACTTCAAAAAGGTGAAAGTATGCAAACAGAGGTGACAGAGAATGTTACAACTTAGGATATTTAACATAACAAGTTAATATACATTTAATATGTTGCAACCAAGAATACTTAACCTAATGAGTTGAACACAGGTAAGATCAGTATTCTGGTGTGCTGAGGTGGGGGTGGGGTGGCTGGGGAAGGGTGGGCAACCACAGGGGGAGGGTTAGTCTTTCCTTAGTCACAATTTTGGATGCTATTAAAATATTTACCCTCTACTCTGGCTGGTGTGGCTCAGTGGATTGAGTGCCAGCCTGGGAAGCAAAGGATCCCTGGTTCCATTCCCTGTCAGGGCACATGCCTGGACTGCAGGCCAGGTTCCCAGTACGGGGTGCATGAGAGGCAACCACACATTAATGTTTCTCTTTCTCCCTTCCCCTCTAACATAAATAAATAAAATCTAAAAAAATTTAAAAATAAAATATTTATGCTCACTTCTCCTCCCTCCAACAAGCAGTTTTCTATGCAACAGAAATGTCAGTGTTTAATGTGTTACTAAAGCTAAGACATACCGATTCCTTTCTGATGCAGAAATGAAGAAAGTAGCCTCAAACTAGATTTATTCTCTCACTTCAGTTGTTCTGATTCCTAACAGAGGAATCCAGTGGAAACTGAGGTTTGAAATGTACAGGGGGAAAAAACGCCTAGATGTCTACTTAGCTCTTAGTACACTGTACTGATTTTTCTCCCATTGATGAACCATTAAACAAGATAACACTGCAGTTTTCTTGTAAAAATAATATAAATATTACAAAAGAAAAATTTATTAAATGGGAACTCCCAACAGAGGGATTGTATATGGACAATAAGTATGTTGAGAGTCAATTGCATTGCTAAATGAAAGTGTGACGCACCATTCTTCACTTAAAAATTGATCAAAATAAAAATAAAAGCTGAAAATCGGCTCCTTTATCAAGCTGTGTCAGCGCACACATAGGAAAATAAAAACACTCAGGATCACTAAGTATATATTTAAAAAAAAAATCGGATGGCAATTTTCCCGTATGAACCAAATGCTTTAGAGGCATTCTTGCACTCACCCAGTAATTCACAACTCTTCATAAAGAAATAATTTGAGGTATGCATTAATCAAAATAGCCTTAATCTCCTTTTAGCTTGATTACACTTTAGAAGGGTTTCTTCCTGACACTAGGTCCTAATCTCCCTTTTTCAGGGCATTTATTTACTTTAGAAAATCCTATTGTAAATTCTCTCTCTGAGAATTTTGAGATATAAATCTTTCTTTTTCTTTTTCTTTTTAGAAGCTTCACTGCCAGTTTTAAAACCCAAGAAGGCCTTTCTCAAGGACCAGGGAGTCATCTCTTTGTGATGTCATCATCCCGGGACCCAGGCCCCCACCTCCTAGCCTCTGTTGGGAAGGTAAGTACCTGCAGCTGCCTAGCTCCAAATTACAAAAATACCTCCTATCACTAAGATAAGAGGAAGTTTATCTTTCCTTTGAGTAAAGCCAATTAGCAAACACAGATGGCCTCTGGTCTGCCTCTCACTCCAGCTGTTAAATGTCCCCCTGCTTTTTGTTAGAGCTGAATTCAGTTCTGGTCTCTTTACGTCACAGTGATAGTGTAAATAAAACCCGCCTTGCCTGTTTAACTTGGTGTAGGGCAATTTTTGTTTTGAAAGTATAAAAAGGTATGCATTATTACAGTTATTAATGTGTGATTTGTAATAGCAAAAAAAAATAAAGGTCTAATAATACTAATTGTTAAATGAGTTATAAGTATTGTGCAGCAAATAAAATGCAACAGAGAAAAATATTTTCCTTTTACAAATCTCCACATACAGATTTCTAGGTAGGGAAGGAAAGAAGTTGTAAAGTGAAAATATTTTGCACCTGTTCTCATTCTTAGGGCCAACATCTCTGTTGGGTGATTATGGTTTCAACTGCAGCAACAAAATACAATAGGATGATAATATGCAACTAAAATGCACATGAAGCACGATGTGACCTTACAAATCACCACAGATGCAGAATTCCATGTAACTGATGAATGTGACTTTCTGCAACTATTTATATAGCAATCTAAGCCATTGAGAAATGAGACCCTGTCACAGTTTGAACCAACAACATGTGAAGTAGAGAAAATCAGAAATGATGACATACAGATGCGTCCAATGAGTAAAATATCATAGATAAGGACATACCAAAGTGCAATGGTCCTCAAACTTGGCTGTCCACTGGAGTCCACCAAGGAGGGTAAAAAAATATTGATGCTTGTGGTGTGGCCCAGGCGTTAGGATTTTTAAAAGCTCCCTGATGTTTCTAATGTGTAGAAATACTGCAGAATCACTTTTATGGTCAATACTCGGTGTCATGTATACATCTCTCAACACAGCTCACAATTTCCAGGTGCACAACCAGAGACTCAGCCTGTGGGCTTTATCTGTCCACTGGAGCCAGATTAATCTCCCTTTTCTTTTTATGTCAGCATATCAGCAGTCCTATAGCAACTGAGATTCAATGGTAATGTGGTTTGACCTCAGTCACCACAGAACTGGGTGAAGTGAGGATGCTTTGTATGTCAGTCATCACATGAAGCCCAGGATCCAAGGTCATCCTTCAACCCAACAAAAGTCTTTACATCCCTGGACACTGCACTGCTTGACTCCACCAGCCACTGCTCTCCAATCTGCAAACCACTGAATCTTCTAGAATCCATGTTTAATTATCATCAGAATCCTTTATTCACACACCCTCTTCCTGTAATTAAGTCCTATCTGCTCCTGAGAACAATGCTTCTCTTATAACCTTTAAGGTGGTGCTTTCTCTCACACAGTCATCAAAACAATAGGTTTTTTGCTCTTTGCCGCTTCCAGTCCATTTCCCTCCGTTCTTCCAAAACTCCCCTTTTTAAATGTTATATAATCAGATACCATCCATGACACTTTATCAATTTATCTATGTACCAATCACTTGGTTAATCCCCTTCCTTCCTGGAGAGTCTGTCTACCACTAACTCTTAATGGTTGGTGATTTATGATCTTCCCAATAACCTGGTCACACAGATCCTTGACCTCTTCTTCCCATGATGCAATCTCCACCCTACTTCATCCACTCCCAACCCATCATAAGGTGGGGTGGAGACCTTTATGCTTATCCAAATTTAATAAAATTTTTGGTCCACCATTATGATGACTTTTTGGCATATTTCCTCAATTCTCTAACCTGTCTCTCGCCTCATTCAGTCACACAGCAACAGATCAATCTTCATTAGCTCTAACTCTCACACCCTCTGTCTCTGCTTGCCTATAACCAAACATGACCACAGAAGAAGACACAGCTGTGCCATTTCATGGCACCTCCACCCTTACAGTTATCCTTGACTTCCATCCTTCTTTTATTCCATAAATTCAATCACTGGCAATGCTATCAGTTACACCATCAATGTATATGTGAATCTGATCATTTGTCACCACCCCACAGCTACCACTGTGGTCTCCACCACCACCACTTCTCACTGATATTATTACAATAGCCTCCTCCGGGGTTTTGCTGTTTTACCATTCAACTCAAAACTCTCCAATAACTTCCATTCTCACTCAACATTCTGTCTGACCCCACTTCTTATGACTGTTCATATATACTTACTTCCCATCGGTCACACTGACCTCCTGGCTCTTCTGCCAGCATGTCACACATACTTTCATCCAGGACCTCTGCACTTGCTAGTTCCTGAGATAAGGATCCTCTTCTCAAAACAACCATATAACTAACCCCCTTCAGGTCTTTATCAAATGTTATCTTCTCAGTTACTAACTTGTTAAAATTGTAACTTCTGTATCCCAGCACTGCTGACCCCCTTTCCATACACCACATCATTATAACCATTCATCACACCATATGGTTTTGTTTATTATCTGTCTCCCACTAGCATGCTTGTCCTTAGGTTTATTTCCCACACCTTAAAAAATTGGGTGAAGTATAGATCTCAGGAATGACTGCAGTCTAACAACTAACCATCTCTGTGTTATTAGCTAATGATAATTCTCGTAGTACATTTTTTATTCTCTGAAATAGATAATACATAAGTAGGTACTTAAGGTTTTAAAAATAATGTGTGGGCCCTTTTTAAATATTGTAGGTAATATTGAGTAAGAATGGAATCTATGGAGAGTTTTGAGTGGAAGAGTAAAAATATTTTTTAATTGTAGCATTAAAATGTATCACTATGTATTATAGGGATGTCAGAGTATAAGGGGGAACTGTGTCTGGAGGCTAAATTAATATGCCTTCCAACAACATATACAATTATATTTATCTCCTCTCTCTTTTTGTATTTTCTGTTTAACTCTCTTCTTCTTTGTATGTCACCTTTTTTAAACAGAGAAAGGAATTTAATTAAATAGTTCAGTTGAAGCACAGACACCCAAGCAGGCCTAATGTTGGATATGTTCCTCATATCAAAAACGACACTAATTTTAGGTTTCCCAATTATTATATCTTTCATTGCAATTAATATAGTTCAAAGTAGATATTTTAAGTTAATGGAAAAAAAATACTGGTTAGAACGAAAGAGCTTGGCCCTCATCATCTTTTGCCATTACAGGGTATGTGGATATGTGAAGCATTTAGATGAGTTTTCACCCCTGCTCGCTTTCATCTAATGACTTCTCTGGCTCCTTTAATCCAAAACTCTCCAGGGATACCCAACCTGACTGTGTAAGGTTAAATATTGTTAATGATCTATGAGCCCTGTGCACTGAAAATCTCTCTATATCCCTGCACCACTCTCTGTGAAGTGGTAAAAACATCTGCAAACTAGAAAAAATTGAAAGCTACATAACTGGTCCTTAAATATTTCTAAGTGTTATATTTAACAATCTAAACATTTCATTATTTAGCTTGAAATGCACTGGTTTGTTTAACAAAACACCAATGTCACTATAATAAGAGAATAAAATGAATTTTATATAGCTTAACATTATGAATTTCTCTAATGTTGAATTGCAGATGATGTTAGAAGCTAAAAGAACAATCATTCAAACAGAGAATTTGCTGCATTACTGCTTGACTTTCTCAAAATAACTAACATTTTATCTAATGGAAAATAGGAATAAAGCAGTATTACTAAATAAGATATTTTCACACCTGGTAATCTGTATGCCTAACACTGAATGCAAGTGCTTCTCATTGTATTATTTTCGTTAGTCAAATTTTATTATAAAACTGGAGAAATTCTCTAAAGAATTTCCATTTCCATCTATTTAATTTGTTGTTCTTTTTCTTTAGTTTTTAAAACAATATTACAATTTGTATTACAGAATATCCTATTTTAGTTGATTTCTTTAATTTGTAGCCCTGCAATCTTTTAAAAATTTGTTAACTGGCCTGCAAGTAATGCTCCATTTAATAAATGTAACCAACACCTAGTCTTATCCCATTGGGATGTGTATCCACTTGGGTGTCAGGCAGTTCGAAAGCCATAACCATGAGGATGACATGACACTGTGTGTGCTCCAAGTCTGCGCCTCTGAGGAACCTCTGAATCCCTTACATATGTTACCCCAGCTTGTCTTGGAGAAGCCCAGGACCTGAGAGACCAAGACTGGGACCTAAGAAAAGCCTTCTTATAAAATGTTAATTAACACCCTCTCAGCACTGTGTCCCACCAGTGCTGACTTCCCATACACATGTCTCTTTCCTGGTGAAAAGTCACCTCCTTCCCAGGCACATCCTAGCGTGGAACACAGGAGCACAGCACATCAGATTGTTTAAAGCTGGAAAATAGAGCTAAGTGAAAAATGGGGGTTGGCCTCCTCTCTGTGTCTTTATCTCATGGGATAACAAGAAAAGAGATGACGTCCTCCCAAAGGAATTTTTTCCATGCAGACTACTTATGGGAGGGAAGACACCACTCCTTTTTTAGTGTGTGTGTGTGTGTATGTGTGTGTGTGTAATCTATATATGTAATCTGTATATGTTTCCATATATGTTATCTATATGTTATATACTCATGTATATATACAAGGTATGTATGTGTGTATGTGTGTGTTTCATGAATATATGAAAGCATGAAACCTCAACCTAAATTTTCCCCAGAAATTGTGATGTGGCTCACCTGAAATACAGCAGTGCCCCTCTGGGTACTACGAATTCAAAGTTGAGACATGATATATACGAGGAAGCATGACCAGTGCAAGATGAAGTCAGGGTCTTTGAAATCTTGTGGGCCACCATTTAATGTGTATGGCTTTCACTGTATGGATGGTGTTAAGTCCAAAATTCAAATGATATCGCCAAGTTTCTTATGATACTTCCATTTGAAAATTTTCAGCTCCCTCCATTAGAAACATAAACGTATTTTGTTATGTAAACTTGGGAAGTAAAAAACATGGGACAGCATCGTATAAGTTAATGTTTCAGGGAAAGTAAAGGGATGGGGCATCTTGCCTTTCAAAGTGGTTTTTAAAACTCTCATTCTATGTGGAAAGTTTGACATATTGTTCTCTGCCATATGAGCAATTCTTATGTAGCAACCTCAGACGTATCATTAATTGCTGAGATTTAATGTAAATACTTTACTGTTGAAAGTTCTCAAGGGCAAAGAGCTACTGTGTATTCATGAATGAGACACAAATCTAATGCTGTAGTCACACGAATCAGTAGACTCTGTGCTCTCATATGTACTAATAACTCTTTTCAGTGAAGCCATAGCAAGGTGAGAGTCCCTGAACCTTGCAACTGACAGGTTTACTCACCAGCATAACCATTAGGGCTCAAGGTTTTTTCTCTCGCCCACTCCTGAGGACCACAACACTAACCCCTGGCAATGAGGAAATGGTAATAGCGACACATTCTATAGTAATTTGATCAGTACTGATTCTGTTGGGTTGGCAAAAAAGTCCATTTAGTTTTTTCCATAAAATAGACACATTTTTCATTTTCAACAATAACTTTATTGATTTGGATATTTTGAGTATGTCAGCTATCTCCCACATGGTATAATGTTGATTATTCTCAATTAATGTCTTGATTTGATCGCTATCAACTTCGACTGGTCTATCTGACCATGGAGCATCATCCAGAGAGAAATCTCCAGCATGAAATTCCACAAACCAACTTTGACGTGTTTGATCAGTCACAGCACTATCTTCATGAACTGCACAAATCTTATTTTTCTTTTTCTTTTTGCATTTCAGTTGCATTATTACCTTTCTTGAAATAATAGAGCATAGTATGCCAAAATGTTGCATATTTTCTTTCCTCTTCAATATTGAAATGGCTACACAAGAATTCCCCAATTTTGATGTTTTTTTTAAATGCATGCTGATATGATGGCTGCCACAATACGATCTAACAAAATTGTTTCAAATGAAGTTAAAGACAACTAAGCATTACTAGAACTATCTTATGGATAAATAAAAAAAAACGTTTTGGCCAACCCAACACTAACAAAATGGTGGTCAAGTACAAGGGACGCGTCTTTCACTTTAAGAGTAGTTTACAATACACAAATGCTTTATGTACACATTCTTGCAGCATTTAGACCTCAGCTCAGCTATTGTCACTTTACATAAATCATTCATGACCCAGTTCTGAAGCGCCCACCCACTTAAACTACCCGCTCACATATCTTCACCCAGGAGGCTAAGAAAGGACCCCAACTAAGATGTCCATGACCTAGACCCAACAAGCTGTGAATATTGCCCTACCTGGCAAAAGATACTGCAGGAGAGATTAGGTTAAGGGTTTTGAGACAGGAGATTACCATGTCAGGTTCTAGACATTCATGAGCTTTGCTTTTCAATCATCTGTTCAGTAATACAGGAATCTTTCAATAAGATATCAATTATGTCTGTGTTCATTTGAATTGGATTTCCATAACTTATGAACATAAAATTCCGGAATTATACAAAAAAAGTCAAGACCAAAGGAATAGTTTCATGGTATAAACAAATTTTACTAATGGCTGTGACATTGTTCAAAAAATGGTTTTGAATAATTTCAGTGTTCGAAAAAGATATCTAATAAAATTTTTGTGCTTTCAGTTTTACTCTAGAGAATAAAATGCTATTCTCTCTTTTTAACTACTTCTCTAAATATTATTACCTAAGAATGAGTAACTTCAGTTTCACTATAGTGTGTAAGATTATGCAAAATACTCAATAGAGAATATTCAGTAGGCTTCCTGAAGTTAATTGAGAGAGAACATCAGTGTACTTTCTCTCTCAATTATTTTATTTTAATAACATTCCTATTAAATGGCAAAGTAAAGAACAATAGTAAAGAAAAGTTCCTTAAAATTGTTATGGGAGAATATTACTCAGACTTGTAACGTGTATCAATGGCTGAGAAAAGATGTAATGCACACGTGCGTCACCATCCCCACCACCATGACGTTTAAGTCTTAAGATTTTTCAAAGTTCACATTTGAGCACAATGTCATTTTGGGCATTTTTTCATGACCCTGGACTTGGGGATCTTCACAAACTTGGTGGGGGAAAATTGAGTTTCCTAAAAATGTGTATGTGTTCAGGATGAGAAAGGAAAAAGAACTGAGGGGGGCAGTGGACAAGGGAGACAAACAGGTGTCTTCTGTGGCTCCTTGTCCTTAGCGTTCTTATGTATTCATCAGACTGATGATAAATACAAAATTAACAATTTACATTGCAGCTAGATGCATATGATGTTTTAGTAACCTTGTACCTCTCATTCCCTTCCACCAAATAAGACATATCTCTTCTCTTTCTTATCATTATATTATAGTCTGATCTTTAATAAAAAGGTTTTTGCTTTTCAATTGTTCACAAAAGAATCTTACACCAACATCAGATTTAATCTTTCTTGCAGGAACTATGTATTTTCACCTTCAATGACATTGCAAATGATGCCAGCCACTAAAGCAAGGCTTCCCTCCAAACATATAAGCCAGAACGTGGTCCACATCCTCTACCATGATCCCCAAATGATCCCCATCTCCCTGTTTAGACCCTTGTATAATCCTATTGTCTTGAATAAGACTTAATGACTCATGTCTTTTTAATACAATGTGGTAGAGACATCAGGATTTACTTCTGAGATTAGTAAAGAAACTGTGGCTTCCACTTGGGTATTCTTTATTGCTGAAGGGAGTGGACTGCCATACTGTGAGCTGCCCTCTGGAGAGGCTCACGTGGCAGCTGCCTGGCCAACAGATTAACTTTCAGTGCTGAAAAATGCAAATTTACCTAAGCAAGCTGAATAATTGTTCAACCAAAGGGAATAAATCTGGCAAATGTGTACAACTGTATATCTCCATATGCACATCTGTATCTATACTTCCATCATCTATCTGGCTAGCCATGAAAAAGGCTATCCCTGCTAGGAAATGGATTGAGCAAGCTGTTGTATCCTGATACCAGTAAAAATTGACTTCAGGTAATTAATTGCACTAGTTTTGAGTGTGTGTTTGTCATCATTTTCTGATTATGATGTAGCATACGAGTCATTCAGCCAGCACACAGGCTGAAATTCTTACTCCTTTTATTTCCCAAAATATTCCAATGGATTTTCATTGACATGCTATAAATGAAATTGTCATTCCACTCACTGTGTATTTCTGTCTACAGTAATAAATAAACTACTTACATGTACACTAGCATTTGGCCCATGTGACATTGGTATATCTCATTTTACCAATAAAATCATTTTCTCAGACAAACATTCCATCACAGTAAATTTATCAAGTTAATGAAAGTCACTCTGAAGTCTCACAGGTAGTGGCCTCCTATCTTCTCACTGAATGGATGGATACCTTTGCCTTCAATGTCTCTCTTTCAATATACCCTTTTCCACTAATAATAGAAAATAATCCTAAAATCTTATTTTGAGGCCCCAGCCAGTGTGGCTCAGTTGGTTGGGCATCATCCCATGAACCAAAATACCACTGGTTCAATTCCCAGTCAGGGCACATCCCTGGGTTGTGGGACTGGTCCACTAGGGCATATGCAGAAGGCAGCCAATTGAAGTTTCTCTCACATTGATATTTCTTGCCCTTTCTCCCTTCTTTCTCCTCTCCTTAAAATCAAAAATAAAATATTTTTTAAAAAATCTAATTTTGTAGGTAGCCTAACAATTTCTAACAGTTCTACTGAGTTAACTTAGAACTTATAAACTACATTTTGAAGATAGCAGGAAAATATTAACCCATTATGTTTAACTAACAGTTCCAACTGATTAACAATGGCTGAATCATATCGAAGTGACTTAAGTAATGTATTATGTGTACCAACAATTTTAATTAGTATTTTAACAACCCTGATCATCAACCCTGAGTGTTTGTGGGTCAATATTATATTTATGGTCAATATTCTCCCGATTTTTATAAATATTTGTTGGGAGAAAAGGATGTTAATACTTGAATCATAGATGTTAATATCTTGGTATATTGTTGGAAAAGTAAAGAAAATAATAATGTAGACATTTAATTGAAGAACATTTTCTTGATCATTGATATTATAAAATTATAGCAGAAATGTGTATCTTGATTATTTCCAAAAGTTTAAGGGTGAGAATACAAACAAACTAGTTTTTCATTGTGTCATTTTACTGTTACAATGCCTTAATCATAGTAAATACCTTGTCCCTAATCATGATAATTCTGTTGTTGAAGACAAGAGCACAGGCTCAGATGGCATTTATGAGTCACACTGCAGGAAGGCGGGGTTGGCCACTCACAGAACTTAGATATAAGAATGGAAACTGGAAGATCAGAAACTCAAAATAAGTAGTCTTCATGCAGACAACAATTAAATAAGATATTTTACAAGGTATAACCATTCAATAAAGACTAAAGGAAAAAGCTCCCTGGGGTTCCATCTGTATTTAGCACAGAGGACCTGCAAGCCCTTGTTTGTCAGTCACTCCACTAAGACCTCTGCTGAGTAGTGCACTGCTCACCAGAGTGCTCATGCTGTCATGGCATAAGTGGCCACCAGTCCATAAATTTCAAATTAATTAGTTTTTAATGTATCTGTATTCACCAATATACTTCTAGTTTCACTTCGCAGTGCAGTCACTCTTTCTCCTATTAAGCATGTAATTACTATAGTGTAAAAATTAGAAATCTTGCTTTTGGAACAGCTAAAAGATATAGAGAAAGAATGAGTTATAAACTCACTCATAGCAATCACCTGAAGAGTAGTAAGGCAGCAGTTTATTACATCTTTAAATGCAGTGCGCGTCTACTCTTAATGCCCAGTACTAATTACTTAGTACTCTTTCAGCTTCTGGATTTATTATGTCTAGTAATGACAGTATTCTAAAGCCTTTGAAAAAGTGTTCTTAACTTAACTATAGATGCTACCAGGTCATCGTATAACATTTGAGCCTTTCTCTTTCCCCTTCCTATGAAACAATATGCTTCTCCTGCCTTAGAAGAACTTATATGCCAAAGAATGTGGAAGACATCCACTAAAATGTGAGATAGCAAGGACTCATCCAGTTTTTCCTCTATGGAGGAGGTTACATCACATGACCACTAGGGACACTTTATTGTAAAACTGCTTGGACGGAATGGACAAAACAAGCACCTGAGCAGAAAGGAGGGGTCCTGAGATGGCCTGCGTTCTGCAATTTTACTTCCAAGTAACACTGAAAATTGTGGCTATACTGTAATTGTAGTGTTTTCTTAATTTGTGAAATTCATATTCCTATAAGCACAGAAAGGAAATAGATAATACAGTAATATAATTATCCATAGAATAATGCATTTATTGCCACTATTTCCCTTATTAATATTACTATATTTTTTTATTCTACTAAATTTTATTTTACTTGCAGCCCAGTTTCCCCCAATTATTCTTTGAAAAATAATAGTATAACATACACATGTATTGCAGATTTCTTTTTTCCCCCAACAACTCAGCACAACAGAGCTGTGTCTTACTTTAAGACATTTTCATCACCCCCAAACAAAATCTCATACACATCAACCCTTTCATCCCCAGCTCCTGGCACCCATTTATCTAATTTTTCTATGGATTTGCCTATTCTGGACACTTCTTAAGAATGGAACCAGAAAACTAGTGGTTTGGTGTCTGGCTTCTTTCACTTAGCATGTTGTTTTCAGATTCATCCATGTTGCAGCATGTGTCAGTACTTCATTTCTTTTTTATTTTAAATGATATACTTAAATTTTAGGTAGTAGAGCTCAAAGGATTTAGAATTACTGCTGGTTATTGTGAAGGAATCTCAGGAAAAGAATCAAAAGGGTCCCCAAACTCATAGATAACCAATAAGTGATTTTTCTTTCTTATGTGAAAGATGAAAAGAATAGAATATGATCATCCTCCTTTATCAAGACTGCCAAGTGAGATCACTCTGAACTTTCCTATAAAATTCCTGCAGATCAGCTCTGAGTGAGTAAGGAGCCCATCCAGTGCTAAGGCCCGTGTTTATACTTGGTCTCTGTATAAGGTCCAGCAGACTGAATAGGGAGCCAGATATCCATCCTTCTATTTCTCACACCAGTTGTAAGGATTTGCCATTTACTGAGTTCACCAGGAGCTCTCAATCTCTGTCCCAGGGAAAGTAATGAAAACAAAGAGTTAAAACACCCCTTGCAGGAGGGCTAACCTGCGCTGTCTGACCAGCTTTGAAGTCTAGAATAGTTTGATATTTGAAGATTCCCATTTTGAGGTTAAAGATGAAAGTGATGTTGTAAAAATCTTAGTATTACCTGACAGTGCATTTGATAGGGAGGAAAGGAAATCTCATTTCATTGTTCTCATTCTCTTGGAGCTCTGAAGTTTCATTTTCATTGTTATTAACAGAATGGGAGCACAATGCATTCCAGAGGCAAAGCATTTCCTAGTTCAAAAGGCACTAAACCCAAAAGGACTGGTGTTTGGATAGGCAAAGTATACCAGGGAACACACTGAAGGTGAGAGGAATCAGACAGGCAAAACGCACTGGCAGCAAACCAAGAGGTATATTTAGGGATTTTGAATGAGCCAAGTTGGCTGGTGAACACGATTTCTGTGGAAATATAATGGGATATGAGGCATGATAAATGGAGGCTGGAACTGGACTGCAGAGTACCTTGAAAGATATACTACCAGAGAGCCTATAAATGTCATGGAACCATTGAAAGTTTTGACTCAGGAAGCAACAAGATCAAAGGGAATTTTAAAAGATTATTGCAGGGCTATATCTAGGTGAGACTAGATGGAAAAAATGAGAAAGGAGGATCAGGTTGTTGGCAAATCAAGATATAATCAGGCCAGGATCAGGACTATAGGAAAAGGAAAAGGAAGAAAGGGCTGAATATGAGAACTAGAACTATTCAAAGATGAAATATCCAGTCTTGATAAATCTATGTCAGTGGGTAGAAGGCTGGAAGGGGTAAATTTTAAGACTGGTTCACTAGGGAAAAGATGGTACCTACTAAAACCAATCAGAGTTATTATCAGCTGCCTGACCCTTCAGCTGAGACCCTTAATCCCTAGGCACCAGGAACAGAAAGAATCAACAACTTTTTCTTCTAAAATGACACTGGCTTGGGACAAGGGACCATCATACATGTAATTTCTCAATATGCTTCCATTAATGTGGTCTTGAGTCTTTGTTGGTTATTCTCCCATCTTTCTGTCTCTTCTCCTTCTCCCTTCTTTAGTTCAGTTTCCTCTTTCTGAATTCTCCACATTAAATGATTCAAGCTAGCTTTATTTATGACTACTCATAGATGATGTTCATGTTTCATTTCAGCTTCAGGGATTTCATGGAAGACTTCCTTAAATTATCTGGAGGAAAAAGCGGTACATTGGAAGAATATCTATGGACTACAATGGGTACTGGACCTTGCAAGGGGCCCCTCCCTTTACCTTCACATCCAGGACTGTGAGGTCTCTGCCTTTCTCAGAACACCCTCCTGACAGGCATCCCTGGTAGCTCCTGGTTTCCTGTTCTCCATGACATCACCTTGCACCTGCACCATCATGGACCTCAGCTCCAAACTACCTCCTACTCTTTTAGCAAAGCTCATATCCCAAATGATAAACTTCTGAGTTTACTGACTAGCACAAAATCCACAGGAAGACACTGACAGAATTTAATTGGCCAAGTTTATTTCATGCCACCGTCTGACCCAGAGTTTATAGGCCATTGTCCAGCCTGGGGGTAGGATGCCTTTGGGTCACACCTTTACTTCTGTTCCCAGAGATGGAAAGAGAGACACAGTGGTTTTCCAAACCTCACTGTCACTGTGTTAAAGTCTATGCTTCTGTAACAAACTACCACAAACTCACTAGCTAAACAACACAAATGACCTTATGGTTCTGTCTATATCACAAGTCTGACACAGGAATCACCAGGCCAAAATCATGGCTACACTCTCCCCTGGAGGCTTTAGAGGACAATCCATTTCTTAGCTCATGCAGGCTGTTGGCAGATTTAGTTCCATGTGATTGAAGAACTGAGGTCCCTGTTCCCTTCCTGGCTGTCACCTGAGGAATGATTCCAGCTTTCAGGGCCACCCACACTCCTTGCCTCATGGCCCCTTCCTCCAATGTCAAAGCCAGTCATGGGGAGTTAAGTATCTTCTATGGTTTGAATCTTTCCTCCTCTGTCAAAGCATTGTTCTCTGATCATTGCCAGAAAAATTATCTGGTTTTAAGGACTCGTGTGATTAGTTTGGTCCCATAAGGAGAGGTTAGGGTTACTTCCCCATTTAAAGGTCTAGACTCTTAAACATATCTACAGAGAACCTGTTGTATGTGCAGCAACATTCATCAGTTCTGCGAATTAGCATGTAGACAACTGAAGGGTGCCATTATTCTGCCTACGTAACTATCTAGATATCAAAGCCTCTGAAAGAGAGGTAGAGAAAGTTGTCTTCCTTTAGAAAAAGAATGGGTAGGAAAGGGCAGGCTTTACAAACACATGTAGTTTATGGTGGCAGCTTTGTTCATCCCATCCTCCACCACCATCTAAAGCCCATTCTTTTCTATCCTTTAAATTTGGTTGTAGTATAATCTCCTTCAAAACATCTTCCAAACTTGAGCTCGTCCTTTCTCAGGATACATGTTACACTCATGAGCAATGCCACCATTTTCCCCACATTGTTTAAATTAAGTTGTTCGGTCATCTTTTCATTCAGTTCTGAGGTTCTGTTAAAGGAACTGTTGAAGGTGTAAGAGCTCTAAATATAAACAGACATCATGCTGACTTCAAGGAGTGCCTGACTTTCATGAACATTTATTTTGTCTTCTAGCTTCATGAAGGAAGCATTAAACCTTTGGTGCTTTAGCAGAATGCTAAAACAAAGCACCATCATGAAATAAATGAATTACAAATGACTAAAAATATAAAAAATCAGTCTTTAATACCAAAGTGATATATTAATCTTTGATAACTACAAACATTAAAACAGTGATTTAAATTGTCTTCAGAATAGAAGAACTGGCATTATTTACTACATAGATTTGTTATATACATCACATCATTTTGAAAGTATCTTATCAGTTCATGATTACATAAAATTAATAGAACATTATTATTTCTCAATATTACAACTGCTTGGTCCTGTAAATCAGTACATTTACTCTCATCAATGGGAAGTGTCCTGTCAAAATACGTCAAGAATGACTGAAAATTGTCCTATGGTAAAGAATACAAACTGAAAACTTAGAGGTAAATCAATAGATGAGTTCTAGGTATTTGAATATCAAATATAAGCATTTCATACAGGGAGACAATATTTAACTAAAACTTGTAAGACCAGAATTTCACGCTTTTTGTGTTTAACAATAGCTCACTTTTAAAGTAATTCGTAGTTCATCAAAATACAATTGGAAGCATTAAACTTAGTTCAATATAGGGATTTATATTTGCTGTCGAAGAACTAAATAAAAGTAGCATTCAGGCTGATGATTGCTGCCTGAATTCTAGCTCCACCTTCTGCTAGAGGCATATTTTACACTGTAACCAACAACATATAAATGTAGAAAGCTGCAACAAAGCTTTCATGAAACATTACTCATTATTTATACCTATGTACTCTATTTTCCATGTGCTCTATCAGTTCTATTCCACTCTTTTAAAAATGCGTAGTTTAACCTAAAAAAAACCCAAAACTGACTTGATGACCCATTAATAGATCATCAATAGTTTAGAAAACTATTGTTCCAGAACATTCTACACAATTCACCTAAGAACTTAGAACCATTTTCCTCTTTATCAATTCAATCATCTTTAAAAAATAACCTCGTGGTAATTATATTACAAAAGAGGGTGAAACAACTTGCTAAATTATATAAATTATCTTTTATTATAAAAAGTTATAGAAGCCAAAAAGTTACAGTTTTACTTACAGAAATGCTCAAGAAACAAATTCAGACTTTGTTCAATATTTATTATTGTATGTCACCAGGAAAATAAATTATAAACATTTCGATAAATACATTGAAAGATTGTGTGTTTTTGGGTTAGGTTTGTAAATACTCTTAGCTCATAAGTAAACTGAAATGTTATTTTGAGTCTCCAGTGTGAATCAGAATAAACATTCTTATGCATATAAAAGCCTCAATTTGAAAAATTCACTATATTTTTTCCACTAATGAAAGGACACATTTGCCTGAATGAAATATTAAATCAGAAACCTAGGCTTGAAACACTGAAATTAATAACATCTACAAACAGAAAACCTTATCAAAAACTTCTGACCTGGAACCATGACTTGTACAGTCACTGGCATCATGCAAATTTCCATCATTGGAAAAGGACAGACTTTATGGCTGTGAAAATATTCTAAGTATATTACTATGAAATAGAATAATTTTTAAATATAGCTTTGAGTTTAATAAAAGTCGAGACAAAATTTCTTTTGTCAAGTATTTTATTATACATATGAAGTCAATTGCCAGCAATTAATTTACACACATATATTATTTTTATTTGTTAAACTTATGGAAACCTGAATTAAGGCATGAAATTTGAAAAAAGTAATCTACATAATTTAAAATCATTAAGATAGCTATTTTAATGCTCTTACAAATAAAAGGAATAAAACATATTAAAAATGAAGTTTCTAAACATCAAATGCCTAGAAAATCAATAAATACATATACAATTAATTTTTAAAGCCCCAAATAATTTGTATTAAAATCATACAGCCATATTTTTAGATTTCAAAATAGTGTATAAAGAAAACTGAACTTTTGTTACATATTGATCAATAAGTGGTAAATGAAAGCAAATGTGACTTACAATGTTGTTGAGAGCACATAACAAATCAGATATTTATTGAAGAATTTGATTTATAAATCTACTTAGAGTTAATCTAATTTCATCTCAATAAAATTCAGTAATTAATCAAAAACTAATAATGCATTACAACGATGATTAATGACTCTTGGGAAACAATTTACTGTAGTTATAGCAGTTAGTGGGACTGATTATATATAAAAATAATTAAAGTATCTTAAGGCAGCACAGTTAAATAATCAATACATGGATGATAAAAACTATGATCCCAAAATTACCATCTGTTATATTTCTGAAAATATTTATCATATACCCAAATTACAAAAAAATAAATAAATGGGAAAAGCCTCATCATAAACAACAGACTCCATGGCAAATTGGTTTACTCAAAGAAAATCAAGATTGTTAGGGCTTTTACTCAATACAGAAGTTGATTTATACAAATTTTAGGTGATTGTTTCTAGGATCTGGACAAATGAACAATGCAGTTCAGAGCACCCGCCCTCCTTCTCTGTTACTATTTCCTGGCTGGTCACTGTAATAGGCAGCATGCACTATGACTACCACCAATGCCTGCCAACCATCTGCCTTACCCTTCTAGGTACAACCAAGAACTGCAGTCATTTCTCCATCCTTTTCATCTGAGTTGACCTGTGAGTTGCTCTAAACAAAACAATGAGGCTGATATTATGTGTGAAGTGCCTTTCCTGAACTTGAGAGTCAAGGCCTTCGTAAGACTGGCAGCTTCCATTTCTCTGACTAGACCCCACAGACCACCCTGTAGACCTGCCCACAAGCCACATGCCGACAAACTAACAGTCTAGGGTTGAGATCGCAGCCCAACCACCTGTTGAATGCAGCTTCCTGAGGGATGACATGCAGGGCCAGTGAGCAATGGAGGAACAGTCTATATACAGAATCATGAGAAGAAAAACAAAACAAACTGCTCTCACATTAAGCCATTAAGCTTTAAGATGGCTTGTTACACAAGAATAGGTAGTAAAATGATCAGTTTACTTTCCTCACATGGCCTTAAACTCACTTCAGGAAATATCTAACTTTAAGCACAAACCTTCCTGTATAGACTCCAGACTAGGAACCCAATCAGAACATAAATTAAAATGCACAATACATAGGTAATTAACACAATCTGAAAAGACTCCCCTCTAACTATAGCCTTTCTAGGGGATGCTCTAGAGCCTGGTAACTCTGCAAAACTGTATCACTGACTGGCAACAACCCTGTTACCCTGCTTGAGGGAGGGTGTAGAAAAACATAAGCAAGAAAAATATATATGCATTTCTTCATAAATATCTAAATGACTTTGTATCCACAGTGTCCAATCAGATAATTTATAATTTAAAATTTTCTACCTAAAAATAAATAAATAAAAAGCTGAAGCACCATGAAGACAATGATATTCTGGCCTGAAATAAATAAATAAATAAATAAATAAATAAATTTATTTATTTATTTATTTAATGTGTGTCATCATTTTTTGTAGTTTGCATTAGGAATTAAACATAAGACAGTGTCTGTGGAGCAAAGTTAATGGAGAGAAAAGGAAAAGAAAAAGAAAGTATGTTTTCATAGATTTCATTTCTATAAAATACTTTATGGTTTCAAATTCTTTTTCACCCCAAAAGAAATTTGAGAATTCAAGTATGTTAAACAGAGAGTGGTAATACAAAAAGTCTTATGTTTTTGCATGTGTGTGGATTTGTTTGCCTATGTGTGGTTTTACAAGTAGCTGTACCTCACATTTCTTGCACCCCTTTTTTGCTTGGTCTGAAATTTAGTGATGATGGAAAACTCTCACTAATTAGTGTTCAAGTCACTAATGTCATGCCTCATTTTGCTGAACAAACTAGAGTAATAATGCCTGTCCTATATCCATCACAGGAAAGTTGTTCGAATAAGTGAAGTAATATATAAAATATTTCTGAAGACTCCCCAAAAAGGAAGTTGAGGACAAATTAAGAAAATATAAAGCAAAGGATACAGAAGTGGGAGAGACAGAGGTGAAGACTAGTTTATGTCAGGATCATTCAACTTGTGCTTGATCTATGTGGTAAAGGCAGGCCCTTTCATTTGCCCACAGTGTTAATTGTTAGTAATGAGTTTAAATAATCTGTGTCCCTTTCACTTTTGACCCTTGGTCTCATTCCTTTCCTCCAGAACATCACAAAGCACTTCTATTCCACCCCTAGTTCAATTCAGCACAAAAAGCATCTTGTCAAAAACTCAACTAAGACTTGGGCTTCAGACATGAGTAACACATTAGGCAGATAAGGTCTGTGCTCTCACATCCCTCAAGGGCTAGTGGACACAGACACTCGTGTCAACGAATTAATGTGCCTCAATGTGGTTAGCGCTAAAACTCTACGGATGGGGCAGAGACACAAGGAAAACTACAAAAGAGGGTGTGGTCGCCCACCTGGGATGTCAGGCAGGACCTCACCAACAAGGTGTTTCTAGAACTGAGTCTTGAAAGATAATTATGGGAATATGTTTGTGGAGAGATATAAAAAATAAATTTATCGGGAAAAATAAACAGTAACAACTTTTCAATTATTTATAGGTAGCTACTAAGCTTCCAGTTTCTTTAGATTATCAAGAATCTTTTTGTTGTTTAAAAAATTAACTCTTTTTTAACTTCTACCTCTCAAAAGTTTATACTCAGAGTCAAAATCCATTTGAAAAACATCTACTATATTCAGACATTATCTTATTGAATCCTCAAGTAATCTTAAAAAGTAGAGAGTACTAGATAATAATGGAAGAAAAGCAGGTACAGCAGCCTGGTTCCATTTCTAGGCTTATACGCTATCCAACTGAGCAAATTAAGCTCTTCCCATGCCAACGCCTAGTTTAGAAAGTGAGGATGCCCGCTATAGCATGTATTATCTAGACTTGTCTAAGAATGAAATACATAATTCACTTCAGTCCCTTAGAATAAAAAAAATGAACTGAGACACACACACAGGTTGAATTGTTCACTGAAAGTTACACAATTAAGTAGCATTTCCCTGATTTGGATAATTTTTTGTTACCCAAGTCCAGTTCTTTTTCTCCAACATGGTTTCATGAAGATCCCATTTCTTCTTTTGTTTTTTCCTCACCTGAGGATATGTTTTATCAATTTTTTAGAGAGAGAGGAAGGGAGAGAAAAAGAAAAACATTGATGTGAGAAACATCAATTAGTTACGCCCTCACTGTGCAACTTGCGCAACTTGTGATAAAACTTGCAAGCTAGGTATGTGCCCTGACCTGGGATTGAAACTGCAGCCTTTTGGTGCATGGGATGATGCTCTGATCTACTGAAAAACCGGGCAAGGGCAAGATACCACTTTTTAAAGGATGTAGACATGTTGAGGGCATCAAGTACAGCCAACATGACTTTAAAAGTCCTCTGGCCCTGGCCGGTGTGGCTCAGTGGGTTGGACCTTTGTCCCATAATGGAAGGATTATTGGTCTGATTCCTGGCCAGAACACATGCCTTGGCTGCAGGTTTGATCCACATGACTGGAGGCATGATCCCTGGTCCAGACATATGCAGGGGGCAACCACTGGTGTTTCTCCCTCACATCGATGTTTCTTTCTTTCCTTTCCTCTTTTTCTTCTTCTCTCTCTTAAAAACAATGAAAAAAAAGTCCTCAAGTAAGAAATTGATTGAATAAATAAATAAATAAATAAATAAATATGCCCTCCAGACCTTCAGACATGGTTTTATGCCAGAGAATGTCTTTTAATGTAATACTACCCCATATTACACAGGAAACATTTAACCTGCTGTTCTATTTAAGAACATAGCGTAACAATGAAAACAGTTATGTGTCAAAACATACATTTCTACTGGCAAAAAAAAAAATCCTTTTCAGAAGTAAGAAATTTTTTGCTTGGTGGGAAAACATGTTCAGAGAAAAACCTGCATATACATTTGCACATAAGTTTACTCTTGCCCAGAATATTTGAACATATTGTATTAAGGTAAAAACTAGAACAAAAAATGTGGAATCCTGAAACAGCTGACAGGTGTAGGCAAATGAACCATCACACATGACTCCTTTCAACCTCAGAGCTAATTACACCCTAACCCTTTGCAGCTCTGGCCTCTGGTGGTCCTGTGGCAAATTGGGGCAAATTGCTTCTTTTGCCATGACACTGGGTATTTCATGATAGTCAATCTATGTCTTTCAAAACATTTTAAAATGACACCTTACTCATAATGATAATAATTTTCTTAAGTGGTATCCTTATTTATGCACCTGGTTGTGAAATGGGGGAGGGATCTTCTCATTTAGTCTACAATGAAATTATATACAATATCTCCTTCCAATTCTATGAAATTGATTTTGAAAACTTTAAATGAAATCTCTGGGGAAAAATGCTACATAAGTGCATTTAAGCACATATCAAGCCATTTCAGATGTGCAACTACAATTATATAATTATTACTTCACTTTTCACATATATTTTATCATGTGTCTCCTATTAGGTTTCATTTTCCACAAATACTTTGAGTGTCTACTATTATGTAATATTTTGTGGATAGAAATATAAATAAGGCAAAGTTTCTCTATGAAAAAGATCAGGTGATTTTTAAAAAGTCAGACTCCTAAGTCATGATTTCAAACCCTCCATCCACCCATGGATCTTAACAGAACTTTTCAGAATAACTTGCACTAAACTCCATCAATGACCTGATTCATCACTTAAACTCAGCTTCTTCTGAGTTTCCAGATACTCCCTGACCTTCCCCACACCAAGGTGTTTCTCTAATGTTTTCATTTACTTTTCCCAAGGCTGTCTATTTTTTTTATTGCTGTTCAATTACAGTCGTCCCAATTTTTCGCCATTGCTCTCCCCTGCCCTGCCCACCTCTGCTCCCTCAGTCAGTCCCCACCCAACTGCCCATTACCATGGGTCCTTTATACATGTTCCTTGACTAGACCCTTATCCTTCTTTTCCCCATTATCACTCTCCACTCTCCCATCTGGCCACTGTCAGTTTCTTCCTTATTTCCATGTCTCTGGTTCTATTTTGCTCATTTGTTTATTTTGTCAATTAGGTTCCACTTATAAGTGAGATCATATGGTATCTGTCTTTCACCACCTGGCTTATTTCACTTAACATAATGCTCTCCAGTTCCATCCATGCTGTCTTAAAGGGTATGAGCTCCATCTTTCTTTCTGCTGCGTAGTATTCCATTGTGTAAATATACCACAGCTTTTTGATTCACTCCTATCTATCTAAATTCAACATATCTTTTAACAGATCTCAAATAATTGTACCATGATCCTATCAACTAGAAATCAGGTCTTTTCCCAGACCTTTTAAATCACTTGCACGCCCTCCCAGGTTTTGCAGTCTAGCAGTCTAGGTCAGGCAACTCTTACTACTACTATAAGGACACTTCTGGAAAGACAGAGTCTGTATCGAAGTTTTAAGTCCCATATATTCTGGTACAGTACCATACACATACATACAAGGAATTCATTAAGTATTTTTTGAATGAAGTTTTAGAAATAACTAAGACTTTCAGTTAAAGTATGCAACATTTTGTGATACAAAACTGACAAAACAGTCCAAAAGGCCTGAGAATAAGGGGAGTGGTGCTGTGAGACTCAAATCAAATCTGCAGGCCTGAGAATCAGGGAGCGCTGATGACCAAAGGCAGGAGAAAAATGAATATCCTGGCTCCAACAGAGAGAATGAAATTGGCCCTTCCTCTGCCTTTTTGTTCCATTTAGGTCATCAACAAATTGGATGAGGCCCACCCACACTTGGGGAAGGCCATATGATTTACTCAGTTCACCAACTGAAGTGCCAGTCTTTTCCAGAAACACCCTCACAGACACATCCAGAAACGGTTTCACTTGCTAGCTTAGCATCCCTTCATCCAGTCAAGCTGACATGTAAAATTAAGTTACGGAGACAAACTTCGCCTTTCCAGTCTTGCCATTTGTACTTCTCCACCTATGTCACTGGAGGCAAGTTAGGCAAGCAGCAGCACTGACTGAAGTGATATACCTGAACAAGTATATTAAATAGTATGTATTAATCTTGCAACTTTAAAACAAAAATAGTTCATTCCTTTCAAAATATAAACAGAAAATAAAATCAACTTAGCTAACATTGATATTAAAAGGACAATTTAAAGGGTAAAAGGAACATGCTCCACTGGAAGTATCAGAATCTCTGCAAAGTTTGGCATTTTAAGTTTATTAAGAGGTAGCATAGCTTGCAAATAAAGTCACCAACCATTCAGTTTTTCTGGAATTGTGGATGTCCCCAGGACATGAGAATTGCTGTGCTAAAACTGGTAAAATTCTGAGTAGATCTGATGAATTGGTCTTCCTAGTTTGAAAAGAATAAGCAATAATATTTTCATCCATTCAGTGATATCGATCCCCCAAATGGCATTGTGGACTAGGCTGAACTGGAGGAATGTGCTGCATTTTGGAACAGGGAAATGCTTCTCTGTATCAGTGATGTAAGAGGAAGAAATATTGTTTTATATTACCCAGAAATAAATTCTACTTTACCTGGCCCAACAGAAGCTGAGATATTTCCCAATTCACCCCTGAAACCCTGGCAACAACCTACCTATTCTGAGTTTCTGTGAATTATTTTCTTTCAGATTCCATATATAAGCAGGATTATATGATATTTGTCTTTTTCTGTCTGGCTCATTTCACTTAGTATGATGTCACAAAGAGCAGGATTTCCTTCTTTCTCATGGTTGAATAATATTCCATTGTTTATACATGCCTCCTCTTCTTTATCCATTGACCTGTAAATAGATACTTAGGCTGTTTCTATAACTTGGCTACTGTAAGTAGTGCTGCAGTGAACATGGGGTACAGATATCCCTTTTAGATAGTGATTAATCTTCTTTAGATACCTAATCGGAAGTGTGATTACTAGATCATATGGTACTTTTATTTTTAATTTTTTGAGGAACTTCCATACTGTTTCTTTTTTTAAGATTTAATTTATTTAATTTTAGTCGGAGGGGAGGGGGGGGAGAAAGAGAGGGAGAGAAACATCAATGTGTGGTTGCCTCTCGCACGCTCCCTACTGGGGACCTTGGCCTGCAACCCAGGCATGTGCCCTGACTGGGGAATCGAACTAGTGACTCATTGGTTCGCAGGCCGATGCTCAGTCCTCTGAGCTACACTAGCCAGGGCTCCATACTGTTTCTAAATGGTAAAGTGGTTGCACCAATTTATAGTCACACCAACAGTGATAAGAGTAAACCCATCACTTAGATGTTACCTGCTTCAGTTTTCACAAGTCTATAAATACAATAATGTCTCTACATTTTTATAGGGGTATGGTGAAATAAAATAGGCACACCTGTGAAAAATGACTTGGAAACATTACCTGGAGCCTCCTGACATGTCATGCTGCTCACAGGAAACATCCTTTCACCATTATGCCTTTTAGAACTTTAAGATTGTATTTAATATTGAAGAATTAGTATCAAATGACTTTACAAATAAAAAGTGTAAAAATCATCTGATGTCTTAAAACCTGAGGCATAGGGAGACAGCGCTGCAAAGTCTAACTTCAGAATGATGGCCTTCTAATACACTAAGATTGGGAGGGGAAACCAGTCTGCTTGGCACTCTATTTTCTAATTATTACAATATTTTGCCTTTAGCTTGCAGTACAAGTCTCTAAGAAAGTACATGATAGACTCTATTTGAAAAATCACCTTTTACACTAAGGAAAACAGCAATGATTACAGCATTAAATTTTGTATACGATTTTGTCAAGCAATTCAGCAATAAGTGTATATTACTTGTTTCAATTTTTTCAAAGCACACTCTGTATAATTCTATATATCTATCTTACAATTTCCTATAATTAATATACCAAGCAAAATTTTGCCCATAATAATATCAAAAATAGCTGTTATTTCTCTGAGCTAATGGGAAAAAAGTGACATTTAAAACTGAAGCATAACACTGCTGCTCTAAATTTGCATATAAATTAAACCAGAATATGTATGAAACAGGATGATAGGACACACCTGAAGTTCTGCTCAGTGCCAACTGCTCAGTTGCTTTCCTGAAGAAATTCTGAACTCCAAATTCAGAAAAGCAACTGAGCAGTTGGCACTGAGCAGAACTTCAGGTGTGTCCTATCATCCTGTTTCATACATATTCTGGTTTAATTTATATGCAGAAAGACAATGGGGGGTGGAGGGGCAAGGAAGGGGAAGGATTGAATGTGGGAGGTGGAAGGTAGGGGTGGGTAGGGCAGGGGAGAGTGATGGAGGAAAATGGGGACAGCTGTAATTGAACAACAATTTTTAAAAAATAAATTACTTTTTAATTCCAAAACAAGATATTAACTGCGATTTGACTATCATTTTAAATTTTTTGAGCACTAAAAAGCCTGTTTTCCTAAAATGAAAGTCACACACACATATTGATTTTCAGAGTCCTTTTTATATCACCTTAGCTGTTTAATTAAGCAAGAAATTAGACTTTGTAATACACTAATTTAAAATAACAATAAAATCAGAAATTCTGTACTAATGTTTTTATAAAATTTTGGACTAACTTCCAAGCATTTTCCTACCTGTAAAAAAATTAGTTTTTTTTATATTTTCCTGTTATTGTTTTATTAGCTCAATTATGAATGTATAAATAAAGAAAAAACTTTAAACTGAAAGATAATAATACATTAATCCAGGTATTATGTCTCATATTTTCTCTTTCTGGGAAATTTTTTTTCAAGACTCAGAATCTTTTAAATGTAGCACAGAACAGTGGAAAAGACAGTCTCTAAGATATCAAAAACTCTGAATTTGGTTTTAAAACAATCCAATGGCTCCTTTGCTTTTCTAGAATTTAGTTTAGCTTATTATATGATGCAGAATACTCTTTATTAATAATTTTAAGACATTCGCATTTTTTCACTTCCTCATTGTCTCTTGAACTTTAAAATTTGTAGAACTGTAAAAATAAGGTTTAAAGTTTCACCTTAGTGAGTATCTGAGAAATTTGTTAGTTAAATTATACATTTTAATGTCTTATTGATAAAATGTAAATTACCGGAGTATCTTAACGAGAACATGTTAAACGAGAGTCAGACTAGGGTTTCTCCTCAGCAATGTGGATCTCAGACAATGAGGAATGTTTGTGTGATCTCTCCTACTACTTCTATGTCATTTCAAAATTTGGCGAAATCCTAATAGAAGTCAAATAACTACACCTGCTAACTATAGTAAATTCTAGTAAGGCAAAGAAAGAATTTAAGTAACTTTTTTATTGAACTTGTCAAATCCCAGATGCTCTTCTTTTAATGACTTACCACCATTTGGTAATATCAGGGTTTTAATATCTCCTTTCTTATATTTTTATATTCAGCTGCCTCACTATTGTCTACACAATTCACTGCTGTTCATAATGTCCCTTTTATCACAATGAATGAGCACTTTAGTTCAAGAACTAGTCCCTTCGTGACTATGAAATACACAAATATATAAAAAGAGAGGCATGAATACAAAGTGATAGTCCTTTCTCTTTCCCTGCCCCTTCTCTTTGATTCTCAACTCAAAATTTCCAATAATGGAACGGATAACAAGAGAGAAGTGAGAGGAAGAATTTTTTTCCCATGTGTAGCCTCACAATGTAAATCTACAACCAGGGGAGGAAGTTTTATAGGAAAACACATGACTCAGGGCTATGTAAAAACAGACTGTATTAATAGCAAGAGAAGAGAGAGCAAATGACTGCTGTGGTCCTATGGGATGCCAATACCAGAATGACTATTAATGCTGTCTGAATTCTGACAACCAAGTTCCTGGGTGTGTTCTGAGGGACCCATCAGGTGTTGGCCACAGGAAAGGGATGTCATTGCTCACCAGTCCACAGACAATTTGGTTCAGGTTCAAGTTGCTGAGTAGGACCATTAGTGGCTAATCTTTATTTTATGAGTCCCTGGGTTGTTCCTCAAGCTGCATGCCTACACCTGGCCAGTTTCATCACAAGCATCCTGAAGAGGTGTCTCCTGACATCTTGATGTATACCAGTCAGGTATTTTAGTACCTAGCATAAAGTTGGTGACCCTATCTTTCCCTCTAAGGTACAAAAAGGGAGGTATAAAGCTACATGTACCTTATTGATGATGAGTATTGTTATTATTAATAGGATTGTAATGTATTTTAATTTGGTAACCTGAAGCACAAAAAGTGTTTATATTTTGAAACTTTCACTTGACAAAGAGTCTTTATAAAATATATTTATTGACATAGCAATGCATAGAAGGGTTGTTTCTTTTTGAGAGTCGCTTTTAAGAGTTATAACCTAATGCAAAGTGAGGACAGTCTGGGTCTCCCATTTATTTTACTTGCATGACTGGAACTCTGGAAGGCTGTCTCTCCTACTAACCTGCCTAAAGAGCAGAGATGTGAACAGATGCCGAGCAGGCTCCCTTCGCTTAGTCATGGCTGGAGGATGACACAGTGCTATTTTATTATACACTCTTAGAAAGTGATTTTAAAAATTCCTTTTTGAAAATAACTTTAGAATGGCATTTAGAATAACTAAAACTAAACTCCAGATTTATTCAACAATTCACTAATAATTAAAGCCTGAACTCTATTGTGTATTATAATTTTCCAGGTTTGGGACAAGTTTTTTAACACAAATTAGCTCATTAAGTCATTGCACAGGCTGAAGGAAAAAACTGCAAGCAGACCTAAATCTTTGACTTGCTAAGGAAAATCACAGCATGTACACCAACCTTGAGAAAAATGCAGTGATATACTGGAAACTTTGATAAGTTACATGCACCTGAGGAGCATTACCTGAATTCTGGACCAACCAAAAGTGTGTAAGATGTCACAGAAGAATGACAGTCAATAAGGAAAGAGACCTAATAGTGGTAGATACTGGGCACAGCTGATCTACTGAAGACATGGGACACCAGCTCCTCTGTGAGGACAAGGGGGAATGTCTCTTGTCATGTACAACCATGCCACCCAATGAGTTCTTGGAAAAAAAATTAAAGAAACTTGGATGTTTTGCATGTGGTACCTATCCACAAATTATCATCGCCATACGGACAACCTCATAAACCTTACAAAATTGGTACTTCCATACAGCTTATTTCACAGATGAGGGCTCTGAGAGCCAGACTCACCCAAGTTCATGCAGCTAGAAAGGGTGGAGTTCAAATGGACAGTCTCACTGCAGAGCCTGTGGGTTCAGCCATCATGCTTTCTGAGTGCCACACACACTCTAATGACAATGAGAAAGTAATCCTGGTGGGTGGTGTTAGAAAGCATCCATCTGTGTCCCTCCTCCTCCAAGGCCAGCTCTTTACCCCAGGCCACCAACCATGCCTCATTCCTTATACTGTGGCAACAGTCGCCTGGTCATTCATCCCATGTGCACCTAGTCACAACCACTCAGGTCTCCAAGCAGAGCCAAGTTCAGCTTTTGGGCTCTTCCCAGCTCTCCAACCTCCCTGCAGATCACTGCCCCACATCAACTTTGCTCCAGGCACAGCATGGTTGAATCTCAGTTTCCGAAGGTGCTAAGCTTTTCCCAACTATGTCTTCTATGACAATCCCCTCTTTCCTTACCCAGAAATCTCATATTTAGCTTTGGATTTCGGCTTCAGTTTCACCTCCTCAGAGAAACTTCTATGCCACCACTCTCAGTTTCCCCTTGTAAATCTCTTTCACCCTGCCCTGTTTCTGTCTGAGTAACAAGGATCTGCAATATTTGTTGTTTCTCTCACCAACTTGTAAATCTCTTGACAGCAAAGACTACAAATTCCATTCACTACTCAGACCTTTGGTTGGAGCATAGTGCCTGGTACAAAGTAGACGTTTATATGATGAAATAAAGAAATTAAAAGTAAGGAATAAAGGGAGGGAAAAGGAATGGAGGGAGGCAGCAAGGGAAAACAAAAGGGAGGAAGATGTGAGGGAGGGGAGGAGGGGGGTGAGGGGAGGGAAGGAGAAAAGCTCATTCCTGAGTCAGCTCTCCCTGTCTTCGTTGATGGTGTTGCCTGCTTCTCAGGGGTCCACCCTGGACCTTTGCAGTTAACTTCAGGGTACTGGGCCTTCTTCAGTTTGTCCCTGTCAAACTTAAACTGAACAAATAAAGAAATTGTTTTTCTTACACAGCAGTTCTCTCCTAGCGCCAGGCCATGGCTACCATTTCCCTATTTTACTGTAGCTTCTGAGTACTAACCCATGATGTTACGGTATTCAGGTCTCGATTCCATCATCTCTCTTTTTTGTCAAGCTCTTTCTGCCTTTGCTTTTCAGAGCTGCACTTTTTCTTTTTCAATTAAGACTCCTCCCAGGCTGTACTTTAATTATTAAAAAGTTCTTTGTAGTGAGGGTAAATCTGCCTCCCCACCACCTTTATCCATTGATCTTGATTCTGCATCCTGACACTGCCCAATCCTCCCTCCCCGTCACTGACCAGCACCCCTCCAGGTTCTGTAAACAGGTACCGTGCACAGCCCAGCCTGCCCTTCTCTAGGCCAAACACTTACTTTAATATTAATAAATGTGCTTATGGAAACACGCCATCCCAAGCTATTCAAGCATCGTAGGCGGATAGGTGACATGTATGTGCACAAACAGCTAATCACAGTGTTGGGTAGGAGAAACTGTTGGGAGGTTAAGAGCTCCTCAGTGTCTAATCTGCTCCCTTCAAGCATTTTCTGTGAAGCCCTCTCTGAATCAAAGCCTCCACGCAGAACTGGCCACATTGCCTTTAGGCCACCAGTACAAAACCTGCAAATTTCTTTCAGTAAAATTATTTGTTCATTACTCACTTTGAACTGATAGTGAGTCAGAAGCTGTTAATTTCTTTTCAATATCAATTTTCCTCTTGTTTCTTAATGGACAGGGACTTCTCAGTGGGTTTCTGAGTTTCTGTACACCTTATTAGCAGAGACACTGACAGCCCTTGGTTCTAGATTCTCTTTCCAAGGATGTTTTTGTTCCAAACAATTTTGAAGTAGATTCATTGTTGACCAGTCTAATTATAGAGACCACATTGCCCTGTAGTACAAAGTTCAGGCAAGTTTGTTTGCAACCCCTTTAAAAGATGTAGGCTTCCTAAGCTCAGGGTTCCCTAGTTGTGACGTATGCTCTACATGGGTAGCACCCACCAGAGTCACTCCATATCCTTCCCCATGGGTCTTAAGCACAAGAGTAACTATATGCCCTTAAAAATCATGCTGCCTGCTGTTTTATTCATGTGGCAATGAACCATGGAATCACCTTGTGACATTCCATCATCCTGAAGAATTAAACTGCCCTATAGTAGCATATGTTCCCTGAAGAAACTTATTTTGTTGTAACAGTGTTGCACTTAGTCGGAGCTCAACAAATATGTTGGTGGGAATTGATCATAGGAAGGACTTTCAATGTTCTAGACTCAGGAAGTCAGCAAGTCAAAATCAGCGACACCACATAGACACTTATTAAAATTTTAGAAGACAACCTAACACACCAGATCAGAGCCATGAATATACAAAATTCTAGACAGAACAATTTTCTGGAAGATCTAAATTTCACATTATTTAATTTTTAAAAAAGATAATTGATCAAAGATATAACTTATTTACAATTATTTGATTGTATACTTTCATAAGTTAACTAAAATCACCAACCAGGTAAAAATTTTTTGTCATTCTTGTTTAGAATATATATAACTACAAATCAGCCTGTCTACAATAATATTAACAAACACTAATCAATAATTTTAGCAATCTTGGTCATCATTGCTAGTAATTCTTCAACAATGAATTAAAATATTAGCCCTCTATTATTAACGGTTTGCTTTTTTCTATGTAAAATGTATTTTGAGGAGAAAGTGCCAAGTAAGATGCAGTGTTCCAGGATATACACCATAGTCAGATGCCTCAATGTGAATAGTGACAACTGCTAGCTGAGAGGCCTGAGCAAGTGAACTCATTATACCTCACTTTCCTCAACCAAAGAATGGGAATAATAATTACTAGTTGATAATACCATGAGCAGTTGTTGAGCTAACAAATATAAGGGCTTTGAGCAGTGCCAGGCACACTATAAACACGATTTTTATTAATCAAATGAAGTTTTCTCCAGATAAGCATATTCTGCTTTGATGACAATATATTTACTTTTCAGGTGGAATCAGAACATGTCCCAATAGTTCAATCCAAGAAGAGAATCAATTCCAGTTATCAAATTATCAGAATTTGTTTTATTTGTTCATGAGTAAATTACCAGCTTTATAAAAACTTGATAAGAATTTGTCCTCCTCTCCATCATGAAAACATCTTAATTTCTGAAAAGATGCTTTCCATTAACTAGGGATTGTCAAACCTTACAACAACAAAAAAACTAACAAAGTTTATGTGGCTTCCGGCAGTTTTGAGATGTTGCCCCCGCAGCACCTGTAATAAAGAAAGCTGCTACATGTGACAAGGCAACCTGTGTCTGCCATGAGAACGACGTTTTTTCCACCTTGACAGCCTAGGTACAGTCACAGATGGTTCACAGAAGAGCCTCTAATTCCAAGCCTCAGCTTTTAGCAGGAAACAAGGTGCCCTGCTAAAGATTGTCATAAAACCAGTCTATGCAGAATTCACTACATTTATTTTCAGACCTGAAATTAACACACTGACAGTCACCAGCTGCCACCATGCCTGTGCCTTCTGCTTTGTGGCTGCTGTCACTCTGTGGCAACTCATAATGTGTTACCGCACTAAGCCCCATGGCACAAGCTCTCTCATCCCTCTTCTCCTCTTTCACACCATCACTGCCCTGGCTGCTCAAGGCTTCACCACTCTCCAGTCTCCCTCACTGCTAAGCTTGGTCAACACTCAGCCTTAGTTTCATTCACTGGGTCCATCATGAATTTCAAGACATAATAAAAAGAAAAGTTCTTCTCTACAGAAAACATGAGACCTTCTGCTATAAGGTAAGCAGTAGCTGGCTGATGTGATATGAAGCAAACCTAACTGTGCACCTAGGATGCACATGGCCTCATGAAAAAATCTGGTTATAGGGATATAAATATCAAAGGACAGAGCCTGCCTGAAGAAACCTGTAGCCACTGAAGAGAAAAAAATACACACACATGCACATGCACACACAGATAAATACCATGCAGTGAAAACATTTGCAACAAAATAGTTTCTTGGGTAAGATGCATGGACAGGATCAAACTCTGGAAATCACCACACAGATACTTTAAAATAGTTCCCAGTTTTCATTCACTACTGAATGTCACACTGTCTGAGAAAGAATATACCTTCATCTTTGAAAACAGATCATTATTGCTTTATGAAAGAGGAAAATATTCAAAAAATTTTAATCTTACTAAATGATGTACAAGCAATTTCAGATTAACTTTACAATTAATGTTTTCCTTCAGGCTCATAAATTTACAGAGATTTTCCACTTCTGTATATTTTTGAAAGAAACTTTTTTCTGAGATGATATTATTTCTCATATATGTTATATTTCCTAAGTTTATAAACTCTAATTTCATATCCTCCAGTTTTATGTCCACTCATATTCTGAGTCTTTGAACCCAATCAAGGATCAAACCCCCATCACAGGCATGTACCCTGACTGGGAATCTAACCAGTGACCATTCACTTTGCAGGATGGTGCCCAAAAAACTGAGCCGCATGAGTAAGGGCTCTCTCCTCTCTTAATTATCCTTAGTATCTACCACCTGCTCCCTCCCCTTCCCATCCTTCTCAGCCTCAGAGAGACATGCTTCTTCCTCTTTTCTTCTCCCCAAGAGCAGTGCCTTCCAAGATCCACTGGTGTTTCTGAGTCCCTTTAAGATCATTCCTATGATTCCTTGCAGCCAGTGCTGTGATCCACCAGGGAAAATAGGACATTTTAGAAGGCTACTCATTAATAAGCTGATAAAGAGGCAACATTAAAAACTAAACACCAAAACTATAAATATCAAAGTTATTATCTTGTGATATTCTGATTGTAACTGTTAGCCTCAGAGAAGAGAAAAGCAATTCAGTGAATCAGTGTTAAAAGGCAGAGGCAGAGTTAGGATTGGGAGAAGGAAGGAAGGAGGATTATTTCTGAACCTTGGTTCTGGTACAGGACAGAAAAAGGAAGACTTCAAAGCCTCATGCTGTAAGAAAGGGAGATTGATAATAGACCCCTATGTATAAAGCAGCTCAGTTCCCTAAACCAATTTGCCTAAATAACTTCTACTGTATTTCAAACACTTCTGAATATTTTTATGTTGATAAAAATGCCTTATGATAAAAATGAAATTACATTAGAGTTAACTAAAAAGTACAATTTGTTACAATTAAATGAAATTAACTGTTAAAGAATGCAAACAGTAAGTGAAAATTTCTTGAAATGTTCAAAACAGATACATAAAAAAGCCCAAGTAAACAAAACAAAAATTTCTAATATTTCTAAAATGTTTCAAATTCAGTAAATAGTCTAACAAAATTAGGTCATATAGCCTTTAAAAAAATTGATTTTAAGATGTTGCAGAGTTTAAAAGTAATTCAACAAAATGAAACACAGCCTATGAAAATACAGAAATGAGAAAATATTGGGTTGGTCAAGGAGTCCAGTTTTTTCTGTAAAATGAAAGACAAATGTTTCATTTTCACGAATAACTATATTGATTTGGATAATTTGAGTATGTTGGCTTTCTCCCACCTAGTGCAACATCGACTGTTCTTAGTTAATGTCTGGATTCGATCGCTACCAACTTCAACTGGTCTGCCCCACTGTGGAGCACCGTCCAGCGAGAAATCTCCAAAACAAAACTTCACAAACCACTTTTGACACATTTGATCAATCACAGCACCTTCTCCATACACTGCACAATTCTTTTTTTTGCATTTCAGTTGTGTTTTTGCCTTTCTTGAAATAATAAATCACAAAATGCTAAAATGTTGTGTATTTTCTTCCATTTCAATATTAAAATGAGTACACAAAAATTCACCAATTTTAAGTTTTTTTTAAATGCAAACTGTCACAATACAATCTAACGAAATTGTTTCAAATGAAGTTAAGAAACTAAATACTACTAAAGCCATATTACAGGAAAAAAAAAGAACTTTTTGGGCAACTCAATATTTGCAAATCATATATCTGTTAAGGGGCAATACCCAAAATATATAAAGAACTCATACAAATAAACAGTAAAATAAAACAATCTGATCAAAAATAGTCAGAGGAACTAAACAGACATTACCAAAGAAGACATACAGGGGGTCAACAGGTACATGAAAAGGTGCACAACATCATGAATCATCAGAGAAATGCAAAATACAATAAATTATTTTTTAAAAATCCAACTAGTCCTAACAAAAACCACAAGGAGATAGCACCTCTCAACTATCAGGTCAATAAGACAAGAGATAAATATTGCAACAATGTGGAGAAAAGAGATTCCACATGAACTGTAGGTGAGAACGTAAACTGGTGAAGCCGTTAAAACACAGATCCACTATATAATCCAACAGTCTCACTTTTGGGAATATTTCCAAAGGAAATGAAAGTAAGATCTCAAAGAGAGATCTGCATCCCCACGTTTATTGCAGCATTATTTCTGACAGCCAAGGTACAGAAACAACTTACGCGTCCATCAATGGATAAATGGAAAAGAAGGTGTGGTATATACATACATGCAATATTATTCAACCATGAGAAAGAAGAAAATCCTGCCATTTGTGATAACACGGATCAACCTTGAGGGCATTATGCCAAGTGAAACAAATCAGACAGAGAAAGATAAACACTGTATGACCTTATTTATATATGGAATCTAAAAGAACAAACTCACAGAATCAGACACTAGAATGGTGGTTACCAGGAACTGGGGGATAGAGGAAAAGGGGAGATGTTGGCTAAAGGGCACAAACTTCCAGTTTATAAGGTTAATAAGTTCGGGGGTGGGGAGCTAATGCACAGCACAGGGATTATAGTTAATAATACTGTGAATTATATACTTAAAAGTTGCTAAGAAAAGAGATTTTAAATGTTCCCAGCACACAAAAAGAAATGGTAATTATATGAGGTAATGCAGGTGTTAGCTAATACTACAGTAATAATCGTTTTGCAATATAAGTGTATCATCTCAACATGTTGTACACCATAAACTTACACAATGTTGTATGTCAACGAAACTGGAAAATATAAATTAAAAAAAATCTTACAAATCAATAATAAAAGGATGAATGATACCAGGCATAAATGGGGAAGGGCAAAAAAAAGTAAATTTACAAACTAAAAATAAATATGTTATTTTTTTTTAAATGACAGGAAGGGAAAGACATTCCAGTGAAGGCAAACACTCACTCAAATGTGTTAGCTTTTTCCAGATAAGGAAACTGAACCTTAAAGATGTTAAATAACTTGTCCTCGGTCATCCATATTGGTCAGTTAGGGGAGGGATATTTATATCCGTCAAACCTATCAACCCAAAATTTCTATTGTTACAGATCAAGTATTTAATCCCCATGCTATATTGGATCTTGATCATCAGATGATCAAGCCTAGAGATCTAGGTGAAGAAATCTTGAAGAAAGATGTATTTTTGTTGGAGATATGAGACAAAAGCACATCATTGTGTCATATGAAATAGGGGGCAAAAGAAGTTACATTCAATAGTGTTCTTAGAAGCAAAAATTCATTTTTTTCAGAGAGACCAAAAGACAAATGGACAAATGGCAAACGTGCCAAAGCTAACAAAAGGTCGAGCAAAAAGAATTAATTAGCATGAACAATTTAATGGTGAATTTTTTTCCAAAAATCCCTAATATACTGAAAATTCGGGGAGTTATTTAGCTATCCTTTATGATATTTCTGTTTGCAATCTGTTCCATGGATAGGTAGAAAATAAATAAATAAAAGACTGCAAAAAAGAGGAAAAAGGCAGGAAAGGCAAGCTAATTAAAACTGCAGCAGGGTAATCCAGACAAATGAGACTGGAAGGCAAGTGCACATCAATGGTACACTGGCTGCCCAAACTCTGAAGCACAAAAGTAAACAAAGCCACTCCCCAGCAGGTCATAGGAAGTGACTAAATGATATTTAGCCACATTATGACATTTTTAACATTATTTTATCAGTTGTGTTAGAACAGACTAATGAGAAAGATAAAGAGACAATCCACTTGGAAAGTTAGCTCATCATCAATACAAAGGAATGTTCAGAATATGATGATGTTGGTACCAGCACAGAAAAAGAAATGGATGGGAGAAGTAATGGGACTGGTAAGCAGTGAGGGTGACTAAGATGAGAAAAGGTAAACCTCACAGGAAATCTCAGTCCTTGAGTTTGAATGACTGGAGGACTGAAGGTGGCAACACGTGAACACAGAAGCAGTGTTATTTTTCTTTGCTTTTTCAAAATGTCAAAACTCAATATTAGTTCTAACTCTACTCAGTTCCTAAACTAAAGATACAAAAGCTGAAGTGAGTTAAGTGCTGTGAGCCACTTAGTTTCTGGATTTGGAACTAGTCTAGCCACCTTCCATCTGTGACAGTGTTCCAGGATATGCAGACTCAAGACCTGCCACAGGAACATACATCACTACCACAGCCATCAGGCTCTTCCTACAGAATGAAAGCACCTTCATTTTTCTCTCTTTGTAAAAGCACATCAGAAATTAAAATCAAATATAGAAACTACTTATAACTTAATTGTCAAGGGATTTTCCATGCCCACAAACATTAATCTCATTTACTACTTTTAATGGCTGTATTTTTATGCTACATAGTTTTTAACTAGTCCCTTCCTGAAGGGAATTAAAGATGTTTCAAGCATTATGATCTTATAAATCATAACTGTATAAAATGCCTTTGTTAAACATCATTTTTATTGATTTGTAAAACTATCTCTTTAGAGTACATTCCTGGATATGTGTGTGTGTGTGTGTGTGTGTGTGTATACACTGTTTAAACGTTTTTCATATACATTACTAAGCCATAATCCAGAAGGAGTCTACCAATTTATATGCTCATAACCGTTACATTCAAATGAGCATTTTCACACACTTGGAAAACACTCTATATTGTTAACTTGAAAAAAGCCTTCAAATGGGTAGGCTAAAATGAAATTTCACTATCATTTTTGCATTTATTAGATTTATTAACATATTTGAATGTATTTGCATATTTTATTGGTTATAAACTGTATCTCACTTATGTGGAAAACAATGTTCACAGTCATTTTTCATTCAACTTGTATAGGTCATTTTACAGTAGAATATTTTTAAGTTTTATGTAGTCAACTTTATCTTTTCTCTTTGAGTTTTTGTTTTAGGCATTACTACACCCTGTATATTCTAAGTCACCCAAATTTAGTGTTGGTGGTTCTTTTGTTTGTTTTTACAATGAAATCTCCTGTGCACCTGGAATTCACAGTGGAATACGGACAGACTAAAGGGACCATTAGACTTACTTCTTTCTCAGATGACTAGTTGGTTTTATCAAGCCCTCTTTTGGAGTATGTGTCTTTTCTATGATTACCTGAAATGTCACCTTTATCAAAAATCAAATGCCTATATACCAGATACATTTGACAAATCTACATGGTTGTACTTCTTCCTCAGTTTCCTGAACTGCACTCCAGTTACCTAAGCAGAAGTAGGAAAGTCACCCAGATTCTGCTTTTGGCTGTCTCCCAGGGGACAGGGCTTGTAATGTGCTAGTTATTCAGTGAAGTGTATCTGAATAGGATGGAAAGACTATGTTGAGAGAGAGTTTAATGGACTTATTCATAATCCAGCATCTCTGGAGATATTTGCAGATATAAGCAGGTAACTTAAGTATGTAAGACATAAATAGAATTGTATACATTTACTTAGGTGCATATAGATAAAGAATTAATTTTTAAAACTGAAATAATAATTTTTTGAAAATGTCCTTTCTCCTCCTCTTGAATCACTGTCATAGCTGGTATTCTTCTCTTGGGGTGGCCTCGATTCAGGGCATTGCATAGCGAGTCCAGAATGATCACACAGAAACAAGGAATAATTCATAACCTCTTTCCAACTGGACATAGTTAAGTCCTTTTTCCATAGCCTTATTTCTTTCTTCAACCTGATAATTAAAAATTTTTCCATGTTGTGTCACAGTTCCTTATCTTTTCCCACATCTGGATGACCCCTCCCTCCCTTACCCATCTGACACTTCCTTATTTTCAGTCTTAGCGCTAGCCTCACCCCTTACACAAAGCCTTCGGTGAAATTCCTGGAAGAGATACTATTGCTCATTGGATGTCCTAGCCACATTCCTGTGTCTTTATGATTCTCTCCCAGAGCTCTGTAAGAGCCCATTACAATTGTTTGTTTAGATATCACTAGCATCTGAAAGAGTGCCAATATATGGAGGTTCAAAAATATGTGTGGGCTGAATTAAGGCTGTTTAACATGAAAATTAAGAACACAGGGCCTTAGAATCACTGAGGCTTGGGCTGAAGTACCACCTCTGTTATTTAATGGTTGTCTGACTCAGTAACTTCCTCTTACTCCATGAGATTCTGTTTCTTAGTCCGTAAAATGCAGATAATGAAAACAAACATGCAAGAATATTATTAGAATAAACTGAGATAATGTAGGTAAAGGATTTAGTACAATGTTTGGTATAAGGTATATGCTGAATGATGTTAGCTATTAGTAGTACACAGTAATATAGTAGGACAAATGCTAGGGGAAAAACATCCCCCTTTCTTCAGGATTTGTATTAAATCTTCCTAAGGAGAATAACTACAGAATAATATATTACATAACTAATTTACACATATATATTTACCTTATGTAAGTTTTAAATACTAAAATTAGTTTTTGTTTACATTATTCATAGGCTAATTCATGGAATTCACTAACATAGTAAATTAAAAGAAAGGCAAGTAATGTTTATGTATGGTATTTTTGTTTAATATTTTCCTCATCCAAATTAAATGAATGGATTGTGTCATTTTCCCAGATTGTTCTAGAATACTCAGTACTTATTGAACAAAATGGAAATTTTCCTTAATTAAACCATATGAATTATTACATATTTTTTTAAATTAGGAATTTGAAGCAATTTCCAAATTGTTATGTGGTCTGTTGCCACAGAGATTAACAACAAACCCTGTACCTGCAGGCTCTATTAGTTTATATTTTGTTTGGTTAAATATAAATTATTTCATTTATTTGTTGTTTATGTCCTAGCTATTTCTCCAATTAATTTCAGGTGGCAAACAAAATGGATGTATAAATATTATTATGGTAATTGTCTATTTCATTTATATCACACTCAAGTTCTCAGATTTTAATTCTGCAAACACTCTTATTATCCTATATCACATAACCATATTTCTTATCATGGGAGAGAGCCATTGCAAGTCAGAGACCAGGAGTTCTAGGTCCACTCAGCCATTACAAGAGGACTGGACTTCAGGGACCACATAACTTCACCTATAGAATAAGGAGGACTAACAGGAACTACCTCAGTGTTCATTCTAACTATAATTAATCTTTCTTCTAAAAGATCCATTCTCTTGGACCTGAGTGTTAACGACCTGAGTGCCTTAGAGAATAGACTAGAAAAATCCACAGAATAACATACATTCCTACATGTCTGGGCTTGCGTATGTGTGTATATACCTTTGTGTCTGTGAGTTGTTCTGTCCATGTGTGAATGTGTAACTGTGTGTCTGTGTGCATACATGTGTGTGTATGTCTCTGCGTGTACGTCTGTGTGCCCATGAGTGTATGTCTATGTGTTGCTTTGTGTCTGTATGAATGTCTCTCTGTGTGTATTCTGTGTACATGTATTTGTGTATGCATGTGTGTCTACGTCTATGTGTCTGTGAGTGCATGTGTCAGTGTGCCCGTGTGCCTCTGTATGTGTGCATGCATGTGTGTATGTGTGCATGTGTACATGTATGTTTGTACACACATATGTAAAATGAATCAGTGATGAGTCGCTGACATTTAATGTAGCCAATAATGCTGTGCCCTTCCTCCTCCCTGCAAGTGAAATACAATGTTTCCTCTTTTTCAGTTTCACAGAATTTCTTTTAAATAGTGATGTTCTTACTACTTCTATTAGTACACAAGTATTGCAAGATTCTGTCAGTTCACATCCTTGATTCAATGTCAGACTTATTCTCAAGCTTCATGCTTGCTCAACATCTACAGTCACATATACTTGGGCTAGCAGTGCTCTCAAAGTTATTCTATGCTGGTCATTTTGTACGTGCTCTTGCATACGTGAAAACTCCCCAATAGCTCTGCATTATGCCTGTTGAAGTATTTAGCTCACTGTGTAAGGTGATCTGCTTATCAGTCTGTGTTCTCTGCTTAAATCCATGTTCTCTGTGGGGTGGGAAGGTGTCTTTCAACATGTAGTGGCAGGCACAAAGCAGTTCTTTGATTCATATTTGATTAACAGATACATAAATGTCACAGATGATAATAATAATAATTTAAAAAGTCAAAGAGGGCAAAATGTTTTCTAAATCACTATTATAATAATGATTAAACTAATTTCTAAGACTTGATGCCTGGTTCTTAATGGACCATCACTATTATAAGCATAATTAATTTTTATCAACTTTGTAACAGGGCAGTCATGAGAAATGGTTGATTAAGAAAAATGCCATCACAGAGTGTGACTTATTAATGAAAGGATTTACAGATGAAAACATAGTAACACAAACATTTTAAATAAATTTAAAATGGTAACTGTGAAATAGATTACATAAATTTTGCCTCACAAGTACTGGTTGAATTATCATTTTTTGGCTGTACCAACAAGCAGGTATTCGTTGCATTCCCTCTTAATAAAACTCTGCATGAGACTGAACTAGCAAGAATTACATACGAGGTTTTTAGAATGATAGCACTGAGAATAGGGGCTTTCAAACCATTTTTATCACTATGTTTTCAAGAAATACATTTTTCTGGAGGCCCAATATAGACAGGTAATATAAGTATGTAAAAATACATAACTGAGTCAAGTTTCATAGACATGTAAGGTAATCTATTTTCAAAAATACTATAATCTCTGCAAACATACTTGAATCATCACATTTTCTCAACAGACTCCTCAACAATAAATTCTCCTAAATTTAAAAATTTAAGTTGGGTGATGAGTTGAGTAATAGTCGCTTTATTTTTAATGAGTAATAAGAACAGATTAAACTAATAAGGATAAAAGAAGTTGTAAATGATAAGTCTGGTCCTCAACAAATATCCAAATAAGAGATTAAGGTCTAATCATAACAAACATGACATTTGTGAAGATATAAAGACGGAGAGTTTACCTGAAGAAATGCAGCACGTCTTTGATCTAAACAAACAGGTAGCCATGATTGCCCCTCTATCCATTAGTAGCACAATTATATTTTTTATATGCTGCTACCTAGAGTAATAAGCTGCTTGGCTCTTAATAAACTCACTAAAATAATGACTTCTTATTTCTTCTTCATCATTCATTCTTCCAAGGCATATTGGAACTGCATGTATCAGGCACAAGGTCGAATGATGAAGCCTCGGTGGAGAAAAAAAGAGACATGGTTTCTGTCTTCATGGAGTAGTCATTCTGAAGGTGCAAACTGATAGTAGCCAAGTAAACAAGCACTCACAGCCTAGACTATGCTATGTCAAAGAACTCACAGCACAGACTGTGTTGAGCAGCACATAAGGACACAAACCATGTGCTAAGAGAGAGAAACACTACGATGGAAGAATGTCAGAGATACACAGGGTTGCTGGCTTTGAAGTCTGGAAAAGGGCAGGGAGCCCAGGAATGTGAGTAACCTCTAGAAGCTGAAAAAATAACAAAGGACTTCTGATATGATGTTGAACATGGGTGGTGAAAGACATCTTGTCTGTTCGCAGTCTATGAGAAAGTCAGGATTTTCCTTATTAAAAATATGTTGCATTAGAATGGCATCAGAGGAATGGCCATGTAAGACATCCCCCAGACTCTCTCCTTGAAGTTTCAACAATTTAAACAGCTATAACTCAACAAAGGATTCCCTACCCAATGCATAAATATGACTAAGAGATCTGCACGTTGAAATACCTAAAGGTGGGCAAGTGGAGCAAAATGAGGAAATGAAAAGAGAGAGGGGCTCATAAGAGCGAAGGATACAGCCCAGCAACCAAGAGTTCACAGTAGGGCTCTGTTGGAGAGAGGAAGAATCTGGTGGTAGCTGACATTCGCTTCAGCCAGGAGGAACATAGACTCAATAGGTAATCCTGTAGGATCTGTGGCTGTGCTGAGGGACCTGGGCATGGAAACACAGCATGACAGTGTGTCCACAGTTGTTGGGCATTTGGCATTTCAGACAGAGAAACAAAGCCATTGAGCCTGATTGCCTCTCTTTTGCCTCCCAAAGTATGCCACCCTTTGCCCTTGGTGTAGGGTGGCAGAGCACATTATCTGCAAGCCCCAGACCTGGCACTGAAGAATCACATTTCTCCCTGCGTGAAGGGTGCACTGTATGGTCAATCCCAGGATCAAAGAGTAGGGATCCCCAAAGAAGATCGAGGTCACCATTAGTGGAGGATAAAACAGCAAAGAAGCTGGAGGTTCTCCCAGTCCCTCGCATCCTGACATATTGCAGTTATGTTGACAGCAGCCAGTCAACACAGGTGTTTCATAAAGCTAAAAAGCTTGTGGTCAAGCACCACCTACTGGAAAAAAGTAGAAGGACCTCTTCATATTATTTGGCTAAAGAAGTGTTACCCACACATTGATACCTATACAGAAAAGGAACCCAACAAATACCATGAATAACCAAGGCAGTGAGGCAGTTCAAAAATAGAATGAAGAATCTACAGAAAATATACTTAAAGACAAGGAAATATGTGACATAAATGATACAGAATTCAATACTGCAGTTCTGAAAATACTCAAGAAGGTGCAACAAATATGCACAAGCAAGTTAGCAACCTCAGAAAACTTAATGAACAAAATATGTACTTCACCAATGGGATTGAAACTTTAAAAAAGAACCAAACAGAAATTTTGGAGATAAAGAATTCAGTAAGAGAGATAAAAAATGAACTAGTGAGCACAGAAAATAGAGCAAACCAAATGGATGAAAGAGTCAATGTTATCCAAGACAGAAATCTAGAAATGATGCAAGGAGAGGAAGAGATAGACCTGAGCATTAAAAAAACAATGAAAAAGCTCTACAAAAACTATCTGGTTCCATCAGAAAAAGCAATATAAGACTAACAGGCATAACAGATGAAAAAGAGGGAGAAGGGAACAGAGAGGCTATTCGAACAAATAGTGATGAGAAATTCCCAAACTTATGAACAGAATTAGATCCTAGAACCCAAAAATCAAATAGAACATCTAGTTACCTCAATCCAAAAAGGTCTTCTCCAAGGCACACCGTATTAAATCTCTCAAAAATTAATAACAAATAACAGATTCTCAAGGCAGCCATGGAAAAGAAGAAAGTAACCTATAAAGGAAAGTCCATTGGGTTATCATTGGACTTCTTATTAGAAACTTGACAAGCCAGAAGAGAGTAGAACCAAATATTCAAACTAATGAAAGAGAGAAATTACCAGCCAAGAATAATATATCCAGCAAAGTTATTCTTTAAGTATGGAGAAATAAAGACTGTTCTAGACATACAGCAGCTGTGGGAATTCATTACTGGAAAACCTCTACTGCAGGAAATACTCAAGAAGATTATTTTATCTGAAACAAAGAACAAAAGGTCACAAACATGAGTAAGATCACCAACAAACTCACAGCACAAACAGGGATAATTTGTGACAACAAAACATAAAGGAATGATGGAAAAGGTCTGAATTTGCAAAGAAGGATGGAGACTGGGTGCATTCAAAAGAAAAAAAAGTACTACTCTACATATGAAACATTCTTTTTCATAAATCTAATGGTAACCACACACACAAAACCCAAAACTGAAACATATAGTGTAGAGAAAGAGAAAACAGAGGAAATAAGTATGGAATGCCACCAATAAAAAACAAAAAACAGCAACACAAAGGAAAAGAACCAATGGAGGCACAGACCTACAAGAAAACAAAAGATAAAATGGCTATAGGAAATTCTCACACATCCATAATTACCCTAAATGTAAATGGACCAAACTCACCAATAAAGAAGCACAGAGCAGCAGATTGGAACAAAAGAACAAAACCAACCATTAGCTGCTTTCAGGAAACATAGCTAAGCTGCAAACATAAAGGTAGATTTAAAGTGAAAATGTGGGAAATGATTCTCCAAGCAAATAACATCCAAAGAAAAGCAGGAATAGCCATACTTATGTCTGACAAAATAGATTTCAAGACAACAAGGATAACAAGAGGCAACGATGGATATTTTATAATGATAAAGAGGACATTACATCAAGAAAACATAACTCCGCCCTGGCTGGTGTAGCTCAATGGACTGAGTGTTGGTCCGTGAACCAAAGGGTCACTGGTTCGATTCCCCGGCAGAGCACATGCCTGGGTTGCAGGCCAGGTCCCCAGTGGGGGATGTGCAAAAGGCAACCACACACTTATGTTTTCTCTCCCTCTCTTTCTCCCTCCCTTCCCCCTCTCTAAAAATAAATAAATAAAACCTTTGAAAAAAAAGAAGACATAACTCTTCTTAATATGTAGTTACCAAATCAGGGAGCACTGAATTACATAAAGCAAATACTAACAGAAATAAAGGGAGAAACTGACAAAAAGACAATCATGGTTGGGGACCTTAATACCCCATTGACAGCTCTACACAGATCATCCAAACAGAAAATCAATAAAGAAATATTGGCCTTAAATGACACATTAGACCAAATGACATACTGACATTTATAGAGTCTTTCAACCCAGAATATCAGATTATACATTCTTCTCAAGAGCACATAAAACATTCTTAAGAATAGACCATGTTGGGTCACAAAACTAATCTCAACAAATTCAAGAAGACTGAATACCAGGCATATTCTCTGACCACCATGCTTTGAAATTAGAAACCGAATGCAAAATGAAAGTAAAGAAACCCACAAATATGTGAAGATTAAAAAACATACTACTAAAAAATGAGTGGGTCAAAGAAGAAATAAAAAGTGAGATCAAAAGATATACAGAGAAAAATGAAAATGATAATATGACATATCAAAACTGGGATGCAGAAAGCAGTAATTTATATCATTGCAGGTCTATTTCAAGAAACAAGAGAAATCCCAAGTCACACCTTCAATAACTAGAAAAAAAAAAAAAGGACAAAACCAACCTAGCCATCAGAAGAAAGGAAATGATAAAAATTAGAGCAGAGAAAGAAAGAGAACAAAATGACTATACAAAAATTAATACAAAAAAGAGCTGGTTCTGTGAAATGATTAACAAAATTCGCAAACCCTTGGCTAGACTATCTACAGCAAAGAGAGAAAGACTCATATAAACAAAATCAGAAAGAAAGAGAAAATTAACACAGACACCACAGAAAGGATCATACTAGAATATTATGAAAATCTACATGAAACCAAATTTAGTAACCTAGAAGAAATGGATGAATTCCTATAAATATATAATATAACCTTCCTAGACTGAATCATGAAGAAATGTAAAATCTAAATATGCTGTTAAAGAGTGAGGAATTGAAACAATCATCAAAAGCCTTCCCAAAAATAATAGCCCAGGAGCAGATGGCTTCACTGGTGAATTCTACCAAACATTCAAGGAATATTTGATACCTATCCTTGTCAAACTCTTCCAAAAATAAAGAGGTAATATTTTCTAACCCATTTTATAAGGTCAATGTAACCCTGGTAACAAAACCTGGCAGGGAAAACACTAGAAAACTATAGGTCAATATCTCTGATATCTGATATATCTCTGATATAGATCAGTATCTCCGTAGACCAATATGGATCCAAAAGCTCTAAACAAAACACTAGCAAACTGAATGTAATGCATAAAAAACAATGCATCACAATCAAATGGGATTCATTCCAGGGACACAAGGATGGTTCAGTATAAGCACTTGATCGATGTAATACACCACAATAACAAAACAAAGGATAAAGATCATATGATCTCATCAATAAGATGCAGAAAATGCATTGGGTAAGATACAACATCATTTATGATTAAAACATGCAATAAAATGAGTATAGGAGGAAAGCACCTCAACATAATAAAGGACATATGTTACAAGCCCTCAGCCAATAATGGTGAAAAACTGAAAACTTTTCCTTTAAAATCATGAACAAGACAAGGATGTTCACTCTTATCATTCTTAGTTAACATTGGTCTGGAGTCCTAGCCAGAGAAATCTGACAAGAGAAAGAAAGAACAGATATCCAAATTGGGAAGAAAGAAGTAAAAGTGTTACTTTTTGCAGATGACATGATTCTTCTGTATATTGAAAACCCTAAAGACTCAACCAAAATCTATTAGAAACAATAAATACAGTAAAGTTGCAGGATACAAAAATCAATGTATAAAAATCCACTGCTTTCCCATATATTAACAACGAAACTTCAGAAAAAGAAATGAAAAAACAATCCCTTTTGCAATTGCAAACAAAAGAATAAAATACCTAGGAATAAAAATAATAAAAATGTGAAGGACTTATATTCTGAAAACTACAAAGCATTCTTAGAAGAGACTGAAAACGACAGAACGGAGTGGAAAGATATTCTGCATGCATGGAATGGAAGAATCAGCACATAGTTAAAATGGCCACATACCCAAAGCAATATACAGATTTAATGCAATCCCCATCAAATTCCCAATGTCATTTTTTTAAAGAAAAAAGGCAAAAAAGAAATGTCAGATTTGTATAGAACCACAACAGACCTGAGATAGCCAAAACAATGCTGAGAAAAAAGAATAAAGCCAGAGGTTTCACACTCCCTGACTTCAAGTTATATTACAGAGCTACAATAATCAAAACAGCATGCGATCAGCAGAAGAATGGACACACAGACCAACTGAATAGAACTGAGAGCCCATAAATAAAACCACGGGCATATGGGCTAATAGTTCTTAACATAGGAACCAAAAACACACAATGGAGAAAAGAAAACCTCGTCCATAAATGGTGCTGAGACAGTTAGAAAGCCATATGCAAAAGAATGAAACTAAATTATAGCTTGTCCTCTTGTATAAAAATTAATGTAAAATGGATCAAAGACCTAAATATAGGATCTGAAACAATAAAATTCATAGAAGAAAACATAGGTACTAAACTTAGGGACCTTGGTCATAAAGAATATTTTGACCCTATGAATTTGACCCTAAAGGCAAGGGAAATAAAGGTAGAAATAAATGAATGGGACTATATCAAACTAAAAAGCTTCTGTGTACACATACACACACACACACAGACACACACACACATACAACTGACAAAACAAAAAGGCAACCGATTGAATGGGAGATGATGTTTGCAAACACCAGATCCAACAAAAGGTTAATATCCAAGCTATATAAAGAATTCATAAAAACAAACAATCCAATTTAAAAAACAATACAATTTTAAAAAATGGTCAGAGAACCTGAACAGGTACCTCTCCCAAGAAGACATACAAGTGTTCAACAGATATATGAAAAAGTGTTCAACTTCACTAGTTACTGGAGAAAAACATATCAAAACTACAATGGGATACCATTTCACACCTGTTAGAATGGCTATTATCAACAAGAAGATAGTAACAAGTATTGGAGTTGTTGCAGAAAAAAAGAAACCCTTGTTCGCTGCTGGTGGGAATATAGACTGGTATAGCCAATATGGAAAACAGTCTGGCAGTTTCTCAAAAAATTAAGAATAGAGTTACTATATGATCAGTAGTGCATCTGCTGCATATCTACCTGAAAAACTCAAAAACATGTATTTGCAAAGATATATGCACTCCTGTGTTCACTGCAGCATTATTCATGGTGGCTAGAACATGGAGACAGCAGAAGTGTCCTTCTATAGAGGACTGGATAAAGAAGATGTGGTACATATATACAATGGAATACTACTGAGCCATAAGGAAAGATGAAATACTGCCATTTGTGACAACATGAGTGGATCTTGACAATATTATGCTAAGTGAAATACATCAGTCAGAAAAAGCTAATCATATGGTTTCACTCATATGTGGGATATAAAACTGAAACTCATAGACACAGTCAACAGTATGGTAGTTACCAGAGGCATAGAGGACGGGGGAGATGGGAGAGTAATAAAGGGTAAAAGGGACAAATATATGGTGATGAAAAATGATTAGGCTTTGGGTAAGGGCATAAAAATTTTACTTGAGTAATGAGTAATAGCTGCTTTAATTTTAGTAAGAATAGATTAAAATAATAAAGATAAATGAAAGTATAAATGATAAGTCTGAGTCCTCAACAAATATCCAAATAAGAGATTAAGCTCTAATCATAACAAAAATGACATTTGTGAAGATATAAAGACTGAAAGCTTCCCTGAAGAAACACATGTCTTTAACCTAAACAAACCTTGGTAGTCACACTTGTCCCTCTATCCATTAGTATCACAAATATATTTTTGATATGCTGCTACCTAGAGTGATTAGCTACAGATCTTCTGTTCCTAATAAACTCACTAAAATAATGACTTCTTATCTCTTTTTCATCATTCATTCTTCCAAAAGCATATTGGAGCTGCATGTGTCAGGCACAGAGCTGAACGATAAAGACTCAGTGGAGAAAAAGGCAGACAGTTTCTGTCTTCATAGAGTAGTCATTCTGAAGATGCAAACTGATAGTAGCCAAGTAAACACGCACTCACAGACTAGATTGTGCTAGGTACCACACAGGACACAGACCAGGTGCTGTGAAAATGGAGGTGGAGGAAGCCATCTAAGGTTGCTACTGAAGAAGGCCTCTCTGAGTGAGGGGAGATAAAATCTGAAACATCAAAAATGAGAGGAAAGCGGTCATACAAATGGCTAAGGGCAAAATTTCCATGCAGAGAAGCGGTTGAGTCTGGGCAGAAATGAAACTTCCTGGAGAGACTGAGAAAGACTGTGGCTGAAACATTGTTAGCAAGAAAAAACAAGACAGGTTGAAGAGATAAGGGAACCCATGCTCTGGCATGGTCATGTAAGCCACCGCGAGGAACCTGGATTTTGTTCTCAGTGTAATGACAAGCTGCTGAAGGGTTGAGTCAACATGTGACACAATCTGATTTACAGTTCTCAAAGATCCCCTCCAACTGCTGCGCAGAGAATGGATTACAGCGTAGTCGTATGCAGGGAAGGCCATGGAGAGACCATTTCAGTCAATCTGGGTCATAAATGATGTAACTTGGCCTAGGATGGTGACAGCGGAGATGGGAAAAACGGTGGGAAAGTTCAGGATTTAATTTATAAGAGAACTGTGGGACTTGTTCATTTTTTAGGCAAGAAGGGAAAACCAAAGAGAACTAAGGAAAATTTCAAACTATCTAGCTTGAGCAACCAGGTAGGCAGCGATGCTATCAAGTGAGATAGGAAGGTTTGGAGAAAGGCAGCTTGCTCTCCCATGACATGTATTTTTGGGTCCCAGGGCCAGGTTAGCAATGAAGGGACACAACCCGTGTGCTCCCTGCTCCCTGGATCTTCTCTGTACAGCACTGCTTAGTTCTTTTGCTGTTCTAATTATGAATATTCCAAACTCTGACCACTGTTCCCACCCATACTACCCTACCATCCCTGGGCAGTACCAAAGAGTCAAGCATTTTACCTGACCTTAATTTCATTCTGGGTGATCACTCTTAAGCCAACCAGAAGAACTGAAGAGAAAAGAGCCTATCAACACCCTCCCAACATAACCCCAATGACCAATATTAAATTCAAGACATTTAAAGACAGACAGGATGGAGTGGACAGAGGATGGGAAGAAGAGAGGAAGGACAGGAGGGAAGGAGGGAGAGAGGAAACTACTTCATTCTATATATTCCCCAACTTTCCAATTCAAGTTTGAAGACACAGAGTGTTCTTAATGCACACATTCTCCCAGGTAGATGTGTCCAGCAGTGAACGCTACAATAAAGACTGCTTTGATAGGGACTTGGGTTCCCAGAAGGCTCCATTTCCAGGGATTTATTTGAACTGATGTATTCATCAAGCCCAGTCACATCACCTTCAGATCACAACAAAAAAACTTGGTCTTTTTACAGCATTCTTTCTCCCATCCCTTCACCCATGCTTGTTACATAAGAAGCTAGTTAGTTCCAGTGGCATGTGAACCCCTAAAGACCTCCTGTGCATCAGGGAACAGATTACTATAGGCCAAGTGATTTCATACTTCCTTTTCAGTGGGTTTTACTGAGCCCATAAAATAATGTCATTCATACATATTTATTGTTCTGCACATCCCCCCTCAAGAGTCAAGCATCACTATCTTAAGGAAATTCTCCCAGGACCTTCTGATTAATAAAATAGACCCATGTCTAGGCCTCTGTGCATGACTATTAATTTCCATTATAGCACTCAGCACTCAGCACTTTGATTCAGGGTCAAGGTTATATATTTGTTTCATATTCCTGGCTAACACACAAGCACTGTAAAATATGCATTGTTAAATAAATAAAATTAATTGGTGTGTTAATACAGCACAGATTACATAGAGGATTTAACATGGTGGTATTCGATGAATACCTTGAATTTTTAATTAATTTATATAGATAAATTTCAATTTATACTTGAAATAATTATACTTGAAATCTATTGAAATAGATTTTAATATCTTTTCTTTAAGTATTATAAGTATAATAATTACTTACCTTTGCATATTTTTTATATTTTACAATGTACTATTTCAGAAAATAAATAATTTCAAATGTAAATCTAAAAACTCATGGGTGGACTGATATTAATCTACCCATTATACAGATATTTACCCAACGCTCATTCTACCTGTTCAGTAATAACACAGATACAGTATCCATTTCCCTCAAAGTATTTAAATCGTCATAATGTGCCTAAGTGCAAAAAAGGATAGTTAAAACAAATTTTAATAATACAAAAATAAATTAAGGTCATGTAGAAGACATAGCACCTGTCTCCTTTGACAGCTGTAACCGCTATCCAAAAATATTTAAAACGAGAGTGTTATATGTTTCTCACTTCAGGTTTAGACTTCCCTTTGTGTCATGGTATGACTTGGAAAAACACATTTCTAAGACTTGGACTTCTGGTATCTGATAATAACAGGTTAGATATATCTAGCATCACTATGAACATTTTTAAAACCTTGCTTAATACAAGGCACTTGTTTGCATTACTTTCTTTAATTCTTTAAACACTCTATTTTGAGTGCATGTTTATTCCATTATGTTGCCAAAGCCTAGGTTTAGAGAAGAAACACAACTTGCATACGGTCTCACTGCTAGCCATCAATACAGCAAGTATCTAAACGGAAAGTTTCCTCAGAGTGTACGCGCGCACTGCTGTGCTGCTGACTACTCCTCGCTGCACCCTACTTGTTACTGCCACCGCGGGGAAGAATGCCTGAGCTATAACTATTTGTCTAAGGACACCAAAATTTCTTGCAGTTCTGCTTCTTTTTGTGCATATTTTGTATATATTCTACTTTAATTTATTCTTTAAATGTTTTTTATGGTGGTACCAAAATCTACCAATGGAATTAATTAATGAATATCCTTTATAGCACTGTAATACGCAAACTATAAATGCCTTCTCAGATTGATAGCTGAATTAAAACTAATGCATTTAAGGAAACTCAAAGCCTATTTACACTAAGGTAATAGTAATTATTGTTAAGTCAGCCCTTAGCAGGAAATACAAGAGGAATATACTTTACCTCACCTGATAGTGTTAAAGATATTTTTTTCTAGAAAGGGTTCACCAAGATACATTCAAATATCAAATGATATAAGTATATTGCAATATTTGTAAATGATTCACAGTTTAATGGAGCTTAAGATAGTATAGTTTAGTTAAAAGTACCGTCATACCTCAGTACTCATCAGCATCAGAACTCATCAAACCCTGTCCTCATCACATTTTGAGGAGAAAAAAATGTGTCCACACTCAGCACTCGCTCAAGACTCATCGCACTTGGTAGAACTTGTCTGAGTCAGGGTACCAGTCCTCAGGAGAAAACGCTTCATTACTTGCTGCTTGCTTGGTACAGTTGGTTTCAGCACTTGTTATGAGTTCCAAAATGAATTAACGAGCACTGAGGTAACACTGTATATATATTTGAGAAAATTTTAATGAAGTAAAGGAAATAAAAACTTGAGTTATATTACTAAAAGTACTCCTAATCACTTACGTACAAATTCTATTTAAATTTTCTGGAATCTGGTTTACAGAAATTGGTCTTGTTTTGTTTAATTGCATGAAATTCACTGCAAAAAGATCTCAGGTGAGTGGCTAGTTTCATCATCTGGGGGAAATAGATATGGTTTGACATGAAAACTGCTTCAAATGGCTATTATGTGTGCATAAAAATGTATGGTCTTATGTAAAACTCAGGAAGACATTTAGAAATGAGTTATGTTTTTTCTTCTTTTTATTATCATTTACCATAATTTTCAAGATAAGTATGACAAAAGAATAACCTCTCTGTCCATAATTTCTAGATGAACAATGTTTCACAATAATATTACAGACAAGATCTGCTTTCCAGTTGTGAACCTACTGGGAACAAAAATACTATATTTCACCATATACAGAAATGCTGGCTTTTGATTCACAGTGATATGTACATGTTATGTCAAGTGAATTCATTCAAAAAATTATTTATACATGACAAATCAAATGATCAAATATATAAATATGGAACAAGCATGTTTCTGAGGTCTTAAAGAACTTATGATTGCATAACTGTTAATAACAGTAGCAGCATTAATCTCTTAAACTAGTAACAACAATTTTAAGAGAGGAATAAATGATAGATTATCTAATCATAATTAGCTACTCTGTTAAGAAGACTTGGATTACCAAAATTATGCCCCTAAGGGTGACCAAACTTTCTAGAGTACCATCATCAAACATTCATTTAGGTCACTAGGTTACGAATATCAAAACACCTAAAAAAAAACAATTATTATTATTGTCACAGCCCAAAATAAGGACCTTATTTTCTTTAGATTTACATCATCCAGTCATAGGAAGAATCTCATGACACGTCCTTGCTTGTCTCCCAGTCGTCTGTTATTGCTACGTTTTTAGGAGAGTGGGGTAAGCAGTAACCTTTTCTTCAATGTCTTATTTCCTTACCTTGTAGATCCTACTACCTGTGTTAGACAAAATTATAGTTATTCATACTTAATAATCTAAATCTTATATTTTTATTTCCTTTGTTCACTTATGCAATGCTGTACAATGCATCCTCATCCATTTCTCTTGAAAAAAATATGATTACTATCTCCACTTTAAGAATGAACAGAAATGCCATTCATTTTTAAGTTACACTTATAAAGCGTGAGTGAAAATTAGCAAGTGAATCATTACATTTAAAAAAACAGAAAATATATAAAGAAGACTCTCAACTTTCCTTAACTGGACTTTATTTATGTTCATTGTAATTAACTCCTGGCCTTACTCTGACATTATATTATTCAGGGGTATGCACTAAATTTCCCAGGTTCCAAGATAACTTGGAAATGTCACTGAATGGTGATGTAGATGTAGGAGTATCATACTGTTAGTCTGTTCAAAGAGTTTAAAAGGAAGAATTTTATTTGGTATTGTCCCTGCTACATCAACATCCCTTTAATTTATTGTTCATTAATTCATTCATTCATTCATTCATCATTTAGCAGCAAACATACCCTGGGCACAAGGTTACAAATTTAAAGAAAGTCTACCATGTGCCCTCGAGGCTCAGACGTCACGTAGTAGGTACAGGAGGGCAGTAAATTAGGTGTCAGGATGAGCTTCCATGGAGTTGTGCATAGGCATTGTGAGAGCCAACCTGAATCAGAGTTGGGCTTAGAAACATTCTGTAGATGAGTGAAATGTCATTGGAGTTCTAACCCATAGGTCATGAAGGTTTCTCCTGATGTCAGTTTGCAGTGTTTCCAAAAACTTGCACCAGAGGGTTCTTTGTAATAAAATAATTACACTATTTCATAACACTGTAGGAAAACATTTTGCATTTTTTAACACTGCTAAAAAAAGTCATATTATACAAATGAGAGCATGTCACAGTTTAATTGATAACATTTTTCCCAGTAATAGTCCATAAAATAATGATGTCTCTTAACATCCAAAGGCACCTCAAGTTTGATGATATCTAGGAAGCTGTCATTCTGCAAGACATTGCTTGGGTAATATTTCTACTGAAATAGCATAACTAACCTTGATCAGCTTCTCCTCATTTATAAAGGGTTAAATGTCCCTCCTACCCTCCACAGAGAATTAAACACTATCACCACCATCTCTGCTACTAACTTGGAAAGTGGCGTAAATAAACTGTCCACAACTAGTCTATTCACTTACAAAAACATGGTGGCAGCTTGCCCATCCTTTCACAAATCATGAGCTAAAATGTTCCAGAATCTCTCTTCTAAAGAGTCTATTTTTTTCTGGAAAATATGTTAGGATAATTGCTTAAACTATTGGGTCAGGGGTGAGAATTAATTTATAGAAACCCACTGGTTTTATCTCCAATTATCTTATAGCCTGAGAGCCTGAGTAGTCTAAGCTTCTCAGAGACAGGCATATTTATGAAAGACCAAAGAATAAGACTCTTTCCAAGGATGACCTACCACAAAACCATTATAAGTATCTGCTTTTCAAGGGGATTGAGAATTTCTATTACATATAAACCAAGTTGTACAGACTGAAAAACAAAGAATGCAAGACTGAGATAGATAAATGGTTTACAAAACTTATATTCTCAACTTTAGTTAATAATTTTTACCTTCTCAGCATATTGCCTTAAGTGTTAAATATACTCCAGCTCTTTAATAACCTGCATAATTTGTCATCCTCTTTTGATACCTATTTTATTTAAAGTATGGCAACATATAACAAAGAATAATTTATTTCCAATATATTTAGTGTATTTGAAATACTTTGAGATGTTTTCAAAATTGATTTTTAATATGCATTTCATGAGCAATTTTTATTTTGGAAATTATAATAGTTTATAGTTTTCTAACAGAAAATATGATCCTTAAGTGGTTTAGCAGTTTCTAAAAAATAAACTCACACAGCAAATTAAAATGTAAAACATGCTTGTCTGGACCAATTATTCACAGGGAAACAAAGACACACTAAGTGGATCACAGCTCTGAAAGAGCTTACCTACTGAGGGTGAGATCTGCATATAAGTGATACAAAAAGTCTGCTCAAGCTCAGAGACAAAGCTGCGTGCAGTGATGAGCAGGCTTCCACTGAAAGGACTCTGAACTGCTACAAACCTTTGTGTTTTATTACAGATGTTAATCTACTAGTCAAATATAAAATGACAGTCTCTCTCTCCTTCTCTAAACTAGTTACGGTTTTATTTCACGACAAGAACACAGCAATGAGACCACAGGCTATAAGGCCAATGTGAAATGTGGTAGTGCACACCAGTCCCATCTGGAAAGTGAAGTTGCCGCTATGGATTAGAGACCAGGTGAATGATCTTAATATAATGTGAAATCAATCGGTTTATACCTGCAATGTCCAATTTGATAGCCACTGCCACATGCAGCTATGTAAACATCCCAGTAGTCACATTTTAAGTGTTTAGTAGTCACATGTGGCCACTGTGCTGAATGTCGCAGAAAGTCCTATTGGATAGTACTGGTTTATGCTTAATATTTTCCTGAAGCTATGGGTTTGTGTCTGTGTACAGCAACAGGTGAACATAGTCCATGGGCATAGTGACAGCACTGAGAATTAAGTACTGTCTGATGTTCCCTCACTCTTTTGGCCCAGTGATCAGTCTTGGCAGGCTCCCTGCTGTGTGTCTCTGACCTCTGCCTGTCCGCAACCTCTTTGGGCTAGGGAGGCTCCTCTCCAGAACTTGTGTGACCCTCTGCTCACACTGCCTTCCACCTGCTGTTGTCCCCTTTTCTGAAGTTTAATCTTTACATTTGCACCATTACTTCATTAGGAATTTTACATTTCTTTTCAACTCTGTTGGGATTTTTATGAAAACAATGATACTTTTCTTCATAATCTGGTTATATAGATTTACAGGGATATAACCCTAGGCCCATTTTCCCTATAAGCCCTCTAAATTTTAGTGCATAATTTAGCAAAATGTTTACTTTTTCAGAAGCAAGTATATCAAAATGTCTGCAGAGATTCTAGAAACAAACTAGCCAAGGGTCAACATCAGGATCCTGGGTTCCTACGAATGCTGCCAGGGTGAGGCTACTTGCACAGGGACATCAGGGAGCATCACACCAAGACCCGGGTGGCAGCATGGTGAGGACAGAGGTACGGTCTTACAGATAGCACTGCAAACGCGTGCCTGTATTTACAAAAACAGTCACTGGCCTTCACGTGTTTCTCTGGGGCTATCGATTCTAATGCAAGTATTTTGTGAATATATGTTTTTACGAGGCAGGACATAAAGTTTCTTCCAGAAAGGCTGTACAGTGATGAGAAAGGGGACCTAAATTTTCATTTATACCTTTTCACACCTTTGTATGATTTATTTTTTTTTTGCCATATGCATACATTAGCTACTCAAATAGATAATTTTTAAAATGTTCTTTAAAGATCCTTTGTGCTGTTCTTTGTGTACTTTGGAGACAAATGAGTGATTGTGAGTAAAATGACTCAGAAGCTGCAGAAGTCAAGCAAAAAAGTGGAAATAAGAGTACTGGTTGGCTAATATTTTAAAGATGAATAAGCCACTGTCTGTAAGACAGGAGAGACAGCTAAGTCAGCAAGAAGAAGGTGCCAGAGAGAAAAATGAAAATGCAAGTTGCAGAGAAGATAAATAAAGAAATACGGTCCAGAATTTTTTTCTATAAATAATTAAAATTTCAGCTTATCTGTATTTAATATATCCATTTCCCTTAAAAGAGTAGTATTTTTAATGCAAGATCATTTACATTGTTCAGAAGCAATAAGTAACGTGTATTTTCTCTATGAACAGAAAGTATCTATTTTACTGCTGATGACCATTTAGATAAAATGATGCTTATTCCTCAAATGGTAATAGCAGTCTTTGCATTTGAAATGTCAAAAAGTCATTACGTACATGACATTTCTAGAGACAGTTTTTCCGAAGACCCTAATAATATTATACTTTGGATCATATTTTGGTTGTGTTTTGAACTGTCTGAATTATGGATCACATGAATCTCGACCTTTTCAAACTCTGTGATCAAGGATCACTATTCCCTTCTCCCCATCAATCTGTGGTGGACTGCTAAGAATAAAAATTAATTACTAATCTAATTATATTTAATTAACTTTAAATAAATTAATTACTAATGAAATAAAACATGACATACAAGAAGACAAGCCAAAATGTTTATCAGACTCAATCAGTAAAAATGACAGTGTCGCTTTGCTATAAAAACTCTTAAATGCTATCTCTGTTTCTACCTCCTGTTCAACCCAAAACCAGCTCTGATGTACTAACTGTGGACCCCACACAACTCTTTGCATAGCAAGGTTTAATAATAGCACTTTTTTTCCTGGAAAGAGGGCTAATATGCAATTCAATAAAAAATGCTTCAATCCTTGCCACATATACCTTAGTATTAGTGTGTGTGTGTGCATGTGTATAGCTATTATGGTAAATGATATTAAATTACTTCTTTAACTACATTTGAAAAATTTAAAACATAGCTAAAAAAACAAAATAAATTATTATTGCCTAGTTTGGAAAGGTTCCAGAAAATAGGATTTTTGGGTAAATGTGTGATCAAATTTGGGTATTCACAAATTTGGGACCCACTTTGTTATCTGGGTACAAATGATTAGGGCATTTGTACCCAAAATGAAGATGAATACAATCATATTATTTCCTCTACTTAGTTTACATAAATTTGATAAAGCACAAGAACACATTTCTCAATCTATATTAGTGCATCCAACTATTTATTAGATATAAAATTTGACCATAAAAGCATACCCACAGTTCTGCCTATTTTATGTATATGAAACGACACAAATTTCTCACATACAACTTACCAGTTTTCATTATTCAAAGTTGATTTACATGCTGTCTGATTATCTTGCCTTATCTTTACCACCCAAGGGTAATAACTAATATGACCAAATTTAGCATATTCTGTAAATAATTAGCCTAAAGTGGTACAGGTTGTGACAATTGATAACAATGATGAATTACAGCCACAGCAAATTAAATTAGCTAAAGACAGAACAAATTGAGATGGTATTAATAATTTAAAAATAAAATAGGGGAACTTTTAACAGTGACAATATTTTAAAAATTAAAACACATCTTTCATTGAACTTCCAAAGATACCGGTCAAAATCCATACTTATATTTATAAAGAAATCAGTCTTCCACTAACATGACATATTGAGGACATTTATGATATATGTATTGCTAATTATTCCATACATAACTGTCTTTAGTGCATGTGTGTTAATTTTGAACATTCAAATATATATTCTAAGATAGAATCCCAATACAAATATGTAATTATATGGTCATGAAAGTGTAGTTAATGCGAAACATGAAATTCATGTCAGGGATTTATTCTGAAAGTAACAAATACGGATTTATGAAAGTTGATTTTAATATGTATTTTGTGTCAGTGTTTAAGTGATTATTTTATCTTAAGCAAGAAATACACACACACACACACACACAATCTCTCATAATTTCCTTTTGAGAAAAAAGGTAACCTAGTTCTTCCAAATAAAACAAATTTAAGAAAAATGGGGATACTTCAAATGAAATATGATGTATATTTTCCAAATAATAATCAATTTAAACATAAAACACACTGTTCTTACATGCAGAAATCTATTTGCACAAGACAGTTACTAATTATATCTCCATTATCAGAATCACCCAGAATGTAAGGACAGGAACACATACAATTCTTGCACATTATAAAGAAAAATTCCTAGAGGTTAAAATAAGTCTACTTTGTTTGATAAACTAAAATAAATGGAGAACTCTATCTCATTACTTAATTACTATTTAAATGTCACTTCTCTTACATACTAAATCTCTCATGAACCTCACCACAATAAAAATTGCCAAAAATTGTTTCAAAACTTAAAAAAACAATGGAAGAAAAACCTGCTTTAGAGATGACAAATCTTTTTCAACTATATATCTGTAACATCATTGAGTGTATTTTTAGTGAAATACTAAAATTATGTCTTGTTTTCAGTGGGAATGTGCCTGTTTTTGCAGTTCTCACATTTCCTGTACCTTCTCTGCCATCTGTACCCACCTGCAGCTCCACACGTTGTTATGAAAACCTTGTTTCCTGAAGCCTGAAACTATTTCATCACCATGGACGTGATGCAGTCACTATTGCTTCTTAAGAAATCAAATGTGTGTTCTCATTCTAAACCTCAGAGAATGGGAACTGTTCATAGGGCCATGTGATTACATGCATCACATGGTCCTATGACTAAAATCGAGAAAACAACTGCCTTCACAACACAAAGCAGTTCTGAAGATCCTATCAACTTGTGCTGAAAACATAAAACATAAAGAAACAAAAGATGGCAATATCATTATGTCAGGATAGAAGGTCCAGAATAGCATTTCCCATGTTAAAAAATACAATATGGAATAAACTTCTGTTTATTCAACAGGAAACACTAATTTATGGAAAAATATAATCTGTATTCAAATTTATATTCAGATTTATTAACCTCTATGCTGGAAATCCTCATGTAAATTAAATCTGCAATTTATAATCAGAACTAAATTTATATACACATGAGGTTTTCTGAAAGGCAGATTTCACAGTGGTTAAGAACACAGAATCTTCAGGGGATGTTAATTAGTTTGACTGAGGTGATGATTTCATAACATATACCTATATCAAGAAATCAGATTGTATACATTAAATATATACATTTTTATATGCCAGTAATATCTCCATACAGCTGTTTTTTATCCTTTTACTTATTTTTAATTCTTACTCAAGGGTATGTTTACTGATTTTTAGAGAGAGTGAGGGAGGGGAGAGAGAGAAAAAAACATCAGTTGGTTGCCTCCCATACGTCCTTCACTGGGGATTGAACCCACAACCTAGTTATATGCTCTAACCAGGGATCAAACCCACAACTTTTTGGTGTATGCGATGATGCTCCACCCAACTGAGACATCTGGCCAGGGCCACAAAGCTGTTTCTGTTTCTGTTTTTGTTGTTTTAAATATATAGAAGTGCCTGAGCTGCAGTCTTGACTTTGGCCCTGTGACCTGGGCTTACCTTCCTTATACCCCAATTTCCTCAATAGTTATGGTGACTATAGAAGGTGTTTGTGCATGCAATGTGTTTAGAATACTGCTTGGGAATATATGAGTACTAAGTAAATTTTGATAATATTTTTATTATTGTACTGTCCCAGAGATGATTCTTCAGCTCCAAGAATTCTATTTCCTAGAATTCTAAATATGCTTTCCTGAGGTTATGATACGCAGTCATATCAAATCACAGCACATCTTGGTGCCCGCCAACAAAGCCATTTCCAGAATTTCATGGAGTTCATCACTACTCATTAGCATATAATTTTGGATCAAGTTACAGTGGATTAACCCCGCACCCATCTCCAAACATGGAAGAGGGTTTCTTATTGCTTGGAGTGCAAAAACTATGCATGCTAATCATTGGCATTGTAATCTAATCACCAAATGGTAAAAACATTATGGAAAGAAGCAAAGTCTAAGTGCTGGGTTTAATTATATCACTATTCAGTAGCTTGATGGAGAAGACGGGCTCATCGTACAGTCATTTATACAACCAAACACTCAATAGACATTTAGGCCCCCATCCAAGCTGTGGCTGGAAAGCTAATAGCTGTGCATTTCAAATCAAGGTGAGTTGTTAGAGAGTTCACTTAGGGGCTCCAGGAACTCTGTTTCTTATGGTCTTAGAGAGTAGGAAGCGGAGATTATGAGGATGAAACAGTGTGGTATGTGAGGATGAAGTCAGGCAGAGTCAGAGAGAAACAGTGTCAAATCTGCTCTGCCACCTGTTTCACTCAACAGGTGGCAGAGAAGGTATAGGAAAAGTGAAGTACGTTTTCAGATCCATCAGCTATAAAATGGGGATAATACAAGATCAATTTTTCAGGGATCGTGTCAATACCAGACAACTGGCACAGTTACCAGAATGCCTGGCACATAGCTGGTATTCAGGAAATCATGCTGATATTTATTGGTAATCATAAACAGACAAAATACGTTAAGGAAAAGAACATTTAAGCATCATATACAAAGGCATCACTCATCACCAGAATTATGTCAACAACACGGAGAGGACACATTGTCCACAGGTGGGTGCCTGGCACAGCTCAGGTCCATGAGACTGGCTGCTGCTATGATGCACAGGAAAAGTGACATGAATGACACATGCGCAAGCATGACTGATACAGCTTCGTTTTAAAGAATGAGATGCGTGAGAATAAAATGTAACGTAAAACAGTCAGCAAACTATGAAATACACTTTCAGTGGCCCATGGCCTTACAGTTTGGATTCTGCCAATGCTCAAAATAAAACCCAGTTTATTGTGAATGTTTTTCCTTTTTCTACCCTGAAAGCTGGAATGGGACGTTAGCTACATTTCATGTTTACTGGGATGCTTGTGACTGAATGTGCTTTGTTTACATCATAGTACCCTTCTTATGCTTTCTGGGGTTAATGAGAGCCAGTGTTTGTAGATGACATACTGATTGAGAAAGAAAAGCAGCTCACGCTGTCCCTGCACTACTGAGGCCTTCTGCGATGTCTGGAGGAAGGATGCTAAAAACACCTGGGGAATCTATAATGTGCTGAGTAACATGTATCAAAGGTTAAAGGCTTTAATAAGACTTAAGGGCTTATCACATCAGCTGTCAATGTAGAAACTTTGTAAATATAATTTAAGTAATTTGAAAATTTATATATGTATAAATTTGCCTTCATTATTTACAATTATAATACATATACATATATTTGTCTGCATATGCATATATACATAACCATGCAAGTATATATCTGTACATATATGAGGGAGGACCCAAAAAACTGGAATTTATTTATAAAAAATGTGTATTTATTTTTACATGTTTAACCTTCAGTCACCTTCCAAGTACTCTCCACTAGATGCAATACACCTATCAAGATATTTTTTCCACCGCACAAAATAGTTTTTGAACTCATCAATTTTGATGACTTTTTGTGCTCCTGCCATTTTTTGTTTCACTTCTTCCACATCGGCAAAATATTTCCTTTTGAGGGCTTTTTTCACCCAGGGAAACAAAAAAAGTAGCTCAGGGCGAGATAGGGTGAATAGGGAAGGTGGAGCACAGGGGTCACACTGTTTCTGGTCAAAAATTTCTGAACAGTCAGCATGGTGTGGGCAGGTGCACTAGGAAATCACCCATCATAAAATGGGCAAACGCACTGAGTCTTCAAGAAAAATTAACTGAAGCCAAACACAGCCTTTCACAACAACACCAGCTGGTACACTGATACAGATGGGTTCCTAGAACACTCACCTAGCAGGGGAAGCCTGTACTACAAGTGGCATGCCCTCCAGAATATAATTCCACTTTGGGGGATTCCCCCTATAGATATATATAGATATATAGATATATACACATACACATGCATGCATGATAGATCTAGACACATATATGTATCACATGTATGTACATTTGTGCTTAAGCTTATATAATTCTGAATCTATAAAACTAGACAGCATACAAAGAAGTGAACTTGATGTTTTAACCTTTTGGAATATCTACTCTGAGGTGTGTGTTGTCAATGTAGAGTTATTAGCCTCAGAGATACACACTCATTCTGTTGATGTCAGTACCATTCCTCTTTAATAAGTTGTTGTGTGGATTTTGCCATATGGGAAAATTAGCCACATTAATTCTGAATCACAGCTTGTAACTTGTCAACCAAAAGTAAATAAGAAATACATTGAAGAAGCATATCGCACAAATAATGGAGTTGCCTATTCAGAAATAGTCATTATATTGGAACACATACATGTACACACAGACACACAGATATACACACAGCATTAGGGTGAGAAGGTGACATAACACCATACCAAATGCTTGATCTATTCTGTAATGTTTTGAGTTACTTAATGGAATTATAAAACTGTTGCCCATGCCAATAGTGCCTTCATAAAGGGGATTTGTGATATACAGAATTCCAACTTCCACCCTAAATCCCCAGGAATTTGAGTCTCAAGGTTGTGGTAAGAGCACAGAGGTTCCATTTAAACTTCCAGGTGACTCTAACTTGGATGGGAGGGTCAGCAAGTGAAGAGACAGCTGCCATCATAGGTTGAAAAGACTGCAACAGGGTGGTTCAGTTTCTCAACTGGGATCCTCACTGCAGCCAATGGAGTTACAGTCACTTCCCATTTTCCAGATGACAATGCAAGCTTTTAAAGGTTAGCATGAAAAGCCAGTATTTGAGTCCAGACCTGTCTGATTGGAAAGGTCTGCTTTTTATACTACACCAGACTGAAACCAAGAAGGTTTCTCAGAGTTTACATCTGGAGCAATATGTCCAATGAAAGGAAATTTACAAAGTCCCAGCAGTTATGTTCTGCTCAGTCAGCAATAGTGAGCTTTTTAAAATTACATGTAAATCTGTCAGGCGGTCAAGGAATGTCAAAAAGACAACACCTCCTGACAAAATAGTCTCCTTGTAATATCTCGTATGCATAGCTTTGGGGGGAGAAAGGGATGTAATTATAATTTTTCTACTATTTCCATTTATTATGATTATGTAAGTGTGCACGGGCACAAAGCATCTCCAATTTGAAATCAAAGCAGAGCACTGTGTAACTCCCAAAGGGATGGGAGCTTCATGTAGCACATACAGTCTTGATATATACTCAGTTGCTGACAAAATTTTGTGCCTAAAATCTTCCATCCAAACAATACGTTAACAAATTAAATGTATCGATAAACTTTTGAAACAACAAATTGCAAACTTATTCTTGATTCTCTCTGCCCCCTCTTCCCCAGAACTACACCGCTCAGACTCCCCCCACATCGGGCATCAGTGAGAGCCTGTCCTCATTCTCGGGTTTATCCACATTCATCTCGACCACACATATCAGTCACCACCACGGAGATCATTCCAAACTTCTCCTTATTCCTGACCTCTCCCCAAAGCACCTACCGACACCTTCAGTTCCACACCTGAAACACTCAATTCTTACTCTCCTCTAATTGAACATTTGTACTATTAATTCAACCCTTAATCATGGGTGTGCACTGAACTATATATTCAGTGTCTCATGTGTGTAGCCTTGATGAAATAATTACATTTACTAATAAGAAAAGTGCCCTCTTAAAATGAGTAGCTATTGAGTAACTGAGTGAAGAACATACTCCCAGCTATCCAAAGGAGGTCATCTAATTTTGTTCACCATGAGGAAGGCTGAAGTTACATCCAGGTCAGTCACACACTCATGGCATGCATATTTTACCCTGTCCCACCCAGAAATGAAAACTCCTTAATAGCCAGAACTGTGATCCACTTACCTAGTATTTCCCACAGCACTTAGAATAGTCCATACCCTTTATAGACTAAACTGTGTTCCTCCAATATTCGTATGTTAAAGTCTTAACCCCTAGTAGTCCAGCATGTGACTGCATTTGGAAATGGGGCCCTTAGAAAGGGTACTTAGGGTAAAGTCAGATCATGTGTGTTGGTCCTAATCCTAGAGGAGACTGAGGCACCAAAGGTGTGCACATAAAGGAAAGACCATGTGAGACAGCAGGAAGGTAGCCATCAGCAAGCCAAGGACAGACCTCTATACAGCCTGCCACCAGCTTGGTCTTGGATTTCTGGCATCCAAAACTGTGAGAAAGTAAATTTCTGTTGTTCAAACCACTAGTTTGTAGTATTTTATTATGGCAGCCCTAGCAGACTAGTACAATACTCATCAGGTATTTGCTGAATTGATTAGAACTAATAATTTGCTATTTCTTTCTCCTCTTGGATCATGTATTTTCAAGATACACAACAATAAATGCCTTGAAATAATGGATTTTCCTTTGTTATTTTTATTGCCAGCTTAGCGTTTTAGAAAAGTAATGCTAATGTCTAACATCTACCACCCCCCCGCCTAAAGTACATTGAATTTAGGTTACTTGTTCCTTCAAGTAACACACTTCAATTGAAAGTCAAGGAATATTGAAAAGTCAAACCTCCAGGTAATAGCAGCAGTGGCTTCTCCTTTAATATGTCGCATATATGCCGAGGGGGGTTGTGCAAATATAAATATTTTAGGTATGATATCGTTGGAGTCTCCCCCAATTCAAACTTAAACAGATTAATGCTTAACCCCCAAACAGGAAAGGGCTTCATGCAATGATTTCCAGCCCTGTGGCCTCCCTCATCCTATTTGCTCATTTCACTCTGAGATACTGGAGACAACAGTTGGAAGGGGGATTGGTCTTTATACCTTCCCAAGTGTTGTCGTTGTAGCTGGCTGGAGGCAAGGTGACATGTGTTCAGTCCCTGTATATTGAGAACATTATCTGAGGTCCCCCCTCACTTTGAAGACATTCAGAAGTGTCAATGTGCATCTTGTTAGCTAGAAAAAATTACCAACATCAAATGCTGTGGGCTGAATGTGCATGTCCCCCCAAATTCATATGTTGAAAGTCTAACCCTGCAACATGATGGCATGAGAAAGTGGGGCCTTTGCGAGCTGCATAGGGCATGAGGGTGGAAGGCTCATGAAGGACTGTGTCCTTCACAAACACTGGGCAACTGAGCTGACACAGTATACCTCCCTGCAATGAAGCCCATTGAGAAGGGAGCAATGCTTCATGCTTTCTGCATATCAGTAACTAACACCGCCACCTGACAAATGTTTATGAATGAAGGAATGGGTGTTAGTGAATGACCAAATTACAGTAATTTTTTTGTAAGAAACATAATCTAGAAATTACTAAAAATGCGTAAGTGAGTGTGCTTGGTTTTGGAGCAGCACCCCTCAGGTGGTTTACTCTAAATGATCTTTTATAAAATTCCTAATCAATCATAAACCAATATTTTATAAAATACACTAAAAATAAATTACTAGGAAAATGAAAAATAAAAAAGACATACAATGAGACAAAGCTTTCTATTTAGATAAAATTGCTGGGCAAGGCTTAATTTCGTTTTTTCCAAATAGCAACCAATAGGCCAGAGCCTGTATTTTGAGTATCACCATTTTTTAACTAGTGTCCTCAGAAATGTGATGGGAGCACGTCCTAGTTAACTCATGAGTAAGTGAAAGAAAAGCCTTTGAAAACTGCCATTAAGATTAGTTTAAAATAATCTGCTGGGAAAATTATCATGTTCTTCCTGTACTTTCCAGAATTGTATTGTGATTCACACAACAGTCTAAAAAAGTAAATAAATTTTTAAAAATACAGGACACCAACTGGTTCTTTTCAGCAAATTCTTGTCATCAGAATAGAAATTAGCACACACAGCTTCTCTTCCCCAGAAAGAGCCAGAGCACCAGGCACTCTCTCTCCTTACGGCACCCAGAGACCCAGCTCACCTCAGTGATAAATGGTAAATGCCATATGCAGCCTTCTCAATTCTATTTGTTTCTTTTTGGAAATGACTAACGTTCCCTTGTTGGGCTGTTGCAAATAATTTACAATTGCAAAAACTACTTCTGTCTCCACTCCTTTCCCATGTAATATTGTTTTCATGTTATATGGTTCAAGTAATTTTGATTATTTGAGTGATATATTACAAAATACAATTATATTTTGTGTTATTAAGCAATCACAGTACTTGAAAGTTAATATACATATACAAGATGAAAATATTAAGAAATCATTATATAATTGTAAACTTAAATTTTAAAGTTAAATGTTCAAAATATCACTGCCTGTACAAGGATGTTCTACAAAATGCAACTGCACAGCCTATCCCCTAGTGGTTAAGTCTAAAATCATCCATAAAAGGTATGTAAAAAGGGCTCCTGAAAACACGTTCAATACATTTTATACTATGTACACATGATTTTGTTTTGTATATCATCTATAAGTCCAATCCAGTCAGCTTGTCTACGAATGGTAAAAAGAAAAATTCCTTGGTTGAACACTGGATAAAGTGCGAGGCTTGTGTGTTCACAAAATAATATAATAAAAAATGTACAGATTCATATAAATTAAAAGTGTATATAATGCTATAACATCGGAATAAAACAAACAAAAAGCTGTAAGTATGAAAACACATATTATTTAAAATAAAAATCAAAGAAAGAACAAAAAAGATCAACTAAATATTCACAATGGGGTGAGGTAAAGTACATTCCTACAATGAAATATTATGTAGCTATTAAAATCATGTTGTAAATGATAGTTACTCACAGTGTTTTTATAGTATATTATTAAGTGGAGAAAAATTTTGACAATAATATCCTGTATTATACATATACACATTTATATGTGATTATATATAAAATATATAAATAATAGAATGTACTATGTAATTACAATTTTTATTACAAATTATACCATATTTATTTAAGAAGCCAAAAGACTCTTTGCCAAATAATACTAATAAAGAGGGAGATATATTTTTTTAATCTTCTCACTAGTAGGCGATTAAAATTTCAACATCAACATTATCATTCTAACAGTGTTTCTTCGTGCTCCTTTTAGTAAAGGAAATTATAAGGCCAGTTTATTTCATTTGTATGAAACCCAAAACTACCTTGTCTCCCAGGAGTGTTATGAACTTGATCTGAGGTTAGGAAATTTCACTATTTGATAGATATATTACTCTGCTTCTCCTTTACTTCTGGAAGATGAAAAGGATCGCCCCCGAGTGAAGATCTGATAGATCTGATAGATAGACCAGTATCATGCTCAGTAGATAAAGATATAAAGTTCACAGTAAAATTTTTGACATGAAGGGGAAAAAGTATCACTGATTCATTAATATTCTGAAATAAATTAGAAATTAGTTTTGTTGTTCTACATGTACACCTGAATCAAAACTGTGGAACATTTAGTAAAAAATTCAGAAACCCAAATCTGGAATTAACATGTTTTGAGTATTTCCAAACTCCCTTAATGGGCATCAGGAAGAGAAAATCCATCTCACAGTAAAGTCTGTTTATATTTAATATATGCCATGCATTTTGGGGGCAAAAAGAGATGATACCAAAGAGGTGAAAAAGAATGAGAACTACTCCTCTAATTTGATATTACATGGCACCTAGATACCTAATATCCTTTTGAAAAACTGTTTATAAGCAATTAATTCCGTCCCCTACCCACTTACTAATAATCACAAGGTCACAGTCCCTCACATACACACAGACACAACTTGCAAGGCCCGTACAGATAGTACTACCATATACTTAGATTGAAATAACTAAACAATAAGAGATAATAGGCCAAAATTCAATGCACATATTCCCCCGTCAACTTCTGAATGATTCACAAATTTTAACAAAATATACTAAATCACTTAATCTTGGAGACTACACAAATTGCTTAAAATTCTATCAACTTGAGGTGTTTCTATTAATGTGGATATTCACCAAAAACTGATTTGACTTCATTCACTTTATTATGAGTCATATTTTGTGAGTGAAATTACATAGAGAAATTAATCCTGTGATTTAATACAAAATAAGATACCATTTTAACCCTGAACTTCATTTGTAGCTCTTATGGGGTTTGTCACTGTGCCCCTTCTCCACTGAAAGCTCTGTTCTCACGACACACAGAACGGAAAAGGCAAATTTTCAAGAAATACATATTGAATAAATATTAACATTGCTTTGCTGACTGACTGTATTTCGGGATCACATTTTTCCAAAAAATGAACTTCAATGAATGTCAGTTTAGATTCTTAATAAAAAGTGAAATCTAAGACTGAAACAATCAGAGGGTACATTAGAAATATATCTCTTGGCTACTCTCTAGTAAGGACCAAGGTGCCAAAAAGAATTTAAAATATGACACAGTGGCGAGACTTCTGAAATCTCTGCCACTAGAACATGTTACTACTGAGCTCTTGAAAGGTGGCCAGTTCTGCTGTTCACATAAAATACAAACTGGAGTTCAAAGGCTTAGCACAAAAATGTAGAAACATTTTTAAAATACCTTTCATTGACTACATGTTGAAATGATAATTCTCCTTAGAGTGGTTTCCGTAAAACATTATAAAAGCAAATTTCATGTCTTTTTACTTTTTTAATGTGCCTTCTAGATGATTTAAAATTGCTTATGGTGGCCTCTTCTGTCCCTCCTGAGATATAAATCATCCCTTGTCTCCATGCTGAATATGCTCATACAAGTCACCCATCTGATCACTGCCTCCGTTAGTCACGCAATGGGACTCTTGGTTTTTAGATCACCTGTCACAGAATCTCAGTGCTTGTGTTCAAATCACCTTTAAATTACTTAAAAATAGCCCCAAAGCCACTTACATAATGTTTATTATAGTATATTGTTACAACTGTTCTATTTTATTATTAGTTATTATACTCTCTCACTGTGCCTAATTTATAAATTAAACTTTAAAGGTATACATGTATAGAAAGTAAAATGTATATATAGGGTTCAGTTCTATCAGTGGTTGCAGCCATCCACTGGGGGTCTTGGAAAGGATGCCCCACGGATAAGAAGACACCACTGTATATTGTTGTCCTCCATCTAAAAAATCTAAAAGCACAGGTATCTTAAACTTATTTTATGTGTCCAATAGTATTTCAGAATTTCTAATAAGGCATTTTATTTGTAATTTTGGATAATCTCAATTTACTCCAAAACAAAATTCATTCTCCCAAACATTGGACTCTATTTTACAGTATAAAATGCATGTGAATACAAAGTCATACAGTCAGTAATTGTTCCTTTTTACTGTCCACCTTCTTTTTTCTCAAAAACCTATCATTCTTCTTCATCTTCCAAATTTATTTCAAGGAGACCTGCTCCCATTCCTGTTTATCCTGCACTCAAGAGGGCCCTCACAATTGTATTGCTCTTTAACATGCAGGCTCCCCTCACAACACTAGCCTCTCTACATCAGCAGCACCTGCCACATACACGCCTTCCCAAAGCCTAAAATGTGCTCATCATTTGATGCAGCTCTGCTTTCAAAACCCGGTAATACAATATTCTCCTCTGAACCACCCATCTTTGCACCTCTTTCATTTGATTAAAAACAGTATTTTCATCCTGAACTTTTGGCTCTCAAATCTTATCTGTTCCTAGTTCACTCATCTCTGGTAGTAGCCCTTTCCCAGCCCAGGTTCATGATCAGTCTTTTCTATAACATACTCTCTCTATAGAAAGCCCAGCTCTTCAGTTTGAGGTTATGCACACCTTGCTAATCTTTTAATCAGGTAAACATTACTTGTTTGCTTGTCTCGTTCAGATTACACACAGTTAAGCATTGCTAGAGAAAGTGACAGAATGGTCTTAACTAACGTGACAACAAAAGGTTGTTAATTTTTTCAAGTTCCTCCTTCTTGCTCTGGAATCTTTTCATAGATTTCTTGCATATTCTCTTATACAATTCTCAAGCCCCTGACCCCAAACCATTTCATCTCAACCTATGACCTTGCACTTATCTCAGCAGACAAGAGTCACTATGAGATGTCAACCTCCCTGGAGGCAGGGTCCTTGTGGGTGGTAATTCCCACTGAATCCCCATTTCCCAGCACTGGTTGAACAAATTTAGTTAACTAAGGCACTGGCTTTCATTTCCTTCCTCTCTAAGAGGTGACCAACCTCTTTTGCAACTACTGATCATATCAACCTTCTTAGAACATTGTGAAACTCACTCCTGAAAATTAAATTGAGTGGGTAGCCTCCAATTTCTCTTTTTGTCTTTAACCAGCTCTTTTTACCTCTGCTCAGAAAAAAAGAAGTGTTTTCCAAATTTTTGCTTTCAGATGAGTTACTCCCTCCTAAAGTTTAATGAAGTCAATTTTGTATTATCTTTATAGCTTTCAATGTGTTTTTCAGTTCTAGACCAGAATTTCAATTGTACATCAGTCATTTTATCAGGAGTTAATAATGCCAGAACTTCAAATTAGTGATGTGTGCAAAACAAACCCATTCTCCCACCTCCAGCCAGTTGGGCCCTCCTCTAGATATTTTATGTTTTCAAGTTTTGTTTTATGCCACTAGTTTTCAAGAGATCAGATTCCAAAACTCAAAGGCAGCTTGTAACAGTCTCTTCACCTTGGCCTCTACATCCACTGACTTTATGGACTTATAGATTTACTATCATCTAGGAAATCTATTTCATCACATTCATTCACACCGCCTCCACTGTGGCTTATGTTTCCCATTCTTTATTGAAAAATAGTCACTTTTTTCAGGTCCTGAGGAAAATATTCAATAATGGAATACATTTTCACGAATCTCAAGAGGCCATTAAAAACGGCATCCTAAAATAATATCTTGCAGTTACATGTGTTTCATTTTATTAACAAACAGATAAAAAGAGCTTGAAAAAGTCACATCTAAATGTGTCATGGTGAAATTCTGAAGTGGAGAAGATAATGGGAGACAGAAGAGACACCTTTATTTATAGACTTGCTGTGAATATGAAAGAATTGGCTGTTCACTTTTCTTTGTGCAAAACACTAATTTTCCACATGAATTGTAAAAACTTCCAGAGTAGTGATTACATTCTGTGCTTGGTAAGCAAATATTTGTTGAGTGCTTTTTCCCAGACCTCTGCAAAGCCACTGTGGACATGAAAGCATCTATTTCTCCCCAAAACACAGCACACCAACGGCCACCCACAAATTTCCATGTGCTGGGCTCTCTTCAGAAAGTCCTACGGTCCTGGGTTGATGTGTGACTGTCACTTGTCTCTTGACATCCTGTGCAGCTTTGAGTAAATTTCATATCTCTCCAGGTCTATTTCCTCAAAAATACAAAATAAAGATGATGCATCTACTCATGGAGGAAGAACAAGTGGCTGTATGTTTACTTAGTACATCAAGAAATGTTAGCCCTTTGCTTTTCCTCTCCTCAGCCTTCGTGAGAAAATAGCCTTTCCCTACCCCAACCTGTTAACAGTCTCAAAACAAACTCAAAATATGTTGCTTCTGTGATAATTTAATATATGGCTATCACAATGTGTATAAATATTTTCTCCAAACACATGGATTGTGTATGAATGCAATTAATTTGGGCATTAAAGTTTAGACAAAATATTCAACTGTATTATTCTAAACAAAGAGAATATTAATTGATGAGTTAAATGTAATTTTATAAAACAGATTTACACAAATAAAATCTCTAGTGCTTCTTCAGGATGTGTGTGATTAGTAATGAATTCCATTGCACCTGTCAGAGAACAGGACAGGGTTCCCATGCTTCTACTGTAAATTTGTTTCCTGTTACATTTACACATGGCCCAAGAAATCATTCTCATGGCCTTGTCCCCAATGAGGAGTCTCCAAGGACAGATAATTTAGAGGACATTTATCCTAAACACACACTCAGGTTCTACTCTGCCCTCTCTGTGACTAAGAATGCTTGGAAAAAATTAAATCAGCACCTCTATATTTTCCAGGATTCGGTCTAACAAAACAAATGGGCAACAACAAAAAATAAATTCCCTAATATTTTCTTTAAAATCAAAAAGCTATGAGATAAGAAAAACTACTAAAATTTGGCAATAGTTGGGTTAGATATGTGCATTCTGCAGGTCAAAACTTAATAATAAAAAGAAGAGTGATGACAAATATAATATTTATATATAACACCTGATATGCTAAATGTGTAACTAGCTTTGTTAAATTCAGGAATTACCTGTTACTTAAATTTTACATAACAATTATTTTTCTCAAAATGAAGGTGTAGGGGAAATAATTGTCCTCTTTGTCATTAATGTGAATGGTTATGTTGTCACTGTCAATTACTGAAGAGAAGTTCATGAAATTTTGAAAAATCATACCAAATTATGAAAAATTGGATTTTACAAACATTTGTACAAGTCATAGAAGTAGGAAATAATAAATAAATAACAATAATATAAGATCAATTAAGATTTTTTGAAATTAGTTTTTGATTACTTTCATTAATACCTCAGTTTTTTAATGCACAAAATAGAATTTTTTGACACTATGATAATAGAAGAAAAGATATAACTGCATGTTTTTAAAGTCACAGTTAATCACCATTTTAAAAAAGTTTCATGTCAGAGAGGAGAATAAATTAAATTGTAATTAAAACATTTTCTTCAATTTTCTTTAGATAATGTAAACAATTCTAAATATCCTCTTCATTTTTCTTCTGCTTCCACTGTTCAGCTGTATCTGTTCTGATGTGCACTGTGATTAACTGCGTACAATGGTAGTGAGCAGTAAACAAAGCATGGCCACGCTCTGCCGCTAGTAGAGTGCTCTGCAGACTATAACAGATATGGGGGCTCTTCCATTCACTTCTTACTAACTGCTTTAAAAAATGACTCTTACTTGAGAAACAGTTCTCTACATAGCATATAATTCTTTCAACTAGGAAAACATATATATTTTTGGTATATCAAATGTATATGCATTATTTTTATATTCTAAAGGTACCATTTGTTTGCAAAAATTATAACAGTTATTTTAATCACTCGCCTTTCATAAATATTAGAGAAAATAAATCAACCACCTTTTTAAAAAAATGAAATTTATTTTTTTAGTTAAGCATGTGAGTGCCTTTTTTTCATTCTTTAATTTAATCTTTATTGTATTTTTTTCCATAACCATTTAGTCCCCTTATGCCCTCCTCTCCCCAGCAGTCACTACACTGTTGTCCATGTCCACAAGTCCTTTTTTCAAACTTTCCCCCCTTATATATCATATCAGCACATGCTTACCAAGATAAAAATGAGTATGCTGTTTGCTTGCTTATAGCCATGTGAGGATAAATATAAGAAATAACTAACATTTGCTTTTAATGATGAAAATTTCTTCATTAAAAAATTCTTGTGAAGACCAAAGCCTCAAAACAGGATTCCAACTAATATTTTCTTTATCTACAATGTTCAAAACTGGGATAGAAGCTTCGGGATTAATGTAGTAATCCAGGATTTTTTTAAATCTCCAAATTTTGGCATTTCATAAAAGTTCCCAGAACATTTCTACAGTTCCAGGCTACTTAACAGGTTAAGTCTTTCACGATTTCTTTACCAAAATTCAGATAATAAAATACTTGAGGTCAGTTAGCGGTCCAAGAGCCAATTTGTCTTTTTCCCTCCCTCCACCACCTTCATCTCCCAAGCCCTCTCTCTCCCTGAAAATTTTTTTTCTTTCTTTCTGTAAGCAGTTGAAAATTATTTGCATGATTAAGTTGCTCAGAATCATGTGGTGGGTTGCTGGCTAAATGAAAGACCAATATTATTTCCCATCACAAACCAGTAGGCGGTGCTAATTATAGGGTACCAAACAGAGATTTTAAACCAAAAAACTCATGGAATAGGTGACAAGTTTCAAGAGTTGTAGAATTACCAATATGACCCATGGAGAAGAAAATTACAAAAATTTGAATGTAACAGATAGAAATGTAACATAAGCATATATTATAATGAACAATGAATGTGAAATGAAAACCTAAGATGACTGCAGGTTCTTAGTATGATCTTTACTTACAGGACTCAAAGCACAAGTACATATTGTTCCCACATTAAAATTCTATGAAAAATTTTGTCCACCCTATTATGGTTTCAGTCTCATTCGGTATGCCACACAGTACATTTCCAATTCTACCCTAATTGAAAGACAGAACTACCCGTACCTTAGGACTAGTTGAGGGCCTGAAAATTCTGGTTTAATTTTTCAAGTTATTTCTTTCTCACTTACTCAGTCTCTCTTTCCAAAGAACTAAATGATTTACATGCATGCAACTTGAAAAGAAATACTGTACACATATGTTATCTTGCATCTTTAAATAAATGAGCATTTCTACTAATAAACATTACTATGAGAAAACAATGATTTAGAAAAAACAGAATGCTGCAAGTAGTTTTTAAAATAATTTTGTTGGTTGTTTAAACCATATGGAAGACTACATTTTAATAACGTGTTCACTATACACATACACACACACAAAATCACAATTTAAAGCTTAGTTTACATAGTATCTGAGTCAAATTTTAGAGTTACACTCTTCAGATATCAAGTCTGATAGTCCACAGACAAGATATAAACTATCTTCCTTACATAAATGCAACAGGACTGTCTTAACAGAGAAAAGCTACCCTGAGTACAAAAAAATAACTCACACCACAACTTCTAAAAATGTTTGATGAGAATGTTCATGGTGAATAAAGAAATTATTTAGCTTTCTAGTTATTAAAATAAATTTTAATCTTCTACAGATAAATGATCATTTGTTCTCCTACCTCTATTACTACCAAGTAGAAAGAAAATAAAATACAGGTATAAAATTTTTAATTCCACAAACTGAGTTTGCAGACTTAGAGAAATAGTTGATTGAAAAAGCCACAGTGTGTTATTAATTCCTTTGTTTATGGGTCCTTCAGCGTGTTACAATTAGTTTCTATGTCTATAGATAACCTAGAAGAAAAGTAAGTCTGAGGAGTAAAAAGTTACTTGATTTCCTTTATATTCATTTTAACATAATACAACTTATATACACATGATAAATTGAAGGTTGAATTTTTCGTTAAAAAAATAAAAGCTTCAAAATCAAATCATTTTAATAACTACCCTCCAGATTTTAAGATGTAAAATAAGACACAAAATTTACTTGCATAGTAATTTTCAGCAGATTCTGCCACTGAGTTAAGTACAGAAAAGGCTTTTCTCTTTCTTTCTTTCTTTCTTTCTTTCTTTCTTTCTTTCTTTCTTTCTTTCTTTCTTTCCTTTCTTTCTTTCTTTTTTCTTTTTTTTTTTTTTTATCACCAACTGGTTCATCTCCCAAAAGTAGTGCTGCATTATACCGGAAACATGTAACAGAACAATCATAAAATATCACAAACTCCATAGAATACATTCAACACTGAGTATCGTAATGTTACCAACACACAAAATCCACACCATCACCAATCCCTACCTGTCCTGTGCCCAGTTCTTACGGGAAAACCTTTGGAACCAGTAAGAGGTGGTTATAACGAGGGTAAACACTTTCTTTACAAGTTAAATAAAAGGCAGTTTTGCACCTTAGGGCAGTAGTCCAATTAATACAAACAGTTCTCTCCTCAACATGATACCCTACTGCGCATCATCGAAAGTAACTGTTTCCCCATTCCCTGGAAGATACCAGCAAGCCATTAAAACCCAAGCAACACACCGGGAAAGAAAAGATGAAAAGACAGCCGCACTGACAGCAACTCCTTTCGCAACCAGCAACCAGATTGGGAAAGACTTACTGCGTTGTTTACTCTGGCAAAAAGGAGGAGCGGAGCGCAAGTTGAGCGCGCGGGGCCCAGTGCCATCCCCGAGAATCTGGAAAGGTCCCCAGCGCCCCGGCCGCTTGGCCAGCGGCCAGCCCTTGGGGAGAATGTTGTCCTACCTCTCCCTCCTATCTCTCCGGCTCTCCAAGAGGCCGCTCGCCCGCCCGCGCAGTGTCCCCGGCCCTCGCCCCTCCGACTCTGCAAGTGGCCCTCGGAGAACTTACAGGGCCCGGCGTAGCAAGTCCGCGGCGGCCGCCTGCCAGCGGCGCAGACGCCGCCAGCCGCCGAGACGACCTGGGCGCAGCCGAAGAGGAACTGTATTTTGTGCACAACCAAAAACGATCGGAGGTTGGGGACTTTCCCCAGTGCCCGGCACTGTTGTCCCCAGTCGCGGGTGCGCGTGTACATACACACACACACACACACACACACATACACACACACACACACACACACACACACACACACACACACACACACACGTCTTCGCCAGGGCCAGCGTTGCCATTGCAAACCCCGGAAACGCCTCCAAGGGGACCAAGTACCTGCTCTCTGCGAGCTGCTCAGCTGTTCACTTCATCCTCCGTTGACAAGGAAACCAAATCGCACTTCATTTTTTTTTCCAGAAAAACCTTCCACTGCCATCATTTGAAAATTGATTTAAGGGGAGGGAAGGGGAACGGAGAAAGAATAATATAGATATAGATATCAGGATATCTATCATAAAATTATCTCGGGTTTTTAAAAAAAGTCAAACGTGCAAAAGTCATCGTTAATTTAAAGGAGAAAAAAAGTATTTTGCTTAAAAATAATCCCAATAACCAGCTGCAAGAAAAGTTTCACGTTATCAATGGGTATCAAAAACAGAAGGAAAAAAAAAAACGAATTTGTTCTCACCGGCTCCAAAAAGGGCACCAAGAAAACGGAAAACAAATTTCTTTGCTCAGTGGTTTGTACCATTACAAAACCACAAACTTGTAAACACTGCATAAAATCCCACCTATCCAAAAATCTTATCAGAAAAAGAATACGTCAAAAAAGAGGTAGAAACACGCTTTTTTTATTTTTACAAAGTAAAAAATAGGCACCATACTTCACATCGCTTTTTCCATAAAACCAGTTGCACATCTTGCAGGAGTCGCTCCGCCGGCACAATCGCCGCGGACTCCCGGACACAGCGCCTCGTCTACAGAACCATTGCATGCTAGAAAAACTTGGATTTAGGAAAAGGCTAAAAACCATGCTCCTCCAGCTTTCCCAAATACAAACAATAATCAAAGAAGTGGAAAAAAAAAGATGAAAAAAAAAACCCGAAAAACAAAAAAAAAAAAGGACAAAAAGAAAAAGAATAGGACAAGAATGCCACTGAGAAGGTACTCACCGAATGGGAGTAAAATGTTGGAATAAAAATGAGATTTGGTATAAAATACAGTATGGCGGTGGGAGAAGGAATGAAGCGCGTTTTTCTCTCGGTCTCGACCTCGGGCACTGACACGTGACAGGAGCCAGGCTGCCTCCCAGGCGGGGAGCACCAGGCTACCAGGGGCGCCCAAGGAGCCGCTCCGCGGCCGGCGAGGCTGGCTCAGCGCTGCGCGCAGACGAGCAGGGGCCCCGTGGGGCCGAGCGCACGCGCGCGCACACGCACGCGGGCAGGGCGCACACGCAAGCGGGCGGGAGGGCAGCGCCGGGAGCGGAGCCGCGCGGGCCTCCCGAAGCGCAGCGGCCACCTCCTCTTCGCTGTCACAGTTGCCGCCACCGCTAGCGCCGCCGCCTGGTTGCAAAGGGCGTGTGCGGGCCTCGCGCGGCGGTGTCCACAAGCCTGATAGACGAGAACAAGTTGCTGCTTCCCGCGAACTTGTGTTGTGCCACGTCCTCGTGTGCGCAGCCCTTTTCCATCTCAACGTAGTTATCTGTGGAGACCGCCCAGCCTCGGCTTTCCCGAAGTTTCACTGTCCATTTCTCCCAGGTTTCCTATGTTCCTTCCCTCGCCAGCTGCCTCAGGCTCTCCCTCCCCCTATATCTGCGCTTCCCTCTTGCGGAGCTTGGGGAACCTGGCTCGGAGCGACACTGGGGGCGTTGTCACAGACAAAGCCACCGTCAATCTTGGTCGCCATCAGAGCGCAGAGCATCGCGTTGCGCGTCCGTAGACAGAAGCGTCTACAGTTGGAAAGACACAGCAGTCTCTTCTGTAGGACCCCATCCCGGGTCCCTCTCCGCAGGCTGCACAGCCGAGGGTGGGGCGTGAATTCATTCCTGCGTGGATCAGGCATTGTTTGTTTGGTCTGCGCGCGCGCGCGCGCGTGCTAGCCTGTAGGCTTTTCTGGAAGGCTCCTTGACAGAGGCTCTTGCCTGACTCCTACTCAAGTTGTGGATTAGGGTAGGTAGTCAAGGGATAAGGGCTCGGAAACAAGTTGAGTCCATTGTTGTGGGTCCACAGGCGGGGAGCGAGCACTTGGTTGTCCCCAAAAGGAGACGTGAGCCAAGAGTAGGGCGCGCAGCCCAGGTGGCTGAGCGGCGCGTTCTGAACGCGAGGTGACAGGGGATTCTCCACTGGCATCTGACTGAGGATGCCTATCTCCTGAACAAAGAGTCCATCAGCCAATTACAGGATGCCTTCGAATTCTTCTACTGATTGTTTAAGAATCATCTTTCTGGACGTCTGAACACATGTATTTTTTCTTCATTTTTGTGCAATACAACCATCAGGACCACTACCCTGTCCTACTTTGAATGTGCGTTGTGTGGAATTCATTGGCATCTCTGTGGTTAAGAATGAGACATTAGCACAGCTCCTCATTTCCCAGATTCCTATCTCCATGTTCCCAATGTTGACATTTAAGATAAAATGCCTTGCAGAGATGACCTACCGTGGACAATTGTGAAAATTATGTACACAGCCACTATGGAGACCTTCAACAGCAGCTAGTTTTCTCAAACATTCTGGTCAGAATTTGTCGAGCAAATAGAGTCTTAATCTATAATTTAAATAAAAGAGATTTAAAGTAGCTAATAAAATATTATAAAGTATTTATTTTTGTTAGTTGCCAACTTTACAACAACTTATTATTCATACTTAAGAGTGAGGGTTGCTGACCAGAAATACTGTCTGAGAAAGATGAATACATCAAAGTGGATTTGGTAATTTCTGAATTCTATCTGGAAATAACAGGATTTTAAGCTGGGTAATGCAGATCCAAAACATGCTGGGCTTCATTTTTTAAAAAGATAAGATGTTTTCAAATGTCTTTTTCTACTCTGAGTCATGAGTTAATTTTTCTACCAATAAACCTTAAGTTTGCTAAATTTTTCAAATATTTCCTTCCATGTCAAAAATATTTTATTCTAATTATTTTAAGAATAAAAGTATATTTAATGCATACTTTATCCATCACTTATATCACAGCAGTATTCAAATCTAAGCGAGTTCACTTTAAAAATAAGTTGTGAACCTTTAGAGAGTTATTTAAGAAGAACTTGAAAAACAAGCCCTTTCGAATTGCTCTGCAGCAGTGGCCGTCAGCCAGTCTCAGTGATTGTCAGGCTTTTATTATTCAATAAAATGACTCCCCTTTATGTTAAATGCAGTGCTGCTGAAGAAAAAGCAGGACATCAATATCCTCCCTGCACTTTTCCCGTCTACTTATATAATTACAGCCCAATGCTTACAATATTCCACCAGTTTGTTTCCAATTCTTGTCCTTTAGGCTGCATGACCACATTAAAACCAGGAGTAAACAAAGCTTGGTTAAGGGAACTAGCATATACTGACCACAGCTTCTCATTTAGTTTTTGTGTCTTCTCTATAAAAATGTATTGTTATACTCATTTTGCAGATTAGGAAAATAAAGTCAGAATCTAAACAGTTTACCAAAAATTCCACTGTTAGTGTATATTAGAGGTGTATTGGACCCAAATTGTATCTGGTGTTACAGCTAGGATAAAATGCCACCAAAAATACATAAAAATACTCAATATTTTCAAATATTGCTACTGATACGCCCATTAACAAATGAAGAATTCTCTAAATAAAGTAAGTAGATCTAAAATAAGTTTGTGGGAAGTGAGTGAACTATGTTATCCACCACAAATAACAGTAGCAATATACATATTTTCACTCACTTTTTTTGATTCCATAAAACACAAGGAGAAGAAAATAAACCTTTAAAAGCAGAGAGGAAGGGGTTCATTTTTTTTTTTCTGTAACAAAAACCTGTACCAAAGACGTGGTGGCCCCATGCTTCCTTGTCACATCCTCAGAACTTCACCACAGTTTTGAAGCAGTCACAGCTGTGAACTCCTTTTGCTGTCCATTCTGAAGTAAGCCATGGAGGATTTATAACTGAGAAGCATATTAAATTTAAAATGAGACAAGTCAATAATGCTGATTGAGGAAAAGTGTATTTTGAAATCTATGCTATGTAATCTCCATGTTTTTCCATTAGAAAATATTGAGGATACAAGAATTGTATGTGAATATACATATATTTATGTGGTTATATGAAAGTATAACTATGAGTTACTTTCATATAAAATTAATAAGATATGTATATTGCTAAGAAAAGTATGCCTACTAGTATTCTTACCTTGAATGTGTTTATTTTGCATTACATGTGGTTCTATGATAAAGTGACCTAGGGCAAAAGTGACAGAGTGTATTCCCCAGGAAACCCAGATGGGTTTCCCATGAACACACTTAGGCACAGGTGGAAGAGAGCAGCACATGATACATACAGTGTTCTGAGCCATTAGCCGTTATTCATTGATTACTGATCTGACAACTATCCATTCTAAGGCAAACATCAAATATGTCAGTTTATAAATTTAGAAGCTGCAAATTTATCTAAAGCATCTCTTTAGATTTGAAGAGTTAAACATAAAAATGTGGCAGCCCTAGTGCCAGAAAACAGGACTCTGAAAAGATACCAAAGGTTAAAAATATTAATTTTAAAACACTTTATTATATACTAATATGATATAAGCATTTAAGAAACCTGAAGGGAACAAAAAAGACAAGGGATTAATGCTAAACAAAAAATGCTAATGAGAAGAATGATAAAGGAGAAATATGTGCCATTCAATAACTACTTACAGTGTGTTAGATGCTTTATATACAATACATACTGTCATAAAATCCTTATAATCAGGAACACAGTCTAAACGATTCCATGCAGGGACCTAGTGCTAAAACAGGTGAACACCAAAGGGTTTCACATTTAGTGAGACAGACATTAAAGACCATGGAAGAGGAAAAGTAACTTCAATGACAAAGCACTGTCATTACAGCTAAGAAACTGGGACAATGTTAGTGTTTGGAAGGAGGGAGAACATAGAGGACGGATGTGGAGGGGGATGAACAGGAAGGAAAAGAGCAAGTCAAGGTAGGAAATAAGGAGGAAGAATGAGAAATTGTGAGACCAAGAACATCAGGTGGGGGCCTGGAAAATCTCCAAAAAAGGTTTTTGTTTTTTGTTGTTTTTTTTTTTTGGAAATGTAAGACTAGTACAGACACTGGACAGATTTGGGTCATACTGATGAGTCCTAAAAGACATGACAAAAAGTACTTTGGAAAAATATTGAACACTTTACAATGTGTGTCTTTAGTGAAACTAAATGTTGCCTGAAAATTCAAGAAAACATTCTTGCTGAGGTTCACAAAACTACACCAGAGGAAGTGACAATTTTTAAAAGAGAGAAACCAGGAAGACATCTCTTCATTTGTGTTTTAAGAACATGTTAAATGAAATAAGCTAGTCAGGGAAAGACAAATACCATATGATTTCTCTCATATGTGGAATCTAGTGAACAATCTGAACCAACAAGGAAAATAGAGACAGACTCAAAGATGGAGAATAGGATGAAAGCTATGTGGGGAAGGTTAGGAGATGGAGAGATTGAGCAAAGAAGAAAAAAGACTCATGGACATGGACAAGAGTGTGGTGATTGCTTAGGGAATGGGGTGTAAGGGGACTAAATGGTAATGGAAAAAAATACAATAAAGATTAAACTAAAAACAAAAATAAAAATAAGAGGTTTCTTTATCTTGATGACTTAGACTGGTAACTGCAAGCAATAAGGTTTCATTGAAAAAGTAATTTTGTGTAAGGAGAAGAATCTGAAAGATATTCGAGAGAAAACTGACATGATTGTTGACCCTCAAGATATCAGAGTATGAACTAGCTCCTTTACATGTAGAGACACAGTTATGATTCTCCCTTTGCCTTTTTTTCTCTCTTTACTTGTTTTAATTTTAAAAACCTAAAGTCTAGAGGCAATATGGATTCTAAATATCAATATTAATTTAATTAAACTTTGGAATTTTTTTGAGGTAAGAGTTATTCATTTGTTTAATTTAAAAGTTATAGCAAATGAGAGATGAGTGCATATGAATAATTGGTGATTATCAAGACTTGAGGTCCTGTCAATAAGAAGCACTTCTAATTTCCATGAAATCTAGTAAGTGATTTATTTCTATTGATATGAAGCTAACATTTTGAAAACAAAATTTATTTTTTAAGAATAAAACTGAGTTTTCAGGAGCCAGACAAGTAGAGTAGAATTATTTTATGCTGATAAATCATATGACAATGCACTTTACAAGCCTCTTATTATAGATTTGAATATAGATTATAAGTAATGTTTGTTTAGTATATCTTTTGTAATAACAAAGTGCCAATAGGCATTTGGTTAAAAATGATTATAGAGAATAGTTTAATTTGTGGTTTATATAGATCTGTAGTTTCCAGATTCCATTTTTGGTCTCACTGAAACAATAAATAGGTTGTTTTTATGTAACTTTCTGTTACATATTCTCAATTTCCTCTGATATTCTCTACTCTCTTTTCTCTCTGTATCTCAAAACTCAAACCTCTGATTATCTTCCTGTACATATTCAGGGGATAGGACATATTAATACATAAATTCTTGGACTTTTATGAAACTAATAGAAATCTTTTGTATTAGTAAATGTGTGAGTAGACATTTGGTAAAAGTGATTTTAGGAAATAGTCAGTTATATATTTAAACATACAAGGTCTGTCAGGAAAAAGTCAGACATTTTTAATATAACGAGAACAGTTTGTATGACATCAATGTAACCTGGCAGCAAGCAAAGCAGGTGGACTGGAAGGCACATGCCTGAACAATGACAACTTCACTGTACTACTAGTGAGGGTGGGTGGTGGACACCATTGAGTGAACATCTGTACTGTGTGGCCATTGTATTCACAATGAGCAAGTGGAGTGACAAATCTGCATTGAATTTTGTGTAAAGTTTGAACATTCCTCTGGGGAAACAATTTGGGTAATTCAGAAGACCGCAGCTATAGGCAACTAGTGAGTGGCAGCCTCGTCATGACAATGCACTCACTGACAAATCACATCATACAGAGTTTTTTGATGAAACTTCAAATCTCCCAGGTGACTCAGCCCTCCTACAGCCCAGATATGGCGCCCTGCAACTTCTGGCTGGTCCCAAAACTAAAATCGCCTTTGTAAGGGAAGGGATTTCAGACCATCAATGAGATTCAGAAAAATGAAAACAACATGGCAGCTGATGTAGACTGGGAGAACTGTGTGAGGCCCCAAGGTGCCTACTTTGAAGGGGACCGAGGCAGCATTGTCCTATGTGCAATGTTTCTTGTACTATGTATCTTTTTCAAAAAATGTCTCTATTTTTCCTATTACATAGCTGGATACTCTCTGGACAGACCTCATCATATATCTCCAGATACATTTGTTCCCTCTGAACATCTTCCTCAGCCCAGAAAGGGGTTGACCTTGTTTAGATCTGAAAAGATCACAGCCTTTGTCTGGTTGGTTTCTGAGTAGTAAATTGTTTGTTATTTTATTCATCTAAAGCTTCAGAGAAAACAAGAGCAAAGATCAAACACTAATATTCCAAATAAAAATATAATGAACAACTAGGGAGCTAGTGGGCAAAAAATGAGTATTTAACACTAGAAACTTATATACACAAACATCCCACTTGTCAAGGCGTTCATCACTTGTAGTCATTTGTCCATGCATGAAGTCAAATTTGAGATGTATTTATCTTTACAAATTACATAAAATCAAAAGTAGGTCATTATTGTTACATAACTCGAAAAACTTTATTAACATTCAATATGTCACCTTTTTACTTGTTTTCAGAAAGAACTGGTAACTAATTTTAAAAATTAAACAGCATGTTTTATTAGTATTCTTTAAATCAACTGTGTTCTAAGCTCAGGAGATAACAAAAATGTGTGAATTCCAGAAAAATTTTAATCTTTAAACTTGATATTTGTTTTTGTTACAAATAGAAGTAATCCATAATTTTTTTTCTTACCATTTGTACAACAAAAACTATAACATGTTTTAAGGCTTATATGAAGAAATCAATAAATATTCTTTAAACTTAATTTTAAAAAGCTATTATCAAAGTATAATAGTACACTGAATTACAAAGAGAAGCTTACAAAGAGAAAAAAGACTGCAAATTAAATTTAAATTCCTGACTCAAAAATACACTACATTTTTTTGGGGAGGGGGAATTTTGTAGATAAAATTTTGCCAAAAAGCAGTGCTCCTGCTAATTTGCTAAACCTGGTGGGAATAGATGAAGGCTCTGCTGCTGCAAGGAATGTTCATAGAATTGAGTATAGTTACTGATAAAGCTAGAATCTCTTCCACTCAGGATAAGGACTTTTATTAGAATCTTGAAACATCATAATTACAACTTTAAAAGCATATGTTATAACTTTAACATCAAACATTATAACATGATTTGCATGTTATATTTAATGTATTTTTCCTCATAATCAATGACAAAAAATCCAGAGGCTATGATAATAAATTGACAAGAATAACACTCAAGTAGATAAGTATAAAAAAAACAATTTCCTCATTCATATCCTATAAGCTGTATAATGTTTAAATAATGATTATAAAGACATTCATTTGTTATTAGTTAAAAATATATTCTTTTAGAGAAATGCTACTTTGGTACCCTAAAATATTTACAAATTATTCATCAATATGTAGGCTTTCTTTTCAAACTATTCAAGTCTCTTCAGGGATGTGTAATAAGTAACACCTGATGAAATAATCTCATAGCTGAAACTTTGTTACTGTGACTCTGGAAATGTATTTAAATGTGTGCTTCAGTTCATTCTCCAGGAGACACTCACAATATAAATCATAATGGATGGCCCTGCAGAGCATTATGCTAAATGAAATAAGCCAACCAGAGAAAGACAAATACCATATGATCTCACTCATATGTGGAATCTAATGAACAAATTGAACTAACAAGCAAAACGGAGACAGACTCATAGATAGAGAGAAGGCTGACAACTCTGTGGAGGGTTGGGGGCAGGAGGGATTGAGTAAAAAAGAGGGAAAAAGAGAAAGAGCTCATGGACATGGAGAACAGTGTGGTAATTGTGGAGGTAGGGGGAGGAGAGAGGTGGAGAGAAGATAGTGTGGATAAATGATGATGGAAAATAAATAAATAAATAAATCAAAACAAAGACATTCAAAAACTCAGAACTGGATTTTTTAAAATTTAAGTCTCAAGTTTAACTGAAATGGAATCAATATATATCATATTGAAAGATTATCAGTATTCTAAATTCAGGCTAAAATGTGAACTATATCTTTATTTATTAATCCTTTCTCATTCTTTTTAAAAAATAAATTTTAATAAATTTTAATAAGAAATAATTTCCTTAGAAGTTGCAGAAAAATCAGTGTAACAGGAGCCTGGCACGAGCTAGATGTTTTTTAACAGTTTCACCAGGAATGATTAACTTTATTCTAATGCTGAGACCTTAAAACTGCTGATTTCTTATGTCTTTGCAATGATTCTTTTGTAATAACTACAGAATATTTTCAATAAATATTTCATATGTCTTTCTAAACAAATTAAGGATCTAACCTGAAAGCTCAAATCGGTGCAAGCATTTCAGCAGCGCTCTTCTCTTTCTGTGCTGGAACCACACAGGGTTAGGCTTTTGAGACACTGGAGTGATGGACAGTTAGTGTATGCCCTACACATTCTTCAATATCAGGCTTTCAAACAAGCTTTTCCCAAGTACTGCATCATAGTCAAATCATGGTTGAATTCTTTGACAAGTGCCTGAAGTGCTGATAGAGGGTGTTGCTGAAAGATATCCATATGCTTTAGATAGCAGGCATTCAAGCAGTGGAAATGATATTCTCTGTGAAAATTCAGGGCATGATATGTCTGTTTCACTCAGCTGGAGAGCCAGGCCACTTCTCAACAGGGTGTGAGAAAAGCTAGGTATGAGTAGATAGGTAGTTTTTTGTTTGTTTTGGGTTTTTTTTTGTTTTTGTTTTTTGCTTTGAAAAAAGCATAGAGTAATTTGGCTATGCATTCTATGAAGACCCAGAATTCTGCCAAAAGGAACAACAACAACAACAACAGAAAGAGCAACAAGGGTCTAAACATTTTTAAGGACAATTATTTCAATAAGCAGACCAAACAGAAAACAGCCATGGTTTTGAATAGAACTGTATTCTCATCTGCCAGAATGTCAAGCTTAAAAGCATTACTGGAAGTATCCAAATCCATGTGCCTATCAAATGAGATGACTATTGTTACCATTTCAACCATGGACAATGACTGTCCCAAATAGCAGCTCAACAACACTTTGAAACTTTTATCTTCAGTTATAGCTACCCAAGGCTGGATTGCTTTTATAGAGGATGCTAATTTGTACCCCTCTGAAAAGCCAGGGAACAAAATTTTACCGTGGTATTCATATTATCATTTATTTTTTCTTTTATTTCTTTGCTTGTCCCTGTGTTTCTTCACTTGTGGAAGTAAGCTGTATTTCACGTGCAACTCTCTATTTGTGGTCCTTGGTGCTGGAAAGACCCAGGTACAGAAAGCAAGTCGCTATGCCTTCTGATCACAGCTATGTTGGAACTTGTGTTGGGAAAAGTTATGAAGCTAGTTTGGGGATACATTGTGCTAGTAACAAGGTATAGAAGTGGAATTCCTCAGTAGGTAATAAGAAAAATATGCTTTTTATAACCTAAATTTCTCAGTTATCTCTTCAGATTCTTGAGAGTAATTGGCATAGATTTTGAGAGCTGAAGCTCTTTGAATGGATGAGCTCTCCAGAGGAAACACCTGGAGAGGTAACAGGGACTGACAATTAGTCATCTTGAGTTAAAGACTGGAGTGAGGCAAAGAACTGCGAGAGGGTTTAAGTTAGAGGTCATGGGCATATCAGTCATTTTCATTTTTCAAATATGATTAACAAACTCAGTTAAAAAATGCTATTACTGTATTCCTTTGATTATAAGAAGCACATTTTTACATGTTAACATATTTTAACCAGCTTATAGTTCACAACAATGTAAATACTTAATATATAGATGGGGTTATTTTTCCCACTCTTGAGAAGATTTTACTAAAAACATATTGTATTTATGATAGTATCTTGGAATTAAAAAATGTATTTTACTGCTGCTTATAGCTTTCGTTCATGATTTGTAGAAATAATATTACTGTAAATATTAGACAGACTACTTGTTATCTTTCATTTTAACTTAGTTTATATAAAAAGTGGGAGGAGGTAATATATTCAGGAATTTAAGAGGCGTTAATAATCTAGTCAGGGCTCCAGTGATGGTGTGTGAGTGCGGTTGCTGAGGGTCAGAGAAATAAGCTTTTTTTTTTTTAATGCCCCAAATTCCTACTATGCAAATATCTAGGAGCACGAAAAAGCTGACATGTAAATAGCTGCTACATATGCTGTTGATACTGACTACATTTCTAGTGTGGACAAGTGATGAAGAATAATAATTGTAATGAAGCAGTTTTAAGCAAGTTCAGGAAGAATCAACCATAAGGAAGATACTGCTGAGATGCTTATGAAAGCTGTGTTGTCCCTTGTGATGTGCTTTGTCAGGCAGAACTAATTATCTGTGGATGACAAGAGAAAATATGGTGAAAAACAGCAGCCATTTCAAATAGCAGGAGTATCCATTTAAAACCCAACAACTCCCTGACCCATGAGATCATTGAAACAGCACCAGAGCTGGCAGGAACAACAAGGCCTATAATGCCTTTCTTGGAAAGGGGTGAGAACAGGCAGTGAAAACAGCTTCAAACATATCTTAGAAAGACTAACTTTTATTTCAACTGCTTGACATGATCCAATTAGAATAAGATGGGGATTATTAAATGCACCCAAACTAAAGCTTTCTAACTAGAAATTAACTTAGCTTGCTGAAGTTTGCAGATGGTAATATCTAATATATCTCTAAACTTCATACTTTGCAGCTTTAACAGGAAAGCAAATGTTAAATATTTTTTAATATATCTTTGCCTGTATACTCAGTAACCAAAGTTAATATTTAAAGGTCTTAATAAATGTTTGTTCCAAATTAAAAGAGATAGTACCTAAGAAAAGTTACATATGATAGCCAAACTTTCAGAATCTTTATGAAAAAAAGTTATTTTTATATCTGAATTTAGCAATAACATCAAAGAATGATTTATAGGTTTACTGCCTATTCCCTCTAACATTGCCCAGCATCAACATTCCAATTTTCCAGGGCTGAGCATTTTCTAAAGAAGTCATCAAGGACCCAACATCTCCCATGTGTCTTTTCATCTTTGCTGAGACTGTAGCTTTCTTTATCTTTGTTCCAAGATGGCTACTTCTGTCCAGGTATTCTATCTGCCTTCTAGTCAAGAAGAAGGAGAGGTCAAAAAAGGTAAGGCCAGTACCATGCAGTTTTGATTACTATGGCCATACAGTGTAGTTTCATATTAGGTAGCATGATTCCTCCAGCTTTGTTCTTCTTTCTCAGGATCGCTGTTGTTTTGTGGGACCTTTTGTGGTTCCATATAAATTTTTGAAACATTTGTTCTAGTTCTGTGAAATACGTTGTTGGAATTTTGATAGGAATTGCATTGAAATGATAGATTGCTTTGGGTAGTATGACCATTTTAATGATGTTATTTTTTCCTATCCATGAATGCTATATGTGCATCCACTTATTGTATCTACTTCAATTTCTTTCTTCAGTGTTTTATAAATTTCTGAGTACAGGTCTTTTACATCCTTGCTTAGATTTATTCCTAGGTATTATATTCTTTTTGTAACAATTGTGAAAGTGATTATTTTCTCAGTTTCCCTTGTTAGTTCATTATTGGCATATAAAATACAACTGATTTCTGGATATTAATTTTGAATCTTGCTTTTTACTGAATTCATTTATCAGTTCTACTAGTTTCTTGGTGGAATTTTTGGGGTTCTCTATATACAGCATCCTATCATCTGCAAATAATGACAGTTTTACTTCTTCTTTTCCAATTTGGATATCTTTTATTTCTTCTTGCCTGACTGCTGCAGCTAATACTTCCAGTACTATGTTGAATAAGAGAGGTGAATGCAGGCATCCCTGTCTTATTCCCAGTCTTAAGGGGAATGCTTGTAGTTTTCACCTGTTGAGTATGATGCTGACAGTAGGTTTGTCATATATGGCCTTTATTATGTTTAGGTATGTTCCCTCTATTCCCACTTTGCTGAGAGGCTTTTTTGTTTTTAAATGATAAATTGGTGCTGGATTTTATTGCTTTATCTGCATCTATGGATATGATCAATGGAACAGAATAGAGACCCCAGAAATAAACCCACACTTTTATAGTCAATTAATATCCAACAGAGGAAGTACATACAATAGTCTAAAGATAGTTTATTACATAAATGGTGTTGGGAAAATTGGACAAAGACCTGCAGGAAAATGAAACCAGACCACCTTCTTACACTATGCACAAGAATAAATTCAAAATGGCTTAAAGACTTAAATGTTAGATCTGAAACTGTAACAATTGTAGAAGAAAACATAGGCAGCAAAATATCCGACATTACTTGTAACAATGTTTTATTGGATATAGCTCCCAAGGCAAGGGAAACAAAAGAAAAAATAAACAAATGGGACTACATTGCACTAAAAAAATTTTTGCCCAGCAAAGGAAAACATCAAAAAATAAGAAGGCAACCCACAGAATGGGAGAAAATGTTCACCAACACATCTGATAAGGGGTTAATATCCAAAATTTATAAAGAACTTAACAAAACTCAACACCTAAAAGATACAAACAACCCAATTAAAAAATAGGCAAAGGATCTGAATAAAACTTCTCGAAAGAGGACATACAGATGGCCAATAGACATATGAAAATGTGCTCAACATCACTAATCATCAGACAAATACAAATAAAACCACAATGTATATCACCTCACAACTGTCAGAATGGCTATCAATAAATCAACAAACAAGTGCTGACGAGGATGTAAAGAAAGGGTAACACTTTTGCACTGTTGGAGGGAATGCAGATTGGTGTAGCTACTGTGGGAAGCAGTATGGAGAAACTTCAAAAAATTAAAAATGGATCTACCTTTTGACCCAGGAGTTGCACTTCTGGGAATACATCTGAAGGAACCAAAAACACTAACTTGAAAGAACATAAGCACCCCTATGTTCATTGCAGTGTTATTTACAATTGCCAAGATATGGAAGCAGCCCACGTATCCATCAGTAGATGAGTGGATAAAACAACTATGGGACATTCACTCAATAGAATACTACTTGACCATTAAAAGGAAGAAGATTTTGCTCTTTGTGACAGCATGGATAGACCTGGAGAATATTATGCTAAGTGAAATAAGCCAGTCAGAGAAAGACAAATGCCATATGATTTCACTCATATTTGGAATCTAATGAACAAACTGAACTAACAAACAAAATACAGACAGATTCATAGATGGAGAGCAGGTTGACAGCTAAGGCAGTGTAGGGTTGGGGGAAAGGATTGTGCAAAAAAGAAAAGGACTCATGGACATGGACAACAGAGTGGTTATTGAGTTAGGGAGGGGTTATAATGGGACTTAATGGTAATGGGAAAAAAATACAATAAAACATTTGGAAAAAAAGTTAAGGGAAGCCAAGAAGGTGACTATGTGTAACTAGCACTTTTAGAAAATAAGGGTTTTGCTAACAAAGAATAAGGGTGGGATAGGTATTACTAAGGTAACTAAAAGTGTTTGCTAAATATCAAAAGAACAAGGATTCTGTGATTTTTAGGATTTTTAACTAGATTCATGGTATAGAACACAGAAATTATAATAGTAGCACTTAATTTGTTTATTCAGTAAGGAAATAGCCTGAAAGTTTCATAAAATTTGGGGAAATTCTTAAAATTCAGTAAAATTGTTAAGCCTTTGTTTTTAGTCAAACATGAAATAAAAAACGTGAATATAAGTGGATATCTGAACTTTCTCAACTTATTATTTCTATGTTCTACAGTAATTTTCCATTACCCAGGATAATCAGAAGTTAACTATAAATATGAACTGTGGTAAGCTTATTTACAAAAGTTTTAAAAATGATAGAAAATTTCTATTAAGATTATGAAAAATTTAAGACTTTTTTCTGTAAATTTTAAATAATGATATGATTAAGGATTCTGTGTTTTGTTTTAAATATTTTAAACATTCTTTGTTCCTTCTGAATTCCTAAAAGGGAACATAAGTTACTGTGAAGCACATTGCTATTCATGCATCCTTTCTTTCTGCTCTCTATGTCCCCATCTCTTCAGAAAGGCAGCCTATTCTTTGAGCTTATAATGATGCTATAGTCAGTTTAAATGCAACCTGCAAGTAGCAATATAAAACCAACTTAAATTCAGTACGTTTCATGAATCACTTATTTAAATGGAAATTTTTAATAGAAAAATATACATGTTAAGGAAAGATTGAACTTATTATTTTCAAACAGTAATGATAGTGACATTAAGAAGGTATAGTTGTTAGAATATAGCTGCTCAGCAGAAATGAATTGTCAACATATTTAAACTAAAGTACCTGGATATAAAGGATAATTATAAACTTCCCTGCTTTATGAAGAAATAATAAAACTCTTATAAAAAACCTTTTTAGTCAAACAGTCAAATTTTGAAGTCAATTATGGTAAAAATAACAGTTTTGTAATTAATTTGTTACACATTTTCTGTACATAGTGATGCCAGGCAAAATTTCCATATTTTAAGGCTAATATATATAATTTATGATATCTTCTATAGTATTTGCATTGTGATGCTGAAAATTGATCTGATAAATAAAAGCTGGTACAATCAAGGGGATAAGTGATGCCAATACCACTTTAAAGATACCCTATGCTCGAAGTTGGGCCACAAAACAGTTATTACAGAAAAACTTTTTTTTTTTTTTCGTAGTCCTTTAAATGAGAGCTGTTGTAAGGCTGCAGTTAGCTTCTGGCTTTTTGACATTTGAAATACACAGCAACCAAAACTAATTTGACACACACAATTTTAGGGTTTGTGTCATTTTAGGGAGAATGTAGAATATTCCTTATATGTAAAGGAAGGGTCTTAATGGATGTGAACTGAAGATCACTACTGAGGGAGTAGCTGACAGTGAGGAACCAGCAGAAAGGGGTAAACCTCTGTGTGGCTAAGGAAGAGTCTAAGTACAGAAAGAAATGTCCTACCTGAGGGGAAGAAAATATTTTAAATTTTGAGTTGTTGGATTAAAAAAAAGAAGAAGAAATGTTATAGGGATGGATCTGGTGTGGTTTTCAATCAAAAAGAAATGAGTAACATGATCTTTCGCTGAAACAGAAGTTGGGTGAGTTTTCCATTTAGTAGTTATACTATATATGGGACTGCATCCCCCTTTTTAAGCTGAGAAGTGAACTTCAAGGAACCTCTTACTGACATTCTGGAATTTGGGAGGTGAGAGGAACTGAGTCCTGGGCTGAAACATCACAAATATGTCATGACCAGAATGTCATGAACAGAACAAAATGGTCTGGCTTGGGAGTGCACACTCAAAAACAGGTACCCCCATCTCTCTTGTCTTAAGAAGTTTTAGTCTCTGGCTTTTTAACCCAAAATATAGCCATTTTTAAAGACCCAAATTCATTAATACCCCACTCTCATGCTTCCTTTTGACCGTGTTAGCAAATAGCAAGTTCTTTTGCTAAATCCGCCACACTTACATTTGACTGACTCTCACAATGATGGGCTGAATTTCACAAACCACAGTTACAGGCAAAGTCCTGTTGCTCTTTGCTTTGGAGAATATTTGGTTGAGTTCCCTGTGTATGATGCAGCTAGGTTACAAACCAATACGGACAAATCAAAGCACCTGCCCCGTTGACTTTGAACTTGGGCCCCATGGCTGAAGTGGTGTGTTCTCTCCCTGGGTTCTCTAACCCATGTGGTAGGTCTGCGACAGTTGGTATCCACATAGGCCTCTCGCACTTGTGTTTCAGCTACTCTTGTCATTGTGATCTGTTTGGGTTGCCATCTGGGCACCTCATGGTGAATTTTGTGAATACCATAGAGTCTGCTCTTTAAGTCTCAAACCAACTCTTGAAATGTGTTGAAAATCCATTCAGGTATTTCCACACTATGCAAAAATAAATAGTAAAAAAGTCTATTTTATGCTTAACACTTATTTTGGAGATCTACTGCCTTACTCTATTTGATTAGCCTCCTTACTTAACTGTTTGTGTGTGTGTTGGTGGGGGGAGGGGGAGAGTATTATTTTTCTAACCAGAGCCTAAAGTCACTGAGGACTGTGTATGAGCTCTGTGTATCCTGAATTGTGTCACTCACAATGTTGGTGAATAGAATAAGAAACAAATGTAGTATACTAATTGATAATTAGCTCAGTGGTGAGTCTGGAACAGAATGTGGAGGATTGGAATTAATCCACAGCATTATTTCTGTATTCTGTAGACTTCTGTGTGCATACATGAGTGCACACGAGCACACGCACAGCCACACACACACACACACACTTTAGTTACTGACACATTTGCTAAGGCATAAATGATACTTACTAAGGAAAACACACTTGGGTTTCTCATGTGAATGTCCACCTTTAAATTGGACAACAACTTGGTGACTACCTGCATTGGAATGCTATTATTCTAGTGGCTGGCACAGAACTGTAACAAAGGCCTGCTGAATAATGACTGCTGAACACATGTTTTGGATGAATGAGTGGTCCTTCAGGGGGAGATGTAAGCAACCCATCATGTTGAGTTGTCCTGATGATGCTGGTGAAACCAGGTCAGGAAAGGTCCTGAAGGCCTCTGTAGCAGCTCTGTCTGCTAGTCCATGGAGGAGCAGTTCTCACCTGTTTGGTTTTCTGTGGTAGAGGGTGGTTCAAATACACATGGCATCCCTCAGTTACGAGCCTGTGACTCTGAGTTCAGCTTACTTCTCCTCTCCATAAAGCATACTGCCATAGAAATAAGTAAAACAGACACTATTTTATGGATGTGTTAAAAAATGTATCAAACATATAAATCATCACACATTTCAGTTCTTTATCCATACTAACAAATTCCCTGTAGTTTCAAAAAAATAGTGACTGCATTACACTCATGCCTTGCTGCACAGTCACTGAGGACAGCTGCATAGGACCCAGCATTGCATTTTGATTGTTAGGTTTACCTTAACATGCTATTGTATTGATTCTATGATCACTCTTTTGCCCTAATAATGACTGTGATCCTGTCCATGTTTGTGTTTACATATGGAAGTCATTTTTTTGTCGTTGCCATAGACCTCAAGGACCTCTTCTAAAAAGTCTTGTGCTGCAACAGCACCTGCTAATGAGAATGTGGGGTGCTGGTGTGGTCAGCGTGTCTTATGGGTCTGTGATTTTGTTCTGTATCAAGCTTGTGATGAAAAACCCACAGGCCTTTCATTGAACTGTCTGATGGTGTAGGCTCTATACAGTATGTAGAAGAATGGTAGAGTCTGATTAGCACTTACAACACATCCTTGTGGCCTCGGGTGAGAGGATTTTTTAAATTTTATCTTTATTGTTTACAGTCTTACAGATATCCCCATTCCCACACTCCCTCCCTTTTGCCCAAAATAAACTGATAAACAAAATAGAAACAGGAGCATGGATACATGAAACAGACTGACAGCTGTCAGAGTGGGGAGGGGTAGCTAGATGAAAGAAGGTGAAGGGATTAGCCAAAGGACATTTATGCAAGGCCCATTGGCTCAGACCACAGTGTGGTGATGGCCAGAAGGAATGGGGTAGGCGGGGGCTCAGTGGAGCGGATGGTTTTAAGAAGGCAAAAAAGAAGACACTGAGACTCAATGTGCAGATGAGAGCTGATGATGATGCCCATTAGACTTGAACTGAGGGAGGTGAGGCAACAAGGAGGGGGTTGACTTGATAATCTCTGACAAACTCCTACACGTAGGGCTTGATTGAGGAGGAAGCAGAATAAGGGACACAGAAGAGACAAGAATGGGTGGGGTGACTGGGGAGTTAGCTGTGTGAACAGCATTGGTGTTAATGGCATTTAGGAGAAGTGTAACGATTTGCTAAGGGGAAGATCATGAATTCAGGTTTGGAATGTCTGGTTTGAGGCACCTGTAAAATTTAATCATCTATGTTCACCACTCAGTTGGAATCTTTAGCTAAGGGAAAAGGTCAGAGTTTAGGCTTGGGAGACATCAGTGAACAGGTGGTAGAATAAGAAATGAAAACAGGAGAAATCCTTTAAATGAGCTATAGAATGAGAAGTGCCGAAATTGTGGGGGGAAAAAACAAAACAAACAAATAAGACACTGACACGTCAGGGGCTGGCAGAGAATAATCTGAAACAGTAAATGGGACCAGAAGCTCTCAGTGCCAATGAATAGAGTCAAGATTTTTCTAAGGCGACTTGTCCACACAGCACTCAGAACTTGGTTTCTAAGACTCTAACAAAAAGAAACCAGGACTCTTTGGAGAAATAGCTAATTTTAGAGTTGGGGCAGGGCATACACAGGTGATCCTGGAGCATTGTGTAGGGCCAGAAGGTAAGGAACTGAGAAAAACAAAACCAGTACATATACTGAAAACAATTAAACAAATGAAAATAGTAAAACCTCCAAACATTCCATAGCACATTGGATCAGGTTAAGTCAAAGCCACACAAAGTCAACTGAAAGAGTTCCTTATGGTCAAAGATGGAAACATTTAAGGAAGAAAATAAGGTATTTTTTTATTATGACCTAGAGTATAAATATCCACAAACCCATATTTATGTAATTAAATGATTGTATATGTAAATAAATGAAGATGAATAGACAACTATCCCATATGAATTAATTCCAAGTAATTTATGTAGGCACACTGTTCTCAAGGAAGGGGAGCATACATTCCCACTCATAAAGGCAGGCTGCATGTGGTATCTTCCTACAGCAGCAGTGGAGAAACCTTACAAATACTAACTGAGCCCAGTGATCAAAGTTAACGGACAGTGATAGTCATGTTGATAGTATGCCTCCTTTGCTGTGGTGTGGCCCTTTGCCACAGTCCAACCAAAGAAAAACCTCAACTGGGGTACATCCTATAATATATCTGACCAGCCCTCCCCAAGGCCATCAAAGTCATCCAAACCAAGAAAAGTGCCTAAGTAAGAAAGAATAAAGAGCGGTAACATATTTTGATCAATGTGAAGAGTACATGATATCAAACAAGCATCCAAAAATGTGAACTTCTCTTCCCCTCTCCTCCCAGCTCCCTGGCTCCCTCTTCCTAGTAGAATTTAACAAACCTTGGCCAGATAGCTCAATTAGTTAGTGTCGTCTCAGTATGCCAAGGTTGCCAGGTCCATCCCTGGTCACATACAAGAATCAACCAATCAATGCAAAAATAAGTAGAAAAACAAATTCCTCTCTCTCTCTCTCAAAAAAAAATCAATTAAAAAAAGTTAACAAATGGAAACCTCTCTTGTGTAGGTAGTCTGTGCACATTGCTTACCTGAAGATTTAGGGCTGAAGCCTTCCAAAACATTTCTCTTAACTCTATATCTTTTTAACCCTCTCTAAACACATCCTTGTTTATTCTTTTGACACCTTGGCTATAGATTAATTCAGAAAAACTGGAAAATGAGATCTCATCTCTAACAAGAAATCTGAGATGGTCTCAAATAGAACAATTTCTTATAACTTGCAAGAAGTAGAGATAAATCAGAGCAACTGAGAATGCTTACAGCCCTAGAACTGTCTTCCCCAGGAGATGCAGTATGTGGCAGAGATGAACTCCTAACCTTATAAAGAATGATTCTTCCTGGATTTCCTGGACAAAATCTCTTCATCTATAATCTCTTCCTTAAGATCACCCTTCCCTCTTAAGAAGTGATTATTCCAGGAGAATAAATACAGGGAGCTGAGGTCAGTTATATATCTTGTAAGATACTTGTCGAGAGCAAAAGTCTTAGTAGCTTGTGATGTGGCCTGATGTGAAGCAGGCAAAATGTAACTTGAGTATCCCTTTATGTCCTTTATTTCCCTTCTTAATGCTTTTCTATGTCCATTTAAGGAAGTTTTTAAGTAATCAAAACCTCTCATTGAATTTTGACACTTAGATCTGCTTTTCCTTGGTTGGCCCCATATATTCTACCCACCTTCGGTCATCAGCAAACTTATCTTTCTTTGGTCTCATTCCTTACTAGTGTTTATTTTGTTATTGTGTGACTTGTTCAGCCAGGTCAGAATTAGTAGGAGAATTCTATAAACAGCATTATAACTGAAAGGGATGATTTTAATGGCAGGACTTTGGAGCCATTAGTCATTGTATAAGTATGATAATTTCATGTATGTTAAAATTTTTCAAATCCAGGTCAGAGTACAAAAGTGGCTTCTAGGTAGGTTTTTAGGAGTGCCTATGTGGACCATGTACATAAGATATTCACCATAAAAATTATATATATATGTATATATTTAAATACATTATAATATATAATAAAATTATACATTCCCTTTATTTTATTTATATTCAGTATGTATACATTTGCTTACTTGAAGGTTTAAGGCTGAACTTTTTAAGATATTTCTCTTAATTTCATATCATGTAGTTATATAGATATGCAAAGTATGTAAATATATATCTACACATATGTGTGTGTGTATAAAACTCCTGCTTGCTAAGCAGATTTCTTGAAAGACTTCAAGATAATTGCTTACAACCAAACACAATGGGATTTGAATTTTAACATGTTTAGAATCACACAGAGAAATGTCGATTTTTTTTGTGATATTTGCTATGAACAATGTAGATCATTTGAAAAACTTGTGGTGATCATTCCCTCCATTTGTAAGGTTTGCTCCCACTTTGCAAATTCTAATTATAAATCAACAAACATAGATGCAGTAGTGTATTATGGACAAAATATCGAAATTTTAGGTAATTTAGTCAATGGAAGATAAGTGTTAAACATTAAGTACATACCACATCCCATTAGGACTCCACAAGTTCAAAGCCAAGGCTAGATAGCTAGGTTCCCTAGGAACGAAACTACCTGTATGAATTGGAAAAATAAAAGTTCAGTGGCTATAACAAAAAAGACTAGAAAAAATGTGGTGGCTTAAATAAGATGAAAGCTCCCTTTCTTTTCATCTAAATGTCTGCACCTCTAGGTTGGTGGGCAAATCTAGTTCACAAGATCACTGAGGCCCAGGTTGTCTTTCTCAGTTTGGTCTGTCCATTCATCAAAACTGTTTTAGTCTTCTGGGTCTACGGTGCCTCTCTGATGATTCTGCATTCCATCTCAAAGGTTAGGAAAGAGACAGGAAGACTTCCAGGTCAAGCAACCTCATTTAGGCAAGTGAGGAAGAAATCACGTGTCCTTGGTGAGAACCTGATCACATGGCCACAGTGTCAGTGCTGAACTTGTCTTTTTAAGATAAAAAGTTGATTTGTGGCCTTCAGTTTCAGAATGCAATGAAAATAACAACATCCCATTTTGTTTTGTGAGAATTAAATGAAATACAATTATCTATCCTTATCAAGATGTGTAGTGATCATTTACTAAGTAAGAGACTTCTTTCTTTTTCCAGATGATTTGGTCAGACCCAGTGATCAGGGATTCATTGGGTAAATCTACGATCTGTGGTATTTTCTGGAGATACAAAAACTTAAAGTTCCTGTGGGACCTAAGGGAACAGTGCCAGTAAGTCAGGATTGATACCCAGGGTGTCACTGATCAGTGCCATAATTTTCTCCCTCTTAGAAAATTATTCCACCCTGTACAGAATCTGGTTTTAATCTTTACCTGAAGAGGAATACATTATATTATTTCAGCTAATTATTTCAGATTAGGTAGTAGTTCCTGATTCCTATAGCTCATGATTCCTGGGTGGCAAAAAGTCCTACAAAATGTTGTATGCTCATCTGACGCTTGCCTGGCATTTCCCTCTAATATTACTTAAGTGTTCACTGATTTATCACTCATAGTATTTAAAGAAATACTCTGTTTTGTCGTTTGGATTTCAGCCTTACCTCCTACATATTTCATATCATTGCGTTTGTCTCACTGTGACCTATTGCAATAAACTTACTGCTAATGAAACAGACAAGTTTTCCCTCTTGATTCTCAAAAAGGTGAAAAAGTCTCCTTTCTAATATTTGTTTTGTTGTTGAATGCTATGGAAGATTCCATGGTTGTGGCTGTTACATAAATCCCTAGAAAGGTCATGGTCAACACTGTGAGATTATGGTCAACACTGAGAGAGACCAGTTATTGCTACTCATATTTTACAAAGACATTAATTTTTTGAGGAATTACCATACTGTTTTCCAAAGTGAGTGTACCAATCTGCATTCCCACCAATGGTGCACAAGTGTTCCCTTTTCTTCACAGCCTCACCAACACTTGTTTTTTGTTGATTTATTGGTGATAGCCAAACTTCTCACATCTTTATTTCAAGAGTTAGTTTTGTAGCTTAGAGCCAGGTGCCCACCAAAGTTACTGTCCTATTCCCCATCTAGAGACGGGAAGATGTGACCACTATCTCCTTTGATATTTGCAGTTCAAAGAGATGGCACCCAGGTCCTAGAGAGAGACTCTCTTGAGTCTTAAATTTGACAAAAGACCTATGTAATTTCAGAAAAATTTATATATATTTCAAAGAAAAGGTACTTACAAAAATTTTAAATTAAATATTTTAAGAAAAAACATGGGAGAATAATCTTTTTGTTTATTTTCAACAGGGAGAATCAAGCTTCTTATTTTTAAATTATGTTTGTTCTTACACTGGTCATATATTGTTTTCTTTCAGAATTACCTTGCTGATGGCAGTAAGTTCAGAGCATAATGAATGCCATCATTTTTCTCTTGGAATTTTCTCATTTCTCTGTTTATTTCCTACTTAATATCATACTGGTGTTATTTAATTAGAATGCCTAGTAGCATTGCTTTTAACAAGCTGTTGATTTCTGGGCAACATAATTACTTTCTCTGAACCATACTTCTTAGACTTAGAAAAAGTATTTTTTCTATGTACTTTATATGTCATATTCTTATGTGTTATAATTGCACACTAAATAACATTTTATATATATATATATATTAAATATATAACATTATGTATGAAATATATGGTATAATAATATATATTTCCAATTCCCTGTGGGTGATGAATAAAGCTGATGCTGCAAGCCCACATTATCTGAAAGGTTCTGATTTGAGCTGTTCTGATCACCACATAAGCATTTTCTTTACATCCACTCTCAATTTGATACGCAGAATTACTTCATAATTGGGATTTGTGGCACAACCAGAGGCTTAGGAAAGAGACTGACTAAATTTACTAAATTCACTAAATCTTAAATATTAAAGTTAAAATGACTAATATTAGTAGAGTAATTGCTTAGTGAGGGGCATGATTCTACGCAGTTTACATCTAATAACACATTTATTTAATCCTAAAAACAAGCCTACATTTTAGATACCATTATTATCACTGTTTCGTACAGAAAGGAAATAGACACAGAGGGTTTTAGCCACTTTCTCAGTTCTGATAGCTAAATAACAGTAATGTAACAGAGCAAACCATGGCTTGGCCACATGGCACCTTGACACATGACCCAACAATTAGTGTTGAAGGAAACAGGTTTTTATTAACAGGGTTCCAACCTCAGGAGAGGGTTGCTGAGAACACTTTTGCTCAGCGCCCTCTTCTCCCAGAAGGACCAGTACTTCACTTGCTCCCCAAAAGGCTACAACCCAAAAACATGCCCAGAAGTTCCCCATATCCTTCTCTGTTCTTAAGCCAGCTGTGCAAACAGATCTCCATCCCCTCTGGAATGTACACTTGTGGGTTTCAGAATCACTGTCTTCTTGCAGCAGCTCTCTCTTTCAGGACCTGGGGGTGCGCTAATCTCAGCCACAATGCAATAGTGCAGGAAGACATATGCTGTGTTACACTGGGTCACAGTGGAGTCAAGAGAGGCACATTTCCAAGAGTGTGACTTCTCCATACATCCTTCAGAGCAGCAGAAGTCTGCAACTCAACATTCTTGGTCACAGTTCAGCTCTAAGCACCTCCCACAAATCTGTACTTGGTTAGGTAGATTCTTGCAGCTCCATCAGCTCTGTCAAGGTCTTCTCCAGGCAGGTTTCCCAGCAGGCCTCCTCTTTCTTACTCCAGACCTCATGGCATGCTCTTACTTCAAACCTCATGGTTTCTACCTTACACACTAGACCTCGTAGTGAACCACTCCCCCTCCCCTGCACGCACACCCTTTCAGCCCACCATCATTTAAATGCTTGGCCTGGAACTTCCTATGTGGCCTCATATTTGGCCTCTCCTATGATATGTTAGCATCTACCATTTTTTATACTTTACCTTCCTTTGGGTGCCATCTCTAGTTAGGGCAAGAGTTCCCAGTGACACAGGGTCATCCTTGGTAGGCATCTGCCTCCCCTGGCTATGTCATGAGTCACTGTATGCTCTTAAAATCACAAACACCTTTCTCCCTGGATAGCAGACCTCTTCCCTTTAGGAAAGTCATGGCTATTGATTGCTAATATTATGCAAAATATCTTAAATGCTGTATCATCCACTCCTCCCTTCCTCCAATCAAGGATTATAGGGGAAATGCTCTACTATTTTCAGGGAACCCCCACTTTGCACCCCATAACAGTAACAATGAAATTTTGACTGTGCCCTAATTTTAGTGGCTGCTACATTATACCCACTTTATAGGGTAAAGTGAAGAGGTAAATTAGATAACTTAATAATGCAATGCTCAGCATGTAACAAGTGCACAGACAATTCCACCCATTCTTGCTGTTTTGTGGTTGTTGCTACTCATCATTCACCTTCTTCAGGCTTCCTGGATAACCTTTGTCTCTTTTCTCCACCAACTTCAAAAGCTTTATTCAACCTGCTCTATAGGCAATATTCACACATAAATGCAGAATTTTGAGGTTGGGAAATTCTGAATATTTTGAAATTACATTTTTAAAAAAGTTAATAAGCATGGAATGTAAAACCTCTTCTGCATATGGAGACTGATAGTTTGGGATTTTCTGATCTTAATTATACATTTTTTCATTCATTCATTCAACAGTATTTTTATAGAGTACTTACTAAATGCTAGACATACTGCTAGGTGAGCAGTTCATGCTTTAAAAATTTGAGGGAACCCTGGCTGATATAGCTCAGTTGGTTGGAGTGTTGTTTCCACATACTAGAAGATTGTAGGTTCAATTCCAAATCAGGGCATATACCTAAGTTGCCAGTTCAATCCCCGGTTAGGGCACAAATGGAGGTAACCAATCAATGTTTCTCTCTTGTATTGATTTTTCTCTTGTTCTCTCTCTCTCTCTCTTTCTCAAATCAATAAATATATATTTTAAATAAGAAAATAAATTAAAAATTAAAATTTGAAGGGAATTAAAAAGTACTAGAGGTTCAAGTCCCAAAGAGATTAATGCCTATTATTAGAGCTTAATCTTCCAAAAAAAAAAAAAAAATTGGCAGGAACTACACAGAAGACTCAAAACCTTCGATTCTGGACCTGTCATCTTTATCTAAAAGTGATTTATCTGGCAATCTGTTACTTTTCCTTGAAGCAAAATAGACTTGAATGAACTAAGGTTTTTCATTAATGTTTTTTCCTTTTATTTTGTCTCAGCTAATTGCTTAAGAATACCTCTCCATCTGCAATATTCTTATAGTTAATATTTTAAGACTGATAAAAACTTAGCTTCTCCTTAGGGGGACTGAAACCTGAAGAAGCAAAATGTTATACTTATAAATAGTGTAAATAAAAAGTCAATGTAAAAATACAATAATTAGCCCTAGCTGGTATGGTTCAGTGGATTGAGCTCCGACCTGTGAACCGAAGGGTCACTGGGTCCCATTCCCATTGTAGGGCACTGGTCAAGGTTGCGGGTCAGGTCCCCAGTAGAGGGTGGGCGAGATGCAACCACAAATTGATGTTTCTTTCCCTCTCTTCCTCCCTTCCCCTCTCTCTAAAAATAAATAAATAAAATCTTTAAAAAATACAATAATTAATTTTAAAATATCAATAATTATACCGTGGTTTAAAAAAAAAAAAACTACCTTGAAAGTTTCCCTTTGTGTTGCTCACCTCAAGGTCAGTTTTTGCCCCAGTCTTCAATGGTGAAAGGAAATTAGGAAAGGCTGTTGAGTAAGTTTAACAGGATGTGGGTGCTCTGGTTTCAAATGTCAACCATGCCAAAACTGGAAAAGCTGGTGTTTGGCCTGCTTGTCACCTACCAGACCCAATAAGCAGAGACAGGGGTTGAATCTTTATAGGTGCTTTATTCAGATGATGGATGATTTGAGAAGTGGGTGGATTTGTACTCCAAAAGACCATCTTACATTTCCTTTCAAGCCAGTCTTTATATAACAGAGAAAAAAGTGCGGTGAGGGGTTTGGAATTCAGGGAAAATTAGATTAAAACAAAACTTCAGCATCCTCGCTCTGGGTTGTTTGCTATACCCCAGGCAGTCATCTGTACCTGGAACATGGTGGCTCAGATACCACCACCTTGATTGCTTATGGTCTCTTGTGGAGCACAAAGGTCAATCGCTGTGGTCTCCTGGGGTCAGGGTGGACCATTACCTGCAGTTCCTGAAACAATAGCTTTTCACATGCATTAACTACTAGGCTTATTAACTACTACCTTAAACGAAAATTTTCTAACTTTTGAGTCCTACAATGTTACCTCTTACTATGTGGTTCAGGGCAGTTTATGCAACCATTTTAACCTCAGTTTCAGCTTCTGGAAAAATTAGGTTGATGTAGTAGGGGAGGAAAATAATTTTCACTCTATACTTTAAGTGCTTGGCTGAGGGCAGCCCTCCCCTTAATAAAATACATAATTAACAGAAGAAAAACCAATAGAAGTTTAATTCATGTATACCTCTCATCTACATGGGAGACACCCAGAAAAACTGAGTAACTCCCTGAAATGGCCCAAACTACTACCTTAAATACTATCTCCAGCTAAAGACAAAAGAAAGTATTGAGTGGGAATGTCAGTTGAAGGAGGTTATCAGGAAAAGCATAGTAAATAAAGATAAGATTGTTATGTACATTTAAGTCTCTGCCTTCTTCCTTCAGAGTTTCTAGAGATTTAATCATCCTTTCATTCCAGGTACAGAAAGGGAGACACTCTTACAAATGGAGATTTCCCTGATAATGTTAATGTCTCTTAAGAAAGGGTAACTTGTACTCATTTTCAGAACTTCTCCTGTGACTGCTATTCTTAAAAATAACTAGCTCAAGATAATCCTTATGCCCTAAAGGTGTATTTTGGGTGTCAGATTTCTCTCCCCTTCAATATTATTATGTGAATGAAAAGGGGCCACATACTCAACCTGAAAGCTCAGGTGAGGCGTGTGTGGCAGCCTTACAAACTCTGAGACCTAAAGTAACCACATAGGATAGTCTGAAATTAAAACTTTTTAATTAAAAGCACTTCATGATGGTCAGTCGTTTCCTACAGCAGTATTTTTCACTAACAAAGGTCAATCTTCACCCTAAATGGGCTTGTCTGTTTCCATCTGAGGTACCATACCTGATTAGCATGACTTTGCAATAACAAGATAATTTCCTTTTTCCAGACCCCTCAAAACACAACAGACTGCACTACAAAGCCCCTCATTGTTATTGTTATCATGTTAATGTTGACTGTTAACTATCCTGTACCCACCTGTGTAAAAGTGTCTATCATTTTACTTGTTATCCAGTCCCAAAGGTTTCCTCCCTTTGCTTTCTTCCACCTCACTAATCTACCACCAGAGGATTTCACATAATCTCTTTACGCCTTCTCTTTTGATTATAATGTCTAAAATAAGATGTAAACCTGCCACTTTCCAGAGCATTTTCTCAATCCATTGAGGTTTTGTTTCCAGGCAATTGTTGTCAGTTTGGTTCCAATAAACTCATAAAATTTCTCTGCAGGTGTGGGGGCATGCTGGACATGGCTCCTTCAACCCCCGTAGTAGAAGGCTGGCTGGAGGGCCCCTGGCCAGAAGGAATGTGTATCCCTCTGGAAATGGATTGTAATTCCCTCCTTATTTCCTTTTGGGAGCAGGTTTCTTGTCCTGTGTGACAGCTTCTTGACCTTTTCTCTTTGCACGTACACACTGAGGTAATGCAGTTTAGAGTCACGCACAAGACACATGTCTCCTTTGTCTGGGACCCCTTAAAACAAGTCTTGGACTCAGGAAGGGGTGGTTCTGCTTCACCAATCTGCCACCTTTGGTGCAGTGCTTCCTGTGATGTGAGTAATAAAGGTTCTGTCTGCTCCACCCAGTCCTCCTGGTGGTTTTTTTCATCTTATCCAAACAAGCAGTCAAGATCCCTGTGCTCAACCTCCCCTGTTACCACAGATTTGAGTGTTTCTTATATTGATAATTATACACTTAAAATTTTAGTTGTATTAGCCAGATAATGAATATAAAGCAATTATTAAATACTAATTGAGTGTTGAGATAATTAAATTCAATACGTGTTTAACAAATCGTTAGTCCAATAAAATTCATCTGAGATTCTGTAAACCAAAGCTTTTCTGTCTTTCCATTTTCCCTTTCAGACTACTTCTTAATGCAGCAACTGGACTGATCGTGTTGAATTACGTTCTTACTTACGTCTACAAGTTCGTACCTGGTCTGCATGTCTTTTGCTCTCTGACCTTATTTTTTTTTATACTATTTTTCTGCTCAGGTTTCTCTGGTCAGGTCATGTGAGCTCAGGAGGAGATTTGACCATGACGCAGGAGACAGCATAGGAAGAACTCTGAAATTGCACTACTATTATTGGCCAGCATGTAGCATCCAGGTTGCTAAGAAATGCCTTTTATCACTTATGTAGAATGAATAGTAAACCAAGGCAGGGAGGAGGAGGGAGACATGTCTTACCCACTAACTCAGCAGTCCTGAGCCCAGTTTGATAATATTTCCAGGTGTTCCAACATTATTAGAAACACTCTGTTAGCAAGGAAAGAGGGAAATCCATGAAATTCTATGTAGTGTTTCCACTACCTGGGAAAGAAAGCCTTGACAATGTGTATTCATCCCCAGGTCTGGAATGAAGGAGAGAGTTCACAATGCCCAAAGAATAAGATCATAAAACAACTTTTGTTAATTGCCTACCTCTGGTCACTATCTGTTTTGAGAGGGAGACCCTAATGCTTACAGAAAGAGCCCGTAAATAACTTTGGGTAACTGCCCCAACTTTAACTACCTCCTGTCACATATCTATTTTACAACATGAACAAACAAAGTCTGGAGAAAGATAAGGATTTGGGTTAACAGACCCCTACACATGTCTAAGCTTGGGTAGTCACATCCTCTCAGCCTACCCTGGGAAAGCTGGCACCACACTTACCCGTTGATCAATATGTAACTTTTTTACTCCCATCCCGCCAACTATATAAGTCCTCAGAACAAAGGACTCACTCTCTTGGCTTTCTTGGCTGTCTGACCACCCAATCTCACGCCACTCCGGGGGCTTGTCAACCCAGCCTTCAGCCACCCTTATTTTCACCACTTTTGCTACTCTGCTTTGTCCTGAACCTATGCCTTTCACTCACCACCCTACCTAGGCCCGTTCTCTTCCATGGGAATGGATCACTAATAAACTCTGATCGCACTCTAATAGATTTATGATTTGTAATTCTTTACATGTGTCAGTAAGAACCAGGTCTCTCCTACAACAAACTTGTGCAATAGATGTTGCCTTTTTGGAACAGCTTTGGACTCATAGACTACACAGCGTGTACCTCACTTCTGTGAGGTCTCTGCTCATATGTCACTTTGTCTTTTGGGGTTTCTGTAATCTTATCAAAATTGGCAGATGGTGGTTCCCCTCCCAATGCTTTCTAGTCCACTTTCAAACTTTCTTTTCTTTCTTAACAACTCTCATCATTTAGTATAAACTAAATCTACTTGATTATGTTCCTTATTATTTGTCTTCTCAACTAAAATATAAACATGAAGACAGGAATTTGTCTCTGTTTTGCTCAGTTATAAGCCCACTGACAAGAAGAGGCTAGTGTGCAGAAAAAAGTCAGTAAGCATATGACAGTTAAAATGGTATGAACCAAAAAATTAATCACCCATCATTATTACAATGAGGATAAAAGAAGTATCATGCATGAGAATATGGAGAATGGTGTGATGAGGGAGACATGAGCTGTGTTTTAGGTAAACTTGTGTAGTCTGAGATAATGGGAGAGGAACCACTTGGAAGGAATGTAAAGTTATCTTGTATGATCACTTATTTGAAGTATGTTAGTTATTTACAATTACTGTCTTAGTCATTTATACTTATTTTAGGTAATCAATATCTAGGTATTTAACCAGCATACTGGGTATTATCATTGGTCTTAGCTGGATAGCTCTAACATACCTCACACTTTGAATCAACCAGAAATATCCCATTGTTGCCAATGGAAGGGGTACTCTTTCATGGGATTCCAAGAAAAGCATTTCACAGACCCACGCAAGGGGGATTGTGGTGTGGCAAGATTTATTCAGGTAGAAATTGAAGAATGATCCTGTGTACTATCTCTATCCATTCTGCCATGGAAAAACCCCATCTGTGTTTTCAGCAAGGCCAAAACAAAGGGTGTCCAGAGTTTCTATGCCATATTATAGCTTACTCCAGTCCAGCCTTTCTCACCACCTGTCTAGCTTTGCTTGCATTCCTAGCTAAAAGCTATTTCTGTGCTGCAGTATCCAGGTTTCCCCCTGGATCATGCATTTGGAGCCTGTGCAGCATCAGCTATGCAGCAGCCAGCCACATGGCTGCTAGGGACACATGGTTATGGAGAGAGAATGCATGAGATCATGAACACATGAGGTGAACACGGGTCTCCAAAAGAGAACTCTTTTCTTGTTCTGGGAATATATTATCTTGGGCTTGGGAAGGAGCAGGATCTTTTTCAAAATAACCAATCAACTTCCCAAGCTTCCATGGGCTTCTGATGGATCTACCCCCCTAGCAGATGGATATTTTTCCCAGGTTAGACTGACAGGTCTCTGTGGTCAGGCATCTCCCCCTGCACCATTTTGACCTCTATTGCACATGTGCATACCTCCCTCTGCTCCCCTCAACAATTCAGTGCTGGAAGGGGTAAGGGAGATGTGATAGTCCTTGGCAGTACAACACTGTGATCCACTGGAGTATGTGAAACTGTAGCTTTTTGGCTAAGCAAACAGGATCATGCTCCCCAGTCCATTAAGCTCAACAATGCCCAATCCCCTTTGCTTCCTTCCTTATTAATAATTATCTATATACAGTAACACTACGATATGAAAATATAGCAAACTAATTGTGTTCTCTAAATTATAAGGAATGGGTCAATGAGAAACTCTTTAAGAAAGACCCTGTGCAATTTTAGGTAACAGATGAATTGTAATGTTAAATTAAGCAAAGACCACATGATTGGAGAATCCTATAGATTTTCTCTACCACGCCTACCAACACTAAATTAAATTTAAAAAAAACTGCAGAAAATCATCTTTGTATTTGTTAAATGAAATGTGAGTCTGTTTTGAACAATAGGAGGATAACTTTATTTACATAGTGCTCTGACTTACATGAGAGTTGCTTGAGTGTTGTTCTGTACCGTGTCCTATGAGATTCAGTTACCAATTTTGACACCTATCTCACTCTCAAATTGCTTAAGTATAAAGGAAATCATGGTCCACAAAAATGATGTCTCCTAGGTAAATATATGGTGTAGAATAGAAAAAATAATGCTATGTTTTTTACTTGATTTATCTTTTTTCCTTGTTTACATTTACAGTATTAGGTACAATCAAAAGAAATAATGTTACTGGTCTTAGGTAGTTTCATTAGCTATACTCTGGAGATTATTCAATGGCTTGCATTTTCTGGGAATTCTCAAATGATCCTTGAAATCAGAATATAATATTTAAATACATTAAATGTTATATTCTGTTTGAATTAAAACTAATTGCATTCATTTCAATTACTGAGACTACATTCTAAAGCCTTTGGTGCATTTGTCTTTGTTTCTATTGTTGTAAACTCAAGGTTTTTTTTTAAACTTGAGCCAAGAAATGTTTATGAAGAGTTCATATCATTAAGTAGTTGAGAGAGTTTTACAAATTATTTTCAATTTAAGTCTTTTAAATCTTTCATATTAATATGCAACCTGAACATTTTATCATTTTGTAAATCAACTAGCTTTATAATGAGCCCATAAAATTGTTTACCCTTAATCTAAAGTGCATTAAATTCTTCTGTTGTAGAAATAATTGCATAATTTTGCACTTGTCTGTGAAGGTGGGAATAATATAAAATGTATTCTTCTATTACATAGTATTTGACAGTGCCAAGTCCCTAGTAGCTGCTCAGTAAATATTTGTTAATTAATACTTAATAATCACATAATCAGTTTTTTCTGTTTGTTATTTTGAAAGGAATTGCAGTCTTAAAAAACACAAAATCAGATACATTACTATCCCCCAGAAACTGAAAGTCTGACAATATCTTCACATTTTATAAACTTTTGATTTTTTCCTGAGATATCCTAAAATATTTTTCTCTTTTCATTTCCATGCGTTCTGATACCCAGTTCGGCTCATCAGTGTGTGGAGAAGGTTGGATGCAGGGAGTGTAGACTGGAGGGAGAGTTGTGTGGTCCCTTTAGTGGCTCACTTTCCTTAAGCTCTTCTGGAAGAAGGAAGAAGAAAATGTCCTTTTCCCCATTCTAATCTAGCCTGTTGACATTCTTCTCCCTATAATTATGCTCTTTGCAATAACATTTGGCATTCTTATTTTGGTTTGGTCACCGTCCATTTTGTTTCAACCCTTAGCAACATGTTCTCTGATTCACTCTTTAGGATTTTTGTTCTCTCTAAAACTGTTTGCCAAATCCAAAAATATTTATTAGTCTTTATCCTGATTTATCTCTTTAACAGATCTCTCTATTGATTTGACCTCTCCATTAATACTACTTAACATAACTATAGTAGAGGAAAAACCCAAACTTCCATTCATTTTCTAACCCAATCAGTTATAAACATAAATCTAAATTTGTTTGATTATTGTACTTTCATCTTCTATAATTGTATATTTACTTCACATTGTCAATTAAACTATTTACGACTCAAGCATGGCTTTTTTTTAATGCTTTTTTCTATTATTGATTATTCTACATTAAATATCTCTCTTGACAAATATATAGAATTAGTATTTTAAGATTTTTTGGAAAATTTGCGTAAAATATTTGGTGCTACCAGAAATAGAGTATTATGTGTTATTTATTTAGTTTCAGTATTATGTATTTCCTGATAATGTTCTGCTTTCTAAGTGATCATTTTTGTTTATTTAACCAAATCTTTTTTTTAGGCAACTCTATTTAACCAAAGAAAATAGTAAAAATTTTCTTTAAATGTATATCAAAGAAAATTCTTATGCATGGCATTGTCCCCAGGATGAATCTCTTTTTGAGAAAAGACCAAGAGTTATTCTGAAAGGATGGGAGGAATTAACTGGAGAGTCAGTGCTCAGTGGAAGGGTGGGTGGAGGGGCTGCAGCAGGGTCTCAGTTTCTTAGGCATATGGGAGCATGGGGCTTTCTAAGAGCTAAAGGAAGTTTAGTAGTCCAGGAAAAGTAGGGAGGAAAAAGCTTTGGATATGCTTTTCTAGCATTTAGAGATTTAACTCTTTATCTTAAAAATAATGTATGCTTTTAAGGTTGATGAGGGAGGGATGAGGGAATAGATGAACTTTATAAAAATATCAGTTTGGCTACAGATTGGAATGGAACCAGAGTGAGTGTTAAAAGGCTGTTGTATCCTCTATAATAGTCCAGGAAAGAGGTTATCATAGTTTGGAGGACTAGAATTATGGACAGATTTAATATACATTTAGAAAGGAAAACTAAAAATGAAAAGAGTTGGTAAAAGTTTGGTATGAAAGATTATGAAGGTGAAGAGCTACACAATCTATTTTTCAAAATATTTAATTGAGCAGGTACAGTGCAATTAGTTAAATAAGGGATGTGAGGAAGCCAGGTTATGATCTGAGAAAATACTCAAATCAGGACTTTTGGTGGAACAGAGATGGCAAAGATTGAGTCAATAAGGAGGAATGGAATAGAAGGATATTGGAATCAACTAGGCACAAGACATTGCGGGGTCAGATGTAGTACTGGACATGAGTATCAACACTGGAGTCACCCAAGATATTAGAACTGAGAGCTGAGAGCTAGGTGAAACATCTTCAGTAAGTTAGAGAAATGAACTACTGGGAGAAGTAATAATTAACGGATGGGAAGAGAGCCTCGCAAATGAGACTGAAAAGAAGTGCATAATTTGGTTTGCATAACTGGTGAGGAGATAGTCCATGTACAATTTAATTTGTTCCATCAGAGTGGCAATCATCCTGTCTGGAGAAAAAGAGTAAGTGCATCATGCTGAGTGACCCAGGGGTCAGCCTCTTCTCCTTCAAGAGCGGCTGTTTTTAGTATATTTGGGGAAGAAGCGTGAATCGTACCCATCACAAATCTTCCACTTTCATCTACTTCTCCATGTCCCATGTCTATTAATATCTCCCCCAAATCCCTCTGAGGTTCCTTTTTTCTTCATTTCCAGTAACCTACCTGAAACATTGATCATTGCACATTTGCTGTGATAATTTGCTGTCATCCATCTAACTACGTGGCAGGAGGAAATTGTGTCCTATAATCCCCACCATATCGTTCTAAAAGATTAAATGTGTGGAATAGAGCTTACTGAAGGCTTTGTGTGTCTGTGTGTACGTGTGCTGGTGTCCAGCTATCCATGGCCTCTTGTATTGAGGTTCACCCTTAGCATTTCTTCACAGGAGGCCATTCTTTTAACCACTCTTTCAGGAATTCTCCATGCACAAAACAATGTAGAATCAATTCAACGTTATTTTACCGACCAAGCATTATTCATCACTGTGTGATTTTCTTGTACGCTTAATATTAATAATCAAAATCTGAATAAAAATTATACAAAATTTCAAATGATTGACTTAGAGTTAATCACCCCATTAATCAATCAACCAATCAGAAGTAGCATGATTTTATTAGAAGACACTGCATTGGATACACAAAAAGCATTAGGCCCACTCCTCTCAGAAATCTTTAATGCAATCAAGTACATAAAACATATATACAGGGTGGGGCAAAAGTAGATTTATAGTTGTGAGTATGCAAAACACAGAGTTTATTTTTATATTACTGTTTATTAATTATTGCATTGTTTTCCATACAAACAACTGGAAACTACTTTTGCCCCACTCTGTGTATGCACCCAAGGATGAGTTTAATTATTTAGCTGCTATTTTTAAACATCCACTGTTGGCAAGGAACTGTGGTAGGTCTTTGTATATATCATTTCCTGTCCTCCCAAGGTTGACATTTTTATCGTCACTTAACATATGAGGGAACTAAAGCTCAGAGTTTTGGTGATACAAAGTTAACTTTTACTGTTAGGAAATTAATTTCTCCCTAGAGTAATATATTCATAATACTAAATGGGATTTTGAACCAGAGAGGTAGTATAGCTAAGTGCAGAAAATTTCAAAAAGTTTAAAACATATAGAACTTATCTTCTTTCAAGAGTTACATTAAGTTAGAAATTTAAAAATAACACTAAAATGTATATGAAAATAATTCTAAATAATTAATAGTCATGATAGAATCATTACTAGAGTTTAGAAAATATTCAACGCTGGTGGTAATAAAAATTATTCAGAGCAAAACTGGTAGTATGCAGTAAAAGGGAAACACAAATATCTAATTTATGAAGCTATAATACCAGCAAAATACAAATAAAGTTGAGTGAGAAAAAATAATAAATATAAAGAGAAGAACTTATTTAAAAAACTTCCTGTGATGCAACAGGAAGAATCAAGAAAGTTAAATTTGTTTTCAACATGAATACAGTTAACATATGGCAAGACTGAGGAGACTAAAAGAATATACATAAAAACACACTAGAAGTCAAGTCTAGACAAAGAGACATAGCAGAGATTTTCAAGTTATGAGTAAATATAGGAACAATGTGATGGCAATAATTTTTAAAACATAAATAACATGGACAAATTTTTGGAAAAATATACAAAGGCCGATTTAAGAAGGAATAAAAATTCAACTAGAAGCCTACAATTTCTTATCCAAAGTTCTTAAGAATATTTTTTCTTTTGTTTTGAAATTGCTTTTTTAAATTTCAGAACTTAATATGGTACACATATTTTATTCTGTATAATATTGCCAACAGGAAAATACATATTATTTTGGATTACAGGATTTCTGCTACAAAGTTTGAACTACATAATCATTAAATAAATTGAATGAATAGTCAAAAATTACATTAGAAAATTGCCCACAAAGAAAATATGAGGGGCAGTTTAAACACATGCTTAATGTACCAGATAGTTTCTATCTTGCACATGCCTATGAGAGAATAAAAGGTAAACAACAATAACAGCAAAAAACAATGGAAACGTTGGAACCTTTTTTAGACTATATTTTATGGTATGTGTTTAACCTTGCTGGCAAAACCAGAAAATAACCGTATGAAAATGAATTATCACAGACTAATTTCTCATGTAAAAGATGGAAACATCTTAAAGAAAATACTAGCAAACCTAATCTAGACACATAACAGCAACACCAAGTTAGTTATTCTAGAAATGCCAGGCTAGTTCAACATTAGAAAATGTATAAAGTGATTTATTATATTTGTATATTATAGGTAAAAGTAATCATAATAAGTGCATAAAAATGATTCATTAATTAAAACAAAAATCTACTTATCGTGAAATGGTTAAGTCCTAGAAGAAAAAGGTTCTATAGGCAGTAGAATCTCAGACATCTTGTGTAGCAATATTTTTGCTGATGTACCGCCTAGGGCAAGGGAAACAATGGAAAAAAATAAACAAGTGGGACCACATCTAACTAAAAAATTCTGCACAGCAAAAGAAATTATCAACAAAATGTAATGGAAACCCACTATATGAGAAAACATATTCACCAATGACACATCTAATAAAGGATTGATTTCCAAAATATATACAGAACTTAAAAAACTCAATACCATGAAGACAAACAATCCAATTTTTAAAAAATGGGCAAAGGGCCTAAATAGACACTTCTCCAAAGAGGACATGCAAATGGCCAATAGAAATGAAAAAATGCTCAGTGTCACTAATCATCATAGAGAAGCAAATAAAAACCACAGTGAGATATTACCTTATACCTATCAGAATGGCTACCATCAATAAATCAACAAATAACAAGTGTCCGTGAGGATGCGAAGAGAAACCTCCTGTACTGTTGGTGGGAATGCTGATGGATGCAGTCACTGTGGAAAACACTATGGAGTTCTCTCAAAAAATAAAAAATTGAACTGCCATTTGATCCAGTGACCCCACTTCTGGGAATACACATATATCCACATGTTATTGTCATGGAGCTTGACAAACTGATTCTTAAATAGATGTGAATGTTTAAAGGGTCAGGAGAAGACAATTTTGAAGACAAGTTGCAGCATTTCACATAGCAGATGTAAAGGTTTGAGTGAAATCTCTAGAAATGAAGGCAGTGCGATACTGTCACAGGGAAGAAAATAATAAATATGAATATCCAATCATATATGACAATGTAATATTTGTGATTATGAGGTATGTTCAGAAAGTATCCAGCCATGTAATAGGAAAAATAGAGACATTTATTGAAGAAGATATATAATACAAGAAACATTGTACATAGGACAATGCTGCTTCAGTTCCCTTCAAAGTAGGTACCTTGGGACCTCACACAGTTTTCCCTTACACCATCAGTTGTCCCATCATATTTTTCTGAATCACATCGACAGTCTGAAATCTCTTCCTTTGCAGAGGTGATTTTAGTTTTGGGAAAAGTTAGAAGTCATAGGGTGCCACACCTCAGCTGTAGGGGCTGCTGAATCACCTGGGTGATTTAATGTTTCTCAAAAACACTCTGCATGAGACATGATGCACGAGTGGACTCATTGTCATGATAAAGCTGCCAGTCACCCGTTACCATAACTGCAGTCTTCTGAATCATCTGAATAGTTTCCCTGGAGGAATGTTCAAGCTTAACACAAAATTTGATGCAGATTTGTTGTTCTACTCACTCAGTCATTTTGAATGCAACCACCACACAGTACACACAATCCCTCAGCAGCATCTACCACCCCCACTGAGTACAATACAGTTGCCATTGTTCACACAGGCACATTCCAGTCCACTCTCTTTGGCAACCAGGTTACGTCAATGTTGTACAAACCATTCTCATTATATTACAATGGTTGGACTTTTTCCAGGCAGATGTTGTATATTGGAATTGAAAAAAAATAGTTTTTAATACTTGAAGGTAGAAAGCAAAGTTAGATATATGAACAGTCAAAAGAGAGAAAGAAAAATAATACAAAACTAAATACATTTATATATTAAGTGGTGCTAAGGGTTCTGAAGAAAATAAAAGCATATTAAGGAGTTAAAGAGTGACCAGAAGAAGACACCTGTTAGGGGAAGTCAGGGATGCTTTCCTGAACAGTAGACTGAAAGAGTGAGTTATGTCACTATCTATGGAACATTAAGTGTGAGGGACCTGAAGGAGAGAGGTGTTTTTGACCAGCTCAAGGACCAATAGAATGAGACAAAAATTCCTAGAAGTTGAGGTCAGAGATAGGTTGTATGGGAGGTTGAGGGGAGAGCATGCTGACCATATAAGGCCTTGAAGCTTCTGAAAGAATTTTGGATCTATTCTGATTATGGAGGAAACTTATTGTTGGGTTCAAGAAGGCCTTCCTTTTGTGTTGAGTCATTTCAACATATTTTAATAAATCAGTTGATTTACTCACCATAAGAAAGCTTAAAAAGAAAACATGTAACATGAAATTTAGATAAATGAGTTTAAAGAAAGCAAAAAAGACAACCTTTTGGGTTTATCTCACGATGGGGAATGGTTTTACCAATGGAACTGAAATACCTGAAGCCCCTTAGGTAAAGTGCTCAGAGCCCTGGACAAGTAGGTATCCAATGTCCCTTCTGCTTTCCTTTCTCAAGTTTTCCATAGCTTATCAACCCCTCTGTTTTACTCATTCTTTCTTTAAATATATGAATACATTCAGGTTTGTCAAAGAATGGCACGACCTCAGAGCACTGTTTCATGGAAAGACTCTTCTCTGAACCACTGTGGGTTCATCTCAACATTAACTCTCCAACAGTGATATGAGTTTCTTTAAAAATAATGGTACAGTAATTACTTTGTTTTTGATGAAGGCCTTATTTATTCCCACATACTGACTACAAGTAAAATTTGGTAATAGACTTTATTAAGCAACTTCTCAATATGTAAATTGGCAGGAGTTGAAAGTTATCAGGTTGATAATCTTTATTAACTGTGAAACATACCTAATATTTAAACTCATATTAAATATTACAGTATTGAATGCTTTTTGATAATGTTAATTTATCAAGAAAATGAGGTTAATGAGAATAGGTTTGGTAATTTTAAATTTACTTTTGATGGCAGTTTAAATACAGTTTCTCCCAGAAATTCCAGCATGTAGGAAAGTGTTTAAATATTGGAATGAAAAATAAGTAAAGGTACAATGAATTTGCACAGATCACACAATGTGGTACAATATACATTTTTTAAATTTAGATCAGGGAAGTAACTCTCTCTGAATATATTTTACTTGTTTCAGTTTTCTCCACTCCTTAAAAAAATGGTCACTCTAAAAACAGTGTTGTTTTTATGTGTATTCTTGCAATACCTTTCATATTCAAAGACCGTTTAATAATTATTTTAAACAAGTCACTCTTCAAAATGACCTCAATTAAAACCAATGTTCATTTTGAATGAGATTGTCATTATAATTAGAGATAAAAATCAAAAGAATTTAACAAGTTTCAATACTTTTCCCCTAAACTGTCAATATCTCCACTGCAAACAGATACATGGTGTGTTAATTTGGTGCTCTAAAGATAAATCTATAGAACAGTATTAGGGTTTATTACAGGATAATAAGTGGTTTATATTTTGAGATCACATATGCACACATAAGTTTTTTCAAAAAGTGACCTTAATAATAATAATAATAATATATTTTTATTAGTATGCATATAGTATATGCATATAGTATATAGTATGTAGTATAGTATAATGAAATCTCCAGGGTCAAAATCAGACCTAAATTGAAAAGTGCCCTTTTTCACAACTCAAAAGTGAAGATGATCTGCTCTTAAAAATGTGTCAAATGGCTTGAAAAATTGCCCTTATTTTCACAAAGTCTCTGACATTAAAGATGCATTTGCAAAGATTAATTATAATTTTTAGTGAAATGTAGTTGGAAAAATATTTTTAATGAATATATTTTAATATGCTTTAAATAATAATGGTGAACAATTATCCCAAATTTAGCATTAGGTTTATCCCCCATGACCTGCCATCACTCTCAGGGTCTTTATCCTCTCAGGAATTGCTATGTTCGCTTTTGTAATTGCTTGGGTCCCGGGCCTGGGGGTGGTCTTTTTTTTTCTTTTTCATTCACACCCTACATTCAACCATCAGAAAATTCACTGGTTGTCCATTCAAGAGATTTTGGGGGATCCACTGCTTCTCCTCATTGTGCTTTCTCTGGTGCTGGTCCAAGCCATCCCCAGTCTTGCCTGGGTTAACTCAGTCAGTGCCCAGACAGTCTCCCTTCTTTTAATTTTATTCTTCCTTCAATAACCTAATGCAGCCAGAGTGAGGCTTTGAGAACAGAAGTCAGTTAATGTTACCTGTCTGCTCAAAATAACTCTATGAACTCATTCTCTGAGAGAAAAACCAAATTGTTTAAAATGTTCTAAAAAGGCCATTTAGGCTCTGACCTACCTCCCAGCCATCTGTATTTAGTTGTGAACCTGCTGTATCAGTCAGCAGAGGCTCCTATAACAAAACACCATAGACTAGATGGCATAAACCACAGAAATTTAGTTCCTCACAGTTTTGGAGACCAGAAGTCTGAGATCAAGGTGCCAGTATGATTCGGTTCAGGTGACAATATCTGGCTGGCTGATGGCTCCATTCTCATACAACAGAGAGATAGCTCTAGCAAGTTTTCTCTCTTTCTCTCTCTCTCTTTCCCTCCCTTTCTCTCTCCCTCTCCGACCTCTCCCTCTTCTTCTAAAGCCACAATCCTATTGGATTATGACCCAACCTTTATGACCACACTGAAACTTATAAGCCTTCTGGATCCTATCTGTAGATACAGTCACACTGGGGGTCGTGGTTTCAACATATGAATTTTAGGGTGGCACAATTTAGTCAGTAGCACAGGCCTTTTGTGGCAAGTTTGTAATACATTTCAAAAGGGTAGGTTCTGCCTCATTTAACTTTTTACTCCACAGCCACCAGCCCTGGTCTTTGGATGATTAGGTGCATTGTTTTTCTACAGCTACATATCACCTTCTATTTACAATATATATTTGACGTATATACCTCAAAGCTATCACACATGTACTTCTGCTCTAAATCTTTCTTTTCATGTTGTAAGTTTACAAGAAAGACATATATTAACATTTACTGTTCATAAGTTGTGTTTCATACCTACACAGGAAGAAACTTCATCAAAATTAAAAATAGCCAAATAGATCTGAAACTTAATATGAAGGTTAAATCACACATACGCAGAGCCAAGAAGAGCACTTAAAGTCTCAAGCTAAGGAAATGGCCTAGAGCTTAATCATTATGTAGTAGGAAGAAACATTAAAGCTAAACAAATAAACGAGGTACAATTTAATGGAGAGCATCACAGTGTTATCTTGTCATCAGATGTTCCATGGACTCCTTTGCCATGTAAAACACTGCCTGTTTTGCTTAGTCATCACATTTCTCAGTGTTTGTTAAATGATGTTGCAGATATCCTTACATTTCTATAACACAACAGAAAATCTGGATTATATCCATCAGATTAGTCAACATGAAAAATAAAAGTTAAATGAAAAGATTGAAATAAGTAGGAAAGCATTTGTTATCAAACAGAACTGTTGAAATGACAGAGTAATGAAGAAAACATTACTTTAGAGAGAAAAGAAGAAAGATAATTTTTTTAAGTAGTGAGTACTTATGTTTCCTAACCAAGTCTATAACATGATTTCAAGTAATTTAGGTTGATTTCTTTAAAGATTGATTTTGCAAAATTATCTAATTTCTGTGCAAATTCTCTTCTGAGCATTCAGTGCTTCTGAGAGACACATGATTTGTGATGATTTTTAGTACTTTAAGACATTAAAGCCATGCCTCTTGAAGACTCTTTAAGAAACCTGGTATAAAAACATATGGGTAATTCTTTAATTTTAACAAATAAAGCCAGAATTTGCCAGTGTGTTAATGGTATTTAGCTTTTGCTACCTTATCACCTTAGAGTCCAATAATTATTTAAAGTATTTGATTTATTATAATAACCTCACTTATAAATAATATATGACATATGATAGATAATACAGTATCCTCATTTTCCCAACACTTTTCTATACTGACAGCCATCATTTACGGTGACATTATCTTCTATTTGATTGTTGGAAGGGATTACTATTATTCTCATTGTTTTGCTCCTGTTTTCATCTCAATCTAGCTACTTCCTCATTATTGGCAGAGTAATCTTTCTTTTTTTTTTGACATTTTAAATAAACTTATTCTTTTTTTCCTTTTTTTATTGTTGTACAATTGCAGTTTTCCCTATTTTCATGCCATTATTCTGCCCCACCCCCACCTTCCACATTCAGTCCTCCCTCCCCTGTTGTCTCTGTCCTTGAATCCTTTATACGTGTTCCTTGATGACCCTTATTTGCTCTGTCATTCCCCTATCCCTTTCCTCTAGTTACCGTCAGTTTGTTCTTTATTCCCATGTCTCTGGCTATATTTTGTGCACTTCTTTGTTTTGTTGATTAGGTTCCATTTATAGGTAGATCATATGATATTTGTCTTTTACCACCTCACTTTTTCACTTAGTATAATACTCTCCAGTTCTGTCCATGAAGTCACAAAGGGTAGGAGTTCCTTTTTCCTTTCTGCTGCATAGTATTACACTGTGTAAGTAAACCACAGTTTTTTGATCCACTCATTTACTGATGGTACACTTAGGCTGTTTCCAGCACTTGGCTATTATAAATAATGCTGCTATGAACATTGGGGCTATAGGTTCTTTTGAATTTGGTGTTTCAAGGCTCTTAGGGTATAATCTCTGCAGTGGAATTCTGGTTCAAAAAGCAGTTCCATTTTTAGTTTTTCAGGAAATTATATATTGTTTTCCACAGTAGCTACACCAGTCTGCACTCCTACCAACAGTGTACTAGGGTTCCCTTTTCTCCACATCCTTGCCAGCACTTGTTTGTTGATTTGTTAATGATGACCACTCTGACAGGTGTGAAGAGGTATCTCATTGTGGTTTTAATTTGCATCTCTCTGATGGCTAGTGATACTGAGCATCTTGTCATATGTTTGTGAGCACTCTGCATGTCCTCCTTGGAGAAGTGTCTGTTCAGTTCCTTTGCCCACTTTTTAATTGGATTGTTTGTCTTCCTGTAGTGGAGTATTGTGAGTTCTTTATGTATATTGGAGACCAGACCTTTGTCCAAGGTATCTTTGGCAAATATATTTTCCCATATGGTTGGTTCCCTTTTCATTTTGCTGATGTTTTCTTTCTTTCTTTCTTTCTTTTTAAATTGTTTTTCAAGTACAGTTGTCTCCATTTCCCACCCACGACTTTCCCCCACCCCACCCACCCCCACCTCCCACCCTCAATCCTACCCCCCTTTGGTTTCGTCCATGGGTCCTTTATACATATTCCTGGACAATGCTTCTTTTTCTTTACCCTGTAATCCCTATCCCCCTTCTCCTCTGGTTACTGTCAGTTCTTTATTTCAATGTCTCTGGCTCTATTTTGCTTGTTTATTTGTTTTGTTGATTAGGTTCCACTTATAGGTGAGGTCATATGGTATTTGCCTGATGTTTTCTTTACCCTTGCAGAAGCTTTTTAATTCAAGGAAGTCCTATTTGTTTATTCCTTCCTTGCTCTAGGTGCCATATCGGTGTAAATATTGCTGCATGGAATATCTGAAATTTTCCTCCCTATTATCTCCTCTATGACTTTTTGGTGTCGCAAATTATATTTCAGTATTTTATCGATCTTGAGTTTATTTTTGTGTATGAAGTAAGTTGGTGGTTGAGTTTCATTTTTTTGCATGTAACTGTCCAGATCTCCCAATACCATTTGCTAAAGAGGCTATTTTCACTCAATTTTATGCTACTGCCCCCTTTGTTGACCATATTAATTGATCATAGAGACATGGGTTTATTTCTGGGCTCTCTATTCTGTTCCATTGGTGTATGTGTCTGTACTTATGCCAGTGCTAGACTGTTTTCATTACAGTAGCCTTGCAGCTTAGTGTGATATCGGGTATTGTGATCCCTCCAACTTTGTTCTTCTTTCTCAGAATTACTGAGGCTATTTGGGGTCATTTATGGTTCTCTATAAATATTTGAAATATTTTTTCCAAATCTGTGAAATATGTCATTAGTATTTTCATAGGGGTTGTATTGAATCTATATATTGTTTTGGGTAATATGGACAGTTTGATGGTGTTAATCTTCCAATCCATGAAAAGTGGATTATGCTTCCACTTATGTGTCTTCCTTAATTTATTTTTTCAGTGTTGTATCGTTCTCTGAGTATTGGTCTTTTACTGCCTTAGTTAAGTTTATTTCTAGGTACTTTATTTTCTTGTTGCTCTAGCAAATGGGATTTTTTCCCAAATTTCAGTTTCTGATATTTCATTGTTGGTGTATGAAAATGCCTTCAGTTTCTGAATATTGACTTCCTAGCCTGCTGTTTTGTCAAATTCCCTTATTAGGTCAAGTAGGTTTTGGGTGGAGTCTATTGGATTTTCTATGTGCACTATTATGTCGTCTACAAACAATGACAGTTTTACTTCCTGCTTTCCACTTTGGACACTTTTTATTTCTTTTACTTGTCTGATTGTTGTGGTTAGAATTTCCAGTACTATGTTGAATAGAAGTGGTGAAAGCAGACACCCTTGTCTTGTGCCTCATATCAGTGGGAAAGTTTTAGTTTTTGCCAATTGATTATGATGTAGGTTTCTCTTATGTAGCCTCTATTATGCTGAGGTATGCTCCCTCTATTCCCACTTTGCTGAGTGTTTTTATCATAAATGGGTGCTCTACCTCATCAAATGCTTTCTCTACATCTATCAATATGATCATGTAATTTTTACCTTTCCTTTTGTTTATGTGATGTACTACATTTATTGATTTGTGACTATTTTACCACCCTTGAATGCTTAGAATGAATCCCACTTGATCATGGTATATGGCCTTTTTAATGTATTGCTGGATCTGGTTTGCCAATATTTTGTTGAGGATGTTAGCACCTATGTTCATCAGCAATATTGGTCTGCAGTTTTCTTTCTTTCTTGTGTGTTTATTTGGTTTTGGGGTTAGGACGATGCTGGTCTCATAAAAAGAGTTTGAAATTTATATGCTTGCGTGGATTTTTTGGAATAGCCTGAGAAGGATAGGGGTTAGTTCTACCTTACATGGTTTGCAAAATTCTCCTGTGAAACCATCCAGTCCAGAGCTTTTGTGTGCTAGGAGTTTTCTGATTACTGCCTCGATTTTACAGGCAGTTAGGCTTTCTGATTCTTCTTGATTCAGTTTATGAAGGTTATATGTTTCTAGAATTTGTCCATCTCACCCAGGTTTTCAAATTTCTTGGCACTTAGTTGTTCATAGTTTTTTCTCACAATCTTTTGTACTTCTGTGGTGTCAGTTGTAATCGCTCCTCTGACATTTCTGATTTTATTTATTTGGGTCCTCTCTCATTTCTTCTTGATGAGTCTGGTTAAAGGCTTGTCAATTTTGTTTATTTTTTCAAAGAATCTGCTAATGAATTTATTGATCCTTTGAATTGTTCTTTTAGTCTCCATATAATTTAATTCTGCTATGATCTTGGTTATTTCCTTCCTTCTGTTCTCTCTGGGCTTTGTTGTTGTTTCTCCAGTTCTTGTAGATGTAGGGTTAGGTTGTTTATTTGAAAAGTTTCTGTCTTTTTTAGGTAGACCTATATCACTATGAACTTCCCTCTCAGGTCTGCCTTTGCTGTGTCCCATAGATTTTGGACTTCAGTGTGTTCATTTTCATTTGTTTCCAGAAAAATTTTTATTTCTTCCTTGATCTCATTATTAACCCTTTCATTGTTTAATAGCATATTATTCAATCTCCATGAGTTTGAATGTTTTTGAGTTTTTTCCTTGAGGTTGGTTTCTATTTTCAGGCCCTTTTGGTCTAAGAAAATGCTTGATATAATTTCAATTTTCCTGAATTTGTTGAGGCTTGTTTGTGTCCTATCATGTGGTCTACCTTTGAAAGTGTTCCATGTGCATTTGAAAAGAATGTGTATTTTGCCTCTTTGGGATGAAAGGTTCTATTTATATAAGTTCATTTGATCTAGGGCATTGTTCCATTGTGCTGCAATATCCTTGCTGAAATTTTGTTTGGGAGGTCTATCCATTAGTGATAGTGGGGTGTTAAAATCCCCTACTATAAGTGTGTTGCTGTCTATATCTTTCATGAAGTCCTCTAAGATTTCTGGCTGCTCCAATATTGGATGCATATATGTTTACAATGTTTATGTCTTCTTGATTCTTCCCTTGGGCATTATGTAGTGTCCTTCAGTATCTCTTTTTATTCTTTTTGTTTTGAAGTCTATCATGTCTGATATAAGTATTGCTATATATTTTTTTTCCTTTCTATTTGCTTGGAATATTTCTTTCCAACCCTTTACTTTCAGTCTGTGTGCGTCTTTTGTTCTGAAGTGGGTGTCATGTAGGCAGTATATGTGAGGGGCATGTTTTCTTATCCATTCAGCTACTCTATGTCTTTTAATTGGAGCTCTTAATCTATTTACATTTAAAGTTATTATTGATAGGTACTTATTCATTTTTTCCCTTTGTACTTGTGTTCCTCTCTCTTTCACTCTTTTTCTTCACCTTCTTAAAGCAGCCCCTTTAGCACATCTTGCAATGTTCATTTGGTACTGGTGTATTCTTTTAGCCTTCTTTTGTTTGAGAAATTCCTTATTTCGCCTTCCATTTTAATTGAAAGCCTTACTTGGTAGAATAGTCTTTGTTGCAGACCTTTGCTTTTCATTACTCAGAATATTTCTTGCCATTCCCTTCTGGTTTATAGTGTGTCTGTGGAGAAGTAAGCTGCTAGCCTTATTGGGGCTCCCTTGTATCTTACTTCCTGTTTCTCCCTTGCTGCCTTTAAGATTCTCTCTTTACTCTAAAATTTGGCATTTTAATTATGATGTGTCTTGCAGTAGGTCTATTTGGATTCATCTTGATTAGGACCCTCTGTGCTTTCTGGTATTGCATGGCTTTTCCCCTCTCCAGGTTAGGGAAGTTTTCTGTCATTATTTTTTCATACAGGTTTTCTATCCTTTGCTCCCTTTATTTTTCTCCTGGTATTCCTATGATTCAAATGTTTTTGCATTTCTAGTTTTCCTGGAGTTCCCTTAAGCTATCTTCATTTTTTTTAGTCTTTTTTTGTGCTGTTCCTTTACCTGAGCATCTTTCTACCTTGTTTTCCAGCTCACTAATTCAGTTATCTTCTTCATACAGCCTGCTTATAATCCCTTCAAGTGTCTTTTTTTATTTCAGATATTGTGTTGTCCATTTCTTCCTGGTTCTTGTGTATAGTTTCTATTTCCTTTTTCATGATGTTGTAGCTCCCACTCAGTTCCTTGTAGTTGTCACTGAATTCCTTAAGCATCCTTATAGCCATTCTTTTGAATTCTATGTCTGATAGTTTTCTTGCCTCCATTTCATTTAGCTCTTACTAGGGATTCTTCCTTTTGAAAGAGGGTTCTTTCTTTGTCTCTCCATTTTAGGTGACACTATTTGTTTGTTTCTGTGATTCCAGATGCTCTGCTTTGCCAGATGTCCTCGTGAGGTGAACTTCTGTAGTAGCAGTTCTGTGGAACTCAGTCATGCAATCTCGTTTATCTCCTTGGCTAAATGCTCTAGGGGTGTCCTTTTTTCTGTTTCTGTGGACTCTCTTGTTGTACTTGTGCTTTACCTGTTGGTGGCTTCTTTGTTCCTGGATTCTTCCCTCCAGTGGGCTTACTGGAAGTTGCAACTCCCACCTTGCCTTGTATGATATCTTACAGGTGTTGGTTAACAAAGAAGTGTTACCAGGCAACCCAACCTGTGCCAGCAAAAAGAACCCCCCCACCACATCAGCAACCTCAACCACAATTGCAGTAAGATTAATAATGGTGAAGAGAGATTGCAGGTATTATAAGATATGTGAAAGGGAATATGAGTTGACTAAAAGAGGGGAAAAAGTTATTGCGTGGTAAGAGGGAAGAGAATTGATCAAAGTTGGGATAGAACTGAGGCAAAGAAAGGGAGAGAACAAAATTTAAATCATAAGTAAAACACAAAAGGGTGGTGGGAACATTGGGGTAAGAAAAGGGAAGGGTATACTGTGAAGTTTGAAGTAAAATTGAAAATGTACTTGACCAATTTGAGCAAAATTGCAGATAAACCGCAGCAGGGTTGATAGCAACAACACCTGAATGAGGTTTAATAAAGGTCAAATGGGAATAAGAATATTGTGGAAAAGTGAAAAGTGAATATGAGATGTCTACAGTAAGGAAAAATGATTTTGAGAGGATGGGGGAAGCAAACTAATAAGAGTAAGGAATAAAGACCAGGTTGAGAGAGGGGAAAAAAAGGGAGAGAGAAAATAATGAAATAAAATTCCTCACACAACTGTTCAGAGGCAGGGGGAAGGCAAAATGGAGTAAGACAGTGAGAGAGTATTTTATGGGATTTAAAATACAAACAAATAGTAAACAAATATGAGTTCCCTTGGAGAAGCACAGTAATAACTGGTATCTCACCCTTCTAGCCACTGTTTGTAAAATATAGAAAAGAAAAAAGACTCTTATTAGAGGGGAAAAAGAATGTGAGCTGACGTCAGAAAGAAGAGCACTTATGCGGGCTTAGATGGAGAAGGAATAGTGAGTAAGGGATAGAAACTTGGCATAGTGTGAGAGAAATTAAAGTTTACACAACAGTTATAAAGCTCAGGAAGATGGTGAAAAGGATTAAACCCTTGGGGGGGTACTGTGTGGGATTTGGAATAACAATAGTAAGATAAGAAATATATAATCTGAATAAAAAGAATAAAAAGTAAAAGACCAAGAGTAGTGAGTGATTTGGAATATGAGTGAAGAAAAGAAGAAAAATTAAAATGCAATATGAAAGGGAGAATAAAAAAACAAAATGAACAATAAACACAAACAAACAAAAGACTATATAAATGGAAAGAAGAAAGAGAAATTTTAAAAAAACATGCAGGTCCTGATGAAGAGCAAAGTGAACTCTGTCTCAGCTCTTGGTGTTTGCCTTCTCTCTTCTTTCTGGATCTCTCTCTGGTTTTCTCTCAGCTCCAGATCTTATTGTCTTACTCATGAGGAAAAACAAACAAACAAACAAACAAATAAACCTTACCAGATGATTTTGCAGATCTCCCTTATTCCTGCAGGCAGAGGGAGGCTGGGCTCCATTTTTTCCTTCCTGGTGGTTCCCCAAGGAAGGGGGTTCAATCTGGGCTATAGTAATCACAGGTGCTCAGTTTCCAGGTCAGGTCTTCAGAGCAGTGTGCAGCCTGCACTCTCCACTGGGCGCATTAGTACCCAGCCGGTGCCAATAATCCACCTCGCTTTGTACCCCTTTGATCAGTCCGTGAGGTGCACTGAGTGGACGTAATTTGCACACCCACTCCTCCCTCTTTGTTGACCCAGCTGCTGTGTGTGGGAGGTCCCTGCACTCAGCCCAGCAGTTCCCCTTTTGGAAAAAGTCTCTTTGTGTGCCACTGCTACTCTGAGCCACCACCTGGCTTTCCACACAGTCCATCCTTCTGTCAAGTCCAGAGTCTATCTGTGCCAAGGCCAGTAATGGCCAACCTCCTCTTCCGGCTCCAGGTGTCACAAGGATCCCCAAAATATTCTGGCAATGTCCTGGCTGGTGACTGCCCCCCCCCAGCCTGGGTACTCCACAGGCTGTGTTGCCTGCTGCCATTTTTTCCCCCCTAGTGACTTTATGTGTCCAGGTCTCTCCTGGCATGGGTCTGGGACTTCCCCACCTTGGAAGGGGAGGGAACTGCTAGGCTACTGTCACTGACCCAGCTCTCCTCCAATATATCCATGGTAGCCACAGTATCTGGCGCCAGGCTGGGGGACCTTCCTGACGGCCTGTAAAACCTCCTTACTGACCATTTTGAAATGTCCTGTGCAGACTTTGGCTTCCAAACTTCATGTCAGCTGAGCTTCTGTTGGCTGTTCACTTTGTTTTTTGGAAAATCAGCTAAGTGTCCCAGTTGGGTGCAAAAACAACCGGGCTCAGCTCCCACCTGCATAGCCTCCATCTTCCACCCAGAGTGATCTTTATAAAGTAACAATGATCATGTTAATCCTTTGATTTAAACCACTAGTGGGTCCTTTTTCCTAATAACCTGAAGTTACATTTATTAGCATGGCGTCCTCTCTTAATGTCTTGTGTATGTGTTTTTGGCCCTCATTTTTACTATAGCCCATGAATATAGACATCTCTTAATTTCACAGAACATGATACTTGGGTATTTCATCTTTACTCTTCTAATCAAGTTTGAGTTATTTCTGAGAAGCACTGGATGCCACCTTTCCTCTGTTGTATTCAAAAGAGAATGAATTCACTGTACCAAAATATGAATTACAAATGCATTAATTTGATAGACAGAGAGCATCTTCAGGATAGGAAACTTTGTATTATATATCTACATTGCATTGCCTACATCCTGCTCCATTGTCGACATCAAATGCATACTAAGTGCTAGATAAGTGAAGACACGGAGCAAGGACGCTGGTAAGACGGCCTGGAGCCCCGGTAGCCAGAGGATCGGAGTTGCTTCACAGGCACAAATTAACATGTGTGCAGCGTCGGGGATCAGTTTATTTTAAGGGTGTCACTCAAGTGTGATTTAATATTTACTCACTTTTTCAATTTTAAGAATAGCTATGTTTTAAGAATAAATATTATTTTTGTAAATAACTTCTTTCTTGTTTGAAAGAATTTTAAGCATTTAAGTCACTGAAACCTAGAACTAGATTTTCCTTTTCAGGCAAATGTCCTTCAGTACGAACTTCCTTTTTTTACAAAAAATTAAATTCATTGGGGTGACATTGGCTAGTCAGATTATATAGGTTTCAAGTATATAACTTGATGATACATTATCTGTATATTGCATTGTGTGCTTACCACCCAAAGTCAAATCATCTTTCATCACCATATATTTGACCTCCTTTACCCTTTACTACCCCCCCCAATCCCCTTCCTGCTGCTAGCCAACACTAGTTGTCTGTGTCTATGAGTTTTTGTTAGTTTTCCCCATTTTTTTCATTTGTTGTTTTCAGTTTCATATCCCACATATGAGTGCAATCATGTGGTTCTTAACTTTTTCTGTCTGGCATATTTTGTTTAGTATGATATTCTCAATATCAATCCAAATTTGAAAACATTTTTTTCACAAAGATATTTGCACCCCTATGTTCACTGCAGCATTATTCATGGTGGCCAAGACATGGAGACACCAAAATGTCTTTTGATAGAGGATTGGATAAAGAAGATGTGGTACATATACACAACAGAATACTACCTAACCATAAGAAAACATGAAATACTGCCATTTGCGAAAACATGGGTAGATCTCAAGTATGGAATTTCAAAAGCATTCTTGTCGCAACTTGTCTATGTCTTTTTCTGAGCTTTTACAGGAAGGTGTATTTTTTCCCTGCTATGTTAAGATACACAAAAGTCCTCTGTTATTCTCCAGCTTAGAAAGCATTTGCTGAACAGATAAGAAATGATATATTTTAGGCTTAAAGTGTCTGTAACATGTGTCTTTTCTGTGGGGTATCTTGACTTAATTACGGGCTGTGAAACCTGTTGGTTAAAGGCTTTGTAATCAGACATTCTTGGTTCTAAATTCAGGTGCCGTCACATTCTGTTGACCTTATACATGCTTTTAACTATTCCCTTAGTTTCCTCATTTTTAAAATGAAAATAATTACAACTATTTCATAGGATTATGTACATCATTTTTAATATGTAAGTATTAAACCCCAGGGTTAAAATACATTTCTGAAATTCAAACTACCTAAAACTTTTTTGGTATTGGTACTTTAGTAATGTTTCATTGGAAGTGATTTAAGGTTTAGCTGATTATAAAAAATGCAATCAAGGCTGCAACAATGGACTGGGATAATAGTGCTTTATTTGTTTCTTAAACGCCTCAGGTGCTCTGTCCATCCAGGCATTCTGTTCCAGTGCCCTCTGTATAACAGGCTTCTGGCAATGCCAGCCTCACATGGTGTCATCCCTCCACCCAAAATAAAACACTTGTAGTTTTTGGATTTTGAACAATGTAGATGGAAGAGATAGGATAAGTAAATCTCTGATCACAAACATATTTCTGTTTTCATGATCACACATTGCTTTCAAACATTTAAGCATAAATCATGAATCTCAAAAAAAGTAACTATGTTCAGTGTTATGGTATACTAAGAAGTTTATTCACAAATAAGTCATTCCTATTACTATTCCTAAAATATGAGTACCTGTGTTCTACAAATAATATGTGTACTCATTTTATAAAACTTTATAAAACATATTTAACAAATATATGTGATAAAACACAGATATGTAAACATTTTGTATTATGGTTGGATGTTTTTGCTCTTTAAATGTTATTTTTTCCACCAAGCTTAGATCTAAACATATAATGTGTAAAACTGACATAACACATCTACCAGCTTAAAATAAAGTCACAAGTTACTGTATTTTAAAATGTTTCATTGAAGTGTCACATATACAACATAATGAATTTTAAAGTATTGGGTTGGCCAAAAAGTTCATTTAGTTTTTTTCCATACAATCACTCTAGTAGTGCTTAGTTGTTTTTAACTTCATTCAAAAACAGTTTTATTCTATTGTATTTTGACAGTTGTCATATCAGTGTGCATTAAAAAAATTAAAATTGGTGAATTTTTGTGTAGCCAATTTAATATTTAAGACAAGAAAATATTCAACATTTTCATGCATTATGCTTTAGTATTTCAAGAAAGGTAAAAATGCAACTGAAACACGCACACACAAAGATTTGTGCAGTGTACGGAGAAGTTGCTGTGACTGATTGAACAAGTCAAAAGTGGTTTATGAAGTTTCTTGGTACTATTGACATCTTGGCCCATTAATTCTTTGCTGTGGGGCTGTTTTACGCATTGCAAGATGTTTAGCAGCATCCCTGGCCTCTACCCGCTAGAAGCCAATAGCAGGAGATAGCCGACATACTCAAAATATCCAAATCAATATAGTTATTTATGAAAATGAAAAATGTGTCTTTTATTTTATGGAAAAAAGTAAACTGACTTTTCAGCCAAACCAGAATATCCTTCCACAAAACTAACACAGACTCAGAAACGGAATATCACTAGCACACGAGAAAGGCCTACTGAGTCTCTTCCTAGTCATTAATCTTTCCCAAGTGTTACTACATGCTGACTTCGAACCACATAGATTAGTTATAATCTTTTTGGAACTTTAATTACTAAGATTCATTACAGTGTGCATTATTCCATGCTTCTCTTCATTCCTTCAGTATTATGCTTGTGAGATTCAGTAATATTTTGTATATAATTGGTCATTCTTATTGCTATGTATTATCACAACATGCGAATACCTTATATTCATTTACCTGTTAAGCTGTTGATAGGCACTTGGGTAGCTTTCATCTGGTAATATGAATTATTTTGCTATGAAGTTTTAGCTTAAGGCTTTTGGTCAGCATATGCACTAATCTCTGCTTGAATATAGGTTAGAAATGGGATTGCTAAATCATATGGCGAGTTCACACCCAACTTCAGGAGAGAGTGCTAAACGGTTTTGCCATGTGCATAGGCCATGCCAAGGAGTTCCCCAATGTGTTGTTGTGCCCTCTGTGCTGACAGTAGGCAGCATCATTTCATAGAGGTTCTAAAATCTTTGAACTTCAGAGGGAAGCGGTGAGGTTTCTTATCTCCCTTCTCCCAGGAGTTCATGAAAAACTTTCCCCTTTTTTCTCCAAGCCCAGAAATATATCTCAAGGGGCTGCTAGTGAGGAAGTTCTGGAGATACATAACCACCCTCACTGTCTTTCTCCTCAGGAAACAGGTGTATACCTGCCCTGCATTATAATAACTAAGATGTTCCTTCACACGAGCCTTCACTGAACAAAGATGATGTGCTCAAAGATGACTATAGATAGCCAGGTGGACATAGAAGCATCTGTCAGCTTTGAATCAGCACCTTCACAGAAGCTCTGTCAGCCAGCTACAGGTGTAGGTGTAAATACCTGATCTGTTGGAATCTTTCCAAGCTATGTTTCTTTCCAACCTACATTGCCTCATTTAGCAAATATCCATAAAGAGTATTCAGTGTATTTCCACAGAATGTACCAGCTGGGAATAGCTTATTAACTTCAAAAATTCAAAAAAGAATATGACCAAAACTAAAAATATTACTAACATTTTTTGATGTGCATATTCTGTTCCAAATTTCTGTAAAAATTAGTGTTATTCTAGGCCAGTGCAAGTGCTGGCTCTAAAATAAAGTTTCCAGTGTTTCTATCATATCCCATTTTATTTACAAATACTAGCAGAGGAGAAGGAAGTGTGGATACTGCCATATGTTAATACAAGTATAAGAATTGTTTATATTGGAGTTAGGAATGTGGCTTCTTCCTTCTTTGACTAGGTATGTGTTCTAGTTTAGCAATTCACCTCCCACCAGCCAAAGAAACCATATTCTTAATTTTGCATAGCAATCAGCAAGATTTTCAGTTTTCTTTATTTACTTCAATCAGAATTTCATTCTACAATAAAAGTTATGGTTCTCTCTCCCTCTCCACCCTGCTCATGACATTGAGTAATTTGTGTGTTCAGGTTTAAAAAGACTTTCTGCTGCATCTGAGTAAGAGCTGCGCTATCAATAAAAGGAGAAATATTCCTTTGTTTTGGTGTTGGCAGTACCATAAAAGTCCTCTGTGAGATATAAATTAATAGTACATTCTCACTTATGTGTGATAATAAAGAAGAGTTTTAGTTATTCTATGCTACAAAATGGCAGACAGTTCCTTTAACTGATGCAAAGTCACAGACTGAGTTGCATAAGACACACTGCGCTGCACAAAACAGGGGCCAAACAATATGAATCCAGTGGAGTCCAGTGTAGAAGAGAGTGTGACAAGAGCTGGGCAAAAGGATGAAGTTTCAGAAAGCAAGCAACATGGATGCACGGGTTATATCACAAAATCTTGATATATATGCAAGAATAATCAGGTATGTTCACTCTTTATAGTAAACTTTTTATTGAAGTCCTACACATATATGTATATATATCACATACACACACACACAAACACATACAAAGTTGATGAAGCCCTACAAAATGAACATAGACATGAACCAGCATCTAAACAAATTTTCAGAACATTTCCAGCCCCCATAAAATCATTTTTGTGTTCTCTTCCAGTCACTACCATCTTACTGCCAGCACAACAGATTACTAGTTTTGCTTGTTTTCAAACTTAAATAATTGAATCATATAGTCAGTACTCTTTACTAATTATCTTTAACATATTTGTGAAATTTATTTGAACAATTTGTATCTGCAAGTTATTTTAATTGCAGTACCATCATTATTATAAGAATATATTAAATTAAATTTATATTTTTCCTACTGTTTATAGATTTGAAGTTGTTTACCATGTGGAACCATATAAAAAATGCCTCTATGAACATTCTTTTTCATATTTTTGGTAAATGTATCAACACTTTTGTGTTGAGTACTTGTCCGAGAGTGCAGTTGTTGGTCATAGAGAATAGATTTTCATGTGTGGTGTGGGTCAAGGATCAAGGTTAATTGTTTTTCATGTGGATATCCAAATGATTCAACATCATAAATGAAAAGACCATGCTTTACCCAATATGCTTCTGGGTTGCCTTTGTTATAAATCAAATGGCCATATTTATGTAGGCCTGTTTCACAGTTTTCTTTTTCTTATTTGTTATGCAAATGTGGTACTTCAGTTGATCCATGGTTTTCATTGGTTCTTATGTTAGATATACTGGTAGGTGTTAATGCAGTTTCTCAGACAAACAGGAGCACTTGCTAATATTGTATTTCAAACCTGCCAAACCATAAGCCTCTCTCATGGTAAAGAACTTTTACAGGGCATAGAGAGTAGCTAGGTAATCATTACTAAACTATATTCTTCTTCTCCCAAATGTACATTGGTCAAAAATCACAGTCTCTTTGTGAGACTGGCTTGGGTTCTCATACAAGTGGATAGGTTTTTCACAGTGATTGAAATCAGTGATGACTCATAAAATTGCCTGAGCATTTTATCAGGAATTTTAATTACTTCCCAGAGGGAATAATATAGCATATAAACACAGGTTCTTAGAACAACTTTTTCTTATAGATGTTTATTTTTTTCCTAACATATACCTGTAAATGCTTAATTACAAACTCAGGGATACAGATGTTCTCCTAGGTTTAAAAATTGAAGACAGGTTGTTCTCCCTTTTTTGTTCAGTTTATTCTAACTTTAGTCTTTAACCCAGGCATTTGATGAGGATTTAAACATTTTTAAAAATTCTTTTTCTTTTCTTTTTTAAAAAATAAGAATGGCTATAGAGTTCCTGATTCGGACCAGTCAGAATAGCATTGAATGATTTTGGATTATCTATATGTTAGAAACTTTCTACTATTTCATCAAAAGTTGAATTTATCAACCTGGATCTGAATTTTCCAAAAACAAAAATAATTCCTATGAGGAAAATAATTATCAATGGGTAACTATTTTGTGTAATTCACTTTTATTTCAGAAGCCTGTCATAAAAATTATTATGGTGGGGATCTCATTGCCCTGCACCCTCCAACGGGCCAGGCCCCTGCCCATGTTGCCGACCTCCCCTTCACGGGGCCCTGCAACAACCCGTGCCTGGGGCTTTCCGGGGTAGAGTCACTCTCCCAGCCCCCTAAAAGGAGGAAGAAGAGATACTTGCGACATGACAAGCCCCCCTACACCTGCTTGGCCATGATCACCCTGGCGATCCAGGTCACACCTTCCCACAAACTGAAGCTGGCCCAGATCATCCATCAGGGACTTCTATGAGGGCTGGATGGACTCCATCCACCACAACCTCCAACCGATGCTTCCACAAAGTGCCCAAGGATCCTGTGAAGACCAAGGCCAAGGGCAACTTCTGGGCAGTCAACATGAGCCTGATCCCAGCTGAGGGGCTACAGCTGCAAAACATAACCCTATGCCGGTGCTGGCAAAGCAGGGGTGTATGGGGGGCCTTTGCCAAAGTCTTGGGCCTCTACGTACTTCATGGCTCACCTTACCAACCACTCAAGCTGCCCAGTCCTCCTAGTCCCCAGCTGCCACCCAGTGAGGTCCTCAGTGCGAAGTCTCTGCTGGGGAACCTTGGAGAGGGAGCGCCATGCAGCAGCCCAGGTTGGGCAGAATCCTTTCCAAGTAATGTGGAGGTGGTGCCCACACTAATCCTGCCCTCTGAGATGCCTCTGTGGCCCCTCTGCCCACTCCCTGGAGCCATGAGAGTGGAAGGGGAGACTTCCCAGGGGGGAACAAGCAGGCCCTCACCCCTCTTCCCTGAGTCCAGAGCCTGGACCCTCCAGTCACTGGAGGGTAACTCCGACACTGGTGGACTGCCCAGTGGGGGCCACAGGATGTCACTTTGAGGGAAGCTACCCACCTTCTACTTGCCTGTGTACAGCCCCAACGTTGTAATGCCTTTGGTCCCACTTCCACCTACCTCCTGCCCCCAGTGTTCACTCTCAACCAGCCCAGCCTACTGGGGGCTGGCCCCTGGGACTCATGGCCCCCTAGGGATGCTCTTGGATCTAGATGCCCTCTTCCAGAGGGTTCTACCCAACAAGAGTATCTACGATGTGTGGGTTACCCACCCACCCCCCTCCGGAACTGGCTACCGCCACCCCAGGCTGGTTGCTCTGTTGGTACAACCTCCAAGGCTGGGGCTGCTTTCTTCTCCCAACCCCACCCTGCTGCTGCCATTAGCTTGTTGAGGGGAACCAAGGCCAAGAGGACCAAGAAGTGTGGCCACAGTGGCCTTGAAATACCAGGCACCAGAAAAGCTGAGAGTCCACAATGTTTATTGGACTACTCACAAAGGGTCGTGTCTGCTTGGGCACCACCCTGGTCCCGATGCTCAGTCAACCCTCTCCTATCCCTAGAAGCAAGGTTGTGAGGATTGGAGCTTCTTGGAGTAGCCTTTCGTGTCTCCTTCCTGGTCCCACCTCCTCTGGCCCTCTGTCCATCCAACCATCTATCCATCACCATCTGTCACCTCCCCTCTTTTGGCTCTGGGTTTGGGGGAGGGAGAACTTAATGACGGCTCCCGCCTGAAGTCCTGTCCTCCTTCAACTGTCAGGGAAGGAGGTAGGTAGCACCTTTAACAACAAAGGCATAGGGAGCAGGAGCCTATTGGGGTTTGGTGGTGTAGCGGGGAAGGTAGCAGTAAAGGAATGGACAACAACAACAACAACAACAAAATTATTATAGTGGGAATTAAAATAAGTCAAAGAGTGGGAGAAAACATGAGTTAGTGCATATCATTCATTACTCCTGAACTTACAGCTAAGAACTCTACCGTGACTAACGAGGACTTTTGAATCTGTGAAAGATTGTTTTGCGGTATTATTGGAAAACATCTGTTCATATTTTCATTTATTTTAAAAGTCTATTGTATAGGATAACAATTAGACCCTAGATAGATATTCTCTCCTTATCTCCTTTGAAAATAAAAGAGTATCACATTAAATAAAGACATTAATTTTTCTTCAAAACATTGATAGATTTTCTGAAGATAAAGTCAAATTTAAATGTCTTTCGAAATAAGCAACATGGCAGGACACTTATTTTTGTATGCAGAATTCCTGATGTGCATATGATTAGCATGGTTTTTACGACTGAAGTGGTGCAAACAGGCAGTGAATCTGTCCTGTAATCTCCAAACATGCTCCCTGGGCCTTGCGTCAAAGCCATCTGGACATGATGACAGTGTCCTATTTATTACATACAAATGCCTGGATGCTGTCGATGCATAAACAGTAATTAAACACACAAGCCAACCATGCATGCCAGATCGTCAAGAACTATCCTTTGAGTATCTTTGACTTTCCATGCCAATGAGCTGATTGAGAAATTGGCTGGTGATTAAAGATTAATGATTTATGGTTGCAAGCAAGGTTCATTTACTGCTTACTGAAATATGTTTGACAGAATCTTTATGAATTTTCTGAAATCCACAGTCTTAGAGGTATTTATTCTCAAGAAATAACCTCAATAGATTTCAAACATGAAGTGAAATCATATAAAATATGGAATATTTTATTATTTATTTCCCATAGAGCATGCCTCTTTTGATAAGCAAATTTCCTTTTTTACTTTTAAATATAGCTTTTACACTTTTCATGTTGGAGAGAGGAGCTATTTAGGTTTCTTTGTTTGTTTGTTTGTTTGTTTATAATTCGTATCTTTTCTGGTTGGTCATAGCCCTGCATATAGCAAAGAGGCATGATAGATGAAAAGGAAAGACAATAGGGGCAGTAACAAAGAAGCCTGGCTTTACCATTGGTTAATTAACATCTCACCTATTAAAGATCTTTAGGTTTTTCAGAATTTGTTGATACCCAGGAGAAAGCAGGTGTTGGGAGCCTTATTCAGTTAGATGTAAAAATAAACCCACAGATAGCCACTGAGGGTTTGCAAGTGGGAGGGTGTGCTCTTAACTTATGTTTCAATTTAGAGTAGATTCTTGAGTACTTACAGCCTTACAGATTTGGAAAACTGCTAATTCACACCCAAGAACATAACGTGCAATTTCCCTTTTAAATGCCATAAAGGGTAACTGAAAATATGATGAACCCTTCACAACATTAATGCTTCTATAAATACAGAACTAATTTATAAAGCTTTTAAAGTTATTTCTACCATTAAAATAAAGTCCACAATACATTCTATCATTGCTGTAGTAACCTGACTGAACTTCTCTGAGTCAGCAAAGGGAATGGAGGGTGATGAATGGTGATGACTGCTGAGCGGTGTCTGGGTTAGATGCCTGCTGGGCAGGAAGGCACTTCTGATATACACGAGCTTGTCTTCATTGACTGTTTGTTTTGACCTATGGACCTTCCCTTCTACAATTTTTTTTTTTCTTTTTGGCTGGTGAGGCTAAGCTTTAACAGTCATGTCTCCTGTTAACTTTTCCTTAAAACTCTTAACATCAACTTTTCTTCATGGTTTCATTTTGTCTGGTATGATTATGGGAATGTGTGTGCATGTTCCTGGATTCCACCTGAACTGCATTTTCTTCAAGAGGTAGGTGTTTGCTGTGAGTACTTTCAAAATGTGGGTTAGTAATTTTTCAGTTCTGTCAGGTTTTACCTCTGTATTGATGCTCTGTTTGATCAAAACCCTTGCTGCAAAATGGTTAAGAATTGCCCTGGTTTCTCTGCTCAGCTGGAATGAGTGTGAATATAGAGTAGACAGGATCCACAACCAAATTCAGGGGCCTGCCACTTTATTGAAACAAGATTTCTATTTTCTCAACAATATCCATAGCTTTCTGAAATGCTTTTGTTCTGTCGTTTCCACTCAACTTTATAAGGTGAGTTTTTTCTGGGCCCAATTTCTCACTGTGAAACAGGAGGAGTATTTCCCTAGAGACACCAGACAAGAGTCTGCCAGTAAATCAAATGTGCAGAGAGAAGCCAGTGCATTAGCTAAATGGTTCACTCCCAGCCCAACTCACATTTCCACCATTCAAATTTCTGCTTTGGCAGAACTTTCAGTGATTATGTGGCCTAGACTTTAATGGTACTGTCCAATTGTTGAAATAATAAATTATAAATGCCTGAATCATAGGACCTACTGTGCAGTCTTAATTACTGGCTTAAAGCTAACTCCAGAAAAACAAAAGAGAAAATACATATAAAGAAGGCAGTGGGAAAAGTAAACAGCATGGATGTTTTCCATAATGAAACCAGGTAAATTGCCCAATCTAACTGATTCAGACTCTTTTACATTAAGTATCAATAAAATAAAAAGTGAGCAATTATTACCTGTAGTTTAGATGAAGAACTGACCAAAAAGATCTACTATAAACTGAGAAATGGATATTATCAGTCCAGGGTTATGCTAATGATTTCTATACATAAGATTCAATAAATTAAAGAGGGAAAAAGAAAAATCAAAATCAATAAACTTCTCAGAGGTACTGTTGGTAAAATATATTAATAGCCTTACAAATATTCATGTGCTTTGGCCTCAAAATTATTTTCCAGGATTTTTTCTAAGAAGTCATGGGTATTATCAAGTATTTGACTAAAAGAATGAAAACATAGGGATCTTAGAGTATGAAAGAAAATTGGAGACAACATAAATGGCAAACAATAACCATCCCAGTGATGTTTTTGAGACATGTATAATAATATGCAGGAAACAACATTATTATAGTTGTAAAACTGGGTTAGAATATATGCTGTAAGGCTCTGTTTCTGTTGAATGTAGGTGATCGGGAGACAATTTTAAATTTTAAATGTTATTAATAACCACCACCATTTATTAAAGGTGGGTCCTTAGATCCTTTAATTTAAAAAAAAAATTTCCCTTTGTAGATTGGTGTATAAGGATGTGCCTGTAAGATAATGAATAAATGAGAAGATGGGCCTCCTTGAGAAAGTGTGTGTGTATGAATAGAGGGGTCAAGGGGAGTCTGGGTGTCCCAATGTTACTATAAGAAGACAACAGTAGGGTTGGTGGCATTTTTGTGGATGCAAGAGAAAGGAAGAAGAAAATTAAGTGGGAATGGAGCCTTTCTGATAAGAAAAGATGACTAAAGAGACCTGCAGGCAGGATCTCCAGTCCTTGATAAGGTTATTTGCAGTTGCACAAATCTCTGGTTGTAGCAGAATGGTGAGTCTGCTCCTGAGATCCAGTGTTATTAAAACCTGTTCACTATCTATGGTCATTGTGAATACTGCCCCCCACCCCAGTCACTTTTTATTGTCTTTGTGGTTTTCTACATTAACATAAATATATGTCCCTAGATCTTCTAAAATTTTTTCATTATTTTTATCTTTAATATACAGCCAAAGAAAATGCTACTGATTGATCACAATTGGATAAGATTAATGGTAGATGTTTAATGGATATTCTAAAGAGCCCAATTCCCTCTCTGTCTTAGCTTTCCATTTATAAATAAAATATGCTCATTATCCTTATAGTACTTTGTGCACTTGGAGATGGATAACAGAATAGAGATCTTAATAGCAGATGCTAAATAAATCATGTTTTCTTTTCCTTATGACATAAAAAAAATCTGATTTAAAAGTACAATTTCTGCTTGAAGAAGTGGTTGAAATATTTTGTAAGTAGTCTATTGTAATCCTGCCACTTAATTTAACAGATGAGCTAAGTGAGAACCAGAGATATCAATCTCGGTGTATTGTGAACTGACTCACTGGCCTGGTGCCACAACTGCTGCCCCAGAGTTTGCTTTTACTGGAAGGCCTCTCCTACAGCTCTGAGAACACGTTGATTTACTCAGAGTGCTAACTAGAGAGAACACCAGCTCAGAGGTGTCTCTGCCTTTATTTTCTTGCTTATGACTTCAATTTTTAATCTATACTCCATTGCGACAAAACATAGAACTTAACACACCTTTCAAATGGAAGTACTTATTCATCTGAGTTCAGAGAGCATATACTGGTTAGAGAAGCTTTGAGCTCTTATGAGACCTGGTTGTCTGGTGACTCATCACAGATCAGGGCAGAGGCCAGGGGTCTGAACAGCTTGTGGTCTTATTCCCACATCCAGCTCCAAGTAAAGATGCTTTGCCTTTAACTGTTTTATATACTTCTCTTATTATTTATAAGAAGAATTCAATGACTTAAAATTAAAACAAAAAGAAACAAATACACTTTCCCAGAGCTCATGTTAGGGCTACACGGCTAAATCACAGCACGTGGGGAGTTTATTTGCTTGAGTTACTCAGAGATGAAGGACCCTTTCAGACATTAATAATTTGAAACAATTGTAAGTACTGCTCTGCATTTTTAAAAATTTATTGATTTTTAGAGAGAGAGAGGGAGAGAGAGAGAAAGAGAAACATAGATTCATTGCACCACCCATCCATGCACTCACTGATTGATTCCTGTATGTGCCAAGACAGGTGATAGAACCCAGAACCCTGGCACATTGGGAGGACGCTCTAACCAACTGAGCTAACCGGTCAGGGTGCTCTGCATTTTTCTATTTCTCCATATTATGCATGTATTATTTCTGTAATCAGAAAATAAGATGTTTAAAAACATCCCTCAGTGAGGGCAGTATAAAACCTTGTCCTCACAGAAGGAAGTTCTTGGCATAGGGAAGGAAGTGGGTGGCTGTCTCTTCCCAGGTGCTCAGGCTTCTTCTATTCCTCGTTAAATGGACACAACATCCTGACTCCCTGAGTCTGTTTACTTTTTTCCTATGGAGAGACTGATTAATCCTATTTTCTTGTGGCATGTTACTTCTTACATTTGACAACATATGTTCCAGACAAGAATACCTTCACCTACTCCATCACTACTGTGCTGGTCCAGACCCCAGCGTTTTCTCACGTGCACTATCTCAGTGACATTTGTCTGTGCTTTGACCCAAAAATTTATTCTTTTTTAAAAATATATTTTTACTTTTCAATTACAGTTGACATTCAATATTATATTAGCTTCAGGTGCACACCTCAATGGGTAGATCTTTATATACCTTATATCCTCTGATAGCTTAGTATCCCCCTGACATCACACAGAGTTATCGCAATATTATTGACTATATTCCTTGTACTGTGCTTTACTTCCCTGTGACTGTTTTTATAACTAACAATTTGTGCATCATAACCCCTTCACTTTTTCTACCCAACCTCCCTCCCCTCTGTCAGCCATCAGTCTGTTCTATGTATCTATGAGTCTGTTTCTGTTTTGTTTGTTCATTTATTTGATTTTTCAGATTCCACATGTAAGTGAAATCTATGACTTCTCTGTTTAACTTATTTCACTCAGTATAATATATTGCTTTCCATAAAAAAACTGCAATATTTAGAATAAGCCTTTAATTTCTTATGGCATTGAATGCCATTAGCTAATATCCATTCTTTGTAGAAAAACAATGGAAAATAAAATAATTATGAGGAAAATTTGAATTACCCACTATCTAAAGAGGTATATTTATAATTAACTGGTCACCAACTATTTGTACTTATAAATCTTTCTATTCAAAATGCCTTTCAGAAAGACTGTAGCAACTTACATTTTCTCCTACATACAGTGAGTGCACTTTCTTTAATAGGTGCTATAAAAATCAGTATTTTGCTCAAACCATAGGTCAACTTGTCATAAATAATTGGAGCAATATCCTCAAGCTTATACTTTTATAAACCATGCTGCATATACTTTCCACAAAATTTCCTTTTGAAAAGATAATTTTTCTCAGAACCCATGATCCACCTGTTGGATTGTGCGAGGCAACAATGGTAATAATGCCCACAAATGTGGTGGTGGAATTGGTAGCTAAAAGGGAGCTATTAAAATGTAACATGTTAGAACACCATAAAGACTCAGGCTAACTTTAGTACAGAATGAGGTTTTTCCATAATTGAAGAGTACTAACTACATGACATTCCCTCCTCTAGGCATCCAAATTGTAATAAAACCTGTCTATCCTTTCAAGGTCCTATTACAGCATATTGTCTAACAGGTACACCCCAGGACTATCTAATTATTAAGCACATGTGCTTTTATTTAACTTAGTATTTACTATGGACCATGGCTCAGATTATGTGAAATGACTGGTACTTACAGAGTTTGGTCTAATACAAAGGCAAAACAAACAAAAAAAACTTCTGATAGAAATGTAACCCCAGCTCTGTTAGTGTATTGCCCTGTATTATAGTAACCAGCTTTGTTTCTAAACTATCAGTGCCCAATATACTCACTTTCTCAAACGTTTTACTACTAATGTCCTCAAGTTAACAAGCTGAATAAATCTTCAATACATTATTTACTCTATATTAAGAGTCATTTCACTTTGACATTAGTGAAAAAAACAGTCAGATTTACCTTGTGCTCCTGTAAACTGTGCTAATGGAACAGAAACAACACAAGAATACAATATATATTGAGCTAGAAATTGATAATTATATTGAAGAATAAAGTAAGAAAATGGGATAGAGACTGAAGGAATGGAAATTGTAATTTTAAATAGAGTGGGTAGACAAGGCCTCACTTTGAAAATGATATTTGAACAAATATATGAAGAAAGTGAGAACACAAGTCATGGAAATTCCTAGGGGAAGAACATTCCCAGGAAGGAAATAGCATGTTCAAAAGCCCTGCAGTTGGGAGCATGCAGGTGTGATGGAGATAAGTGTGGAGACCAGAAATGCACGGGGCAGAGGGACAGTGGGGAGACTGCAGTTACACTATGACTGACATAGGAAACCCCTAGTTGTTACTGAGCATTGTCTGACATAACCTGATTTCTTCTTAGAGGTCATTCTATTTGCTCTATTAAGAATAGATTGTGGGTCCATCCATGTTGTCACAAATGGTAAGGTTTCAGCCTTTTTTATGGCCAAGCAATGTATTATGCTGAGTGAAATAAGTCAGGCAGAGAAGTCAAAATGTTTCACTTATATGTGGAATCTGAAAAATCAAATAAATGAACAAACAAAACAGAAACAGACTCATAGATACATAGAACAGACTGATGGTTTCCAGAGGGGAGGGAGGCTGGGTAGAAAAAGTGAAGGGGTTATGATGTACAAACTGTTAGTTATAAAAACAATCACAGGGATATAAAGTGCTGCAGTACAAGGAATATAGTCAATAATATTATGATGTTGTTTATAATTATACTCAACTCTTAATACCATTTATACACTGACAAATTACTGTCATAGATTAGGTACAATGCATTTATAGATGTACTTTCCTTTAAATAATAAACATTTATATTTGAAACTTTTACCCTAATTTTGTGTGTGTATAAACATAAGCACACACACACACACACACACACACACACACACATGCTCATACACACAATATCAACCAGCAAGACGGCAAAAGTGTCTGAATTTTAACAATACAGAGATTTATATGGAATGATTTTTTCTTTCTGTCAAAATATGGTTTAGCTAAATTTATGAATTTGGTATCCAGTGGAAGAATCAGACTCAAGATTTCTTTGTAATTAAGGACAATTGTGCAGTCTAAAATGGCTTTGCCTCCCTACCTCACCTGCAGGTGTTGTCTACACTTAATGACTTTCTTCCAAAGAGTAGCATGTGAAAAGAGGAAATTAACTTTACAGTGAGGGATTCTAGCAAACATGACCTAGGTCAGGTGATCAAGGGTAACTTTATCAGTAATAATCATGTAGGCAATATATACTCTTGTTATGTCTCGGGCAGAACACTTCACTTCTATGGCATTCTTTAAAAAAACACTTTGACCATAGCCTTACCAAGAGAAAAACATCACACAAATCCAAATTGAGAGAATTGTATACACCTTACCAGTATTCAAAACACTGTCAAGGTCAAGAACAAAAAGGAAAAATCTGAGGACTGTCATAGACCCGAGGAGACTGAGAGATGTATGCATTAATGCCATGTGGTGCTCTGGAGATCCCAGGGCAGAAGAAGCTTAGTGGGAAACCAGTGCTATCTGTTGAGTTAATGGTAACATGCTGATAGTAGTTTCTTAGTTGTTTCAAGTGTATGTTGACCGTGTAAGATGTTACAACAGGAGAAACTGGAGGGGGGTGGATATGAGGAATATGATGTCCCAACTTTTCTGAGAATCTAAAACCCGTGTAAACTTTTAAAATAATGTATTAAAAATTTTGTTCTGGCATCCTTAAGTACTTAAAGAACTCACTAGAAAACAAAGGAAGGCAAGTAGAGAGAGAGGGATAGCAGTAGAAAAATCAATACCTAGAGGGACATTTTTCAGAAAATTTAAAGAACTTTTTCCCATATCAAGTGGTACATGGTTATGATTGACCTGCAGTTCAGATCTGCCACCAGATTCCAGCTTCAATAGCAGATGCTCATAATGTTCCCTCCTGGAGGGAGATGCTTGCCTTCTGGAGGCCTATATTAAAACAAAATTTAAAAAATATTTTCCCCCCAAAACAAAAACACTTCATTGCCCAACAGGGGAGTACAGGGATGACTCCTTTCTCCAGACACTTTTCACTTACGGCCTGTAGCTGTTATTGTCTGGACATTTCTGGGATTATTTCAGTAAATTAGGCATGAATGCTTAAGGTAATTGTTTCAATTATCCATTTCACTTTTATTTCTGTATGTATATTGTGCTTGGTTTTGCTTTACTGTAGGATCCTAAGTACCAGAGTCATTATGAACCTTAAGAAACAATTCAAATTTTCATGTGTTCTTATTTCCAAGTCACAAGAAACACCCATCACTTTAATCAGTGCAGTGCATGTATGTATGTATGTGTGGTATGTCAGAGAATATTATGTTTTGTCTTCAGGGAGACAGTTGCTCAATTGATTTATTTTTTTCCCTTTAATCTTCATTGTATCAGCTTGTTTACTAAAACTAAGTATATTATTAAGATGATTTATTAGTTTGCCAGGATCATAACTATGAATACAACTTTTCCTGGAAATTTTAAGGGGACTGGTCCCAACTTCCCTTTCATTATAATCATGATTTCATCTCAGATATGGTTTTCTGGCACCATGAGGGAATTGTGTTTCACATTCACAGGAAGAAAACCATTTTTGCCCTATTAATTAATATAATAGGATGCAAAAATGGCACTATTTTCTCTTACTTTTGGGTGCAGCTCAAAGGGTAAATATAGAGCTACAGGTGATAAGGCCCTTACATTCCAAATGAGGTGTTGGCAGAGTTAACCCATGAAGACTGGTTTGTAGACACTGAACCCTTGAGGTCTTAAAGGCTTGAAGTTAGTGTCCTGGGCTTTAGAAAGTTGATTTCTTCAGGCAAGCAGTGGAGGTGCTGTGACCTGCATTCCTCCCCTTCCCTCCTGCTTCCTTGGGAAAGAGCCTAGGGGAGAAGAGCCCCAAGAAGGGCTCTGCTGTAAGACATGACCTCTGTTGTTTGGCTTTTGGGAGGCCGAGGACACAAATGTCTGAATTATGCCTATAACCAAGCAGAACTCTAGGTGACTGTGGCAGAAAGAGCCAGGACAGTGGAGGGAAGTCTCTGTGGTGATGAACTTGCTTGTGCTGGTGGTAGGTCCAAGGTGCCAGACTCCTGGGAGCCAGGTGTGGAATAGTGTCCTGGTATGGTCAGGTCAGTTGACAGATGCAGACCCTGGTGGGAGATTTTAAGCAGCAAGTCAAAGAGGAGGTGGTCCCTCCCATGATGGCTGCAGTCAGTATGACCCAGAAAGGAAGTTGCTAACAGGGAAAAGTCTGTTTTAACATATAGCCCTGAAGTGACAAATGGAGATCAGATTTAATGGATGCAGGGCAAGCATGGCTTTTTCCCCTACCTCTCTCCATCCCTTCCTGCCTCCTCTCCAGCCTGGGCACATCAGGGGCAGCTTGAACACCAGGGTGGCGTGCTTGCTACTGTGTAAGTAGAATAAAGGTAATGAAACTCATCTTTCAACCTGCCAGTAGGTCCCTGAAGGCTTGAAGTTCACCTTTGAATGAATATCCAGAGACCTTCTTCTCTTCCCTCTCTTCCCTGCCCCTCACTGCCCCTCCCTTTCTATTCCTGAACTTCCCTTTTTAAAAACAAAGATATTAGCCAAAGAACACGTGCATATACGCATAGGCCATGGACACAGGCAACACTGTGGTGAAGGTTAGGGGATAGGGCAGGGGCTTGGTGGAGGAGGGAAAAGAGGAGAAAAATCTGGGCAATATCTGCAATAGTGTTAACAATAAAAAATAAAAACAAAAGTGAATATTATAAAACAAAAATAATATAAAATAAGTTTGATGTGTTTTAACATATAAGAACATCAAAGGTATGATTAAGGGGCAAGATATTTTAAAATTGATCATTATATATTTGAAAAAGAACCAGGTAGAACTACTAAAATTTATATAGGTAGATAGATAATATTAATTATTTTATCTAAAATATGTTGCATATATTTTCTTTCAGGTTTGTTACTTTAGTTTAAATTGATTTGTGGTGGCTCTTGTTGATACTGGTGCCTGACCAGGCTCCCATGTGAGGGAGGGGTCTCGGGAAAAGCCGAAGGCGCCATGGGTGAATCTGTGCTGCTAGTGCAGCAGAGACACAGCAGTGTGAGGCCTTGCAGGGAGTGTGCATGGGGCTAGTGAAAAACACTTCTACTCCTGGAACATTGCAGTAGGGCGAGTTGCTAACCTGCCAGTCTAGTCTGGGAAAAGGACAGGATTGGTTGGGGAGCTGAACCTTTTTTGAGTGCACAGAATTTTGGGCCAGGAGATTTAAATGAAGGGAAGGGAGAAACACATGCCTTCTTCTTTCCCCTTTTTACCCCCTAAGAGGCAGGAGCACTCACAGAAACACAGGCCTGGAAGCCATCTGGCTAGGTGGCAGGCCCCAGGCCCTCTAGCACAGGACGTGGCAGTGGCTAGTGTCATGGGTTGCAGTCATGCTCATGCAGACTCCAGAAAGGAGCCTGAAGCCAGACTGCAACCACGAACAAACTAAGTCACCTGGATGATCATGCTGCAGCCACCTGACATTTCCAAAGATGGTATTTTTAAATGGGAGAAGGAACTCTAGGCATAGCCTTGGTTTGGTCTGGCAGAGGGTGGTGGGGTTTTTCTCTGGTGTTCTAGAGCTGATGGGCTCTGAGGTAGAAACCTGCCATTCTTCCAAAATTGTGTAGCTTTTGAATAAAGACTCCTTTCTTTTTTCACCAAACCTTTGCTTCCAGAGCTTGGCCCATTTTGTTCAGTAACATAGTAACTACTAAATTTTTTGCTCTTGAAAGGTCCAATCCACCCATAAACTTTGGGTGGCAAACACACAATGCAATATACAAATGTTGTATTATAGAATTGTACACTTGAAATCTATATAATTTTATTAATCGATGTCACCCCAATAAATTTAATTTTAAATAAATAAATAAATAAAGGATAAAGATACAGGCTATTGACATTAAACTGAATATTTACTTTTAAATGGATGTTGGAGTTTATTTATTTTCATTACACAAGGCTGGGTGCACCAGTCATTGAACCCTGAAGCCTTTTCATTAACTGAGAATGAGCTGGACTCGTTCTGGATCTCACCCAGGGACAGAGGAAGAGACTGCCCCATGGACAAGGCTTGAATGCGTTGAGGGAGACAAATGAAAATTTCTGATTTCTGCCGTCAGTCTTACTTATTCATCACATTGATTATATCTCTCTGCAGCACATCCTATGTGGCTTATAGCATTTGGAATTGATTTTTCCCTCTACCACCCAGAATTCTATAGAAATGTCATGCTTAATTTTGATCTTGAGGAACAATTGCCTGTGCATGATTTTAGATTGTATATTACATACATAATGCCATTTACAAGGACTCAACTTATCTTTAAAGACTTCTAAACCTTATTGTGATCTTCTGGTAACTTACACACACACAATTGTGTTGTACAATTGTGTATTCAGAATCTGAGGGGTTTTCTTGTAAGGTAGTAATCATGAGAATGCCTTCTTTTTTTGCTTTCTTGCAATACGGTATTGTTATTATTTTCATCAACAGGTAAGATGTGGGGTTCTGGATATTTCTTTTGATTTTTTTTCTTTCTTTTCTGTCATTGTTCACACACTCATCTCCTGGATTTGGGTGACTTTGATATCCAGGCAATTAAGTAATACTTGTATACACTACGGCCTGCTGGTTATTAATATTCTCAGTTTTAATTCAGTGCTCTGTTCCATACTTCAGAAGGGTGACTTTTAGACTGTGCCCCAAGATGTCATGGATGAGACTGCTGGCAAGGTCACTCCACATTCATTCCAACAATGGTGACTCACCTCTGCCTGTTTGGCACTTTGGTCTCCAGGTGTGATTCTTTTGAAGGAAGAGGTCCATGACTAAAGAGATTTCAGAAATCATTACTCTAGAAGACCAGTCTGACACTTACTTCATTGAGTTGCCTTGCCTTTGCTGTTCAAAATTTACTCTGTAAAATAACTTTTCATGGTTTCTTTAACTTCAAGGTGTTATATGTCAAGACTTTTGCTATTGTTTGATATTTCTTCATAGGGATTGTAATGGTTAGGTCAGTTTTTTTATTTATTGTAAGAAGTCTTTATTCTTCATTATAGAGATAATATACAAATGTTTTCTTCAACTATTTTAATTGTATCTAAAAGAAATTACTACATTGACTTTATTATTTTTTAAAACAATTTTTGGACATTTTAATGTTTTTCATTATAAAAGTAATACATTCTTACTATGGGAAAAGTGAAAAATGTAAAGAGGATATAAAAAAGAACAAAGTCACCTACTGTAGACTATTGTAGTGGTTTTTGAGAAAAAACACTGTTAACACTTTAGTGTCTATTTAGTGTTTTATTTGAATAGCATTTCTTTCAAAATTTTATACTGTCTTTAAAGTGTTAAATTATGTTTTCTTTTAAGATTAGTGTTCACAAACATCACTAAGTTTCTTACTGGGGAAAGTTGTTTTCATTTTTTACATTTTTGTATATTGATCTTCCATAGAAAAGTATCTATCAAAGTCATTTTGTAAGCATCATTATTTTTCAAATGCAAGAATTCTCACAGTATTGGTAAAAGGGACTGTATTTTTGGTGTGTTTTTATTATATTAAATAATTTTATCAATTATAATTAAAATCGCTACAGTGGATTAACTAAAGAAAAATATGCATGACCTATGGACACAGACAGTGATATGGGAAGTGTCTGAGGGAGGGGAGTGCTGGTTGGATGTGGGCAAAGAGGGAAAAATTAGGGACAACTGTGTTAGTATAAATAATAAAATATAAGAAAAAAATCCCTACAGTCTTTTACTCTTTCAAAAGTCTGTCATATAGAGTTATGTAGAGAATATATATGTACATATATATATATACACAAATTTTATATCTTTATCATCTATCATCTAATCTGTTTATCTCTATGTGTGCATTTTTTAAAACAACAGAAAGATCAACAAAATGCTTACCTGTCTGCAGAGGGAAAAAACGTTGGATGAAATGGGTCAGGAATAAAACCAAGATTGCCATGAATGTACCTTGTTATAGATCTGATTTTGGAACCATTTCAACAATTTATTCAGATATAAAAAAATGTTAAATCAGAAAGGGAAAAGAAAAATATATGAAATGTAAACAAACTGAAAACAGTGAACCTGATTATGTGAAGAACTGTGAAGAATCTGAGCTTTTCATCATGGTAGGCTGCCTCAGTTTCTCAGATACTGGGTAAAGATATGACACTCTGGGGACAGAGACAAAAGACTGAATCACAGCACAGCAAAGAAGCATGAGCATCATGTGTACTTGAGTTCATCTTGCCTCCCCAGTCTGATGAAGGTGACATAAATGGTCCAAGTAATGCAACACACACAGGAGGTGTCTGTCACAGAGGAGGCAACTTCAGTTCAGGAATTCCCACATCATGTAAGAGGACTGCTAGAAAAGCTGCTTAAACTTCGGCCAGAGACCAATATTGTCTTCATTGTCCTGGAGTGGAAAAAAATCCAGCCTGTTGTCTGTAGGAAAATTTTATTTTTGTCTCCCAAGTATGTCTGCTATAAAGATATCTTTGAAGAGGTATTTGAGAATGAAATGTAATCAAAATGTACAAATTCCAAAGATAACTGTATTACAGACTTATATATTAATATATGTGTTATCATACAAAGAAATTTAGTTCAAGTAATTCTATAACATAGTATTTTGATTTAGGATACCTAGTAGGATATACTAAAAGGATAAAAAACTAAACTTCGAAGACATTTTAGCTGCTTTCACTAGTTATCACTAACAATACTATTAGTGTTTTATATGAAACTATTAGAAGCATAAGATAAATCAAAATGATAAAATACTTAGAATCCATGATTTTCAGTGCAAAATATATATAATTTAAAGATTTTATTTCTAGAGAAGTTTTTAGGTTCACCAAAAAAGAAAAAAAAAGAAAAATGCAGAGATTTCCCATATACCTCCTGCCCCTAGGAACATAACCTCCCAAATTATCACCCAAGTCCGTACATTATATGAGGGTTCATTCTTGGTGTAGTACATTCTATGAGCTTAGACAAATATATAATGGCTTATATCCATTATGATACCATACAGAATACATTCACTACCATAAAAAAATCCTCTGTGCTCTACCTATTTACTTCTCTCTCCTGCTTAAGCCTGGGAAACCACTGATCTTTTTACTGTCTCCATAGTTTTGCCTTTTCCAGAATGTCATATAGCTGGAAACATACAGTGTGTAACCTTTTCAGATTGGCTTCTTTCATTTAACAAGATGTATTTAAGTTTCCTTTGTCTCTTCATGGCTTAATATTTCATTTCCTTTTAATGCTGAATAATATTTTATTGTCTGGATGTACCACAGTTTATTTTTCATTGACCTACTGAAAAATATGTTAGTTGCTCAAACTTTTGCAATTATAAATAAAGCTAAACATCCAGGTGCAGGTTTTTGAATCAACATAAGTTTTCAGTACCTTTGGGTAAGTACCAAGGAGTAGTCTTACTGGAGTATCTGGTAAGAGTACGTACAGTTTTGAGAGAAACTGCCAAACTGTATTCCAAACTTGGCTGCACCATTTTGAATTTCCCCCAGCAATCAATGAGAGTTCCGGTTGCTCCACATCCTTGTCAGCATTTGGTGTTTGCAGTGTTCTGGATTTTATCCACTCAACTATGTGTGTAGTGGTATCTTATTGTTTTAATTTGATTTTCCTTGATGACATATGATATGAAGCATCTTTTCACATGCTTATTTGCTATCTCTATATCTTCCTTGGTGAGATGTCTTAAGGTCTTTGGGCCATTTTTTAATCAATTGTTTGCTTACTGTTGAGCTTCAAGGGTTCTTTGTATTGTTTGGATAACAGATCTTTGTTAGACATGCTTTGGCACTATTTTCTCCCACTCTATGGTTTGCCTTCTCACTCTTTTGACATTGTCTTTTGCAGAGCAGATGTTTTTAATTTCAAAAAAGTCAAGTGTATTCACTATTTTTCATGAATTGTGCATTTAGTGTTGTATCTACAAGTCACTGCCATAACTTAGGTCATCTAGGTTTTCTCTTATCTTCTGGGAATTGTATAGTTTTATGTTTTATATTTAGGTCTATGAATTTGTTAAAAAGTATACCTTTGGTCCATTAAATTGCCTTTGTTTCTTTGTCAAAGATCAGTTGACCATATTTATGGGGGTTGTATTTCTGGGCTCCCTACTGTATTCCATTGGTCAGTTTGTCCAAATTTATTTATTTATTTATTTATTTGCTTACTTACATACTTTTTAAACCAATTCTTCATTGTCCTGATGACTGGAGCTTCATAGTAAGTCTTGAAATTTCCTTGATCTGAAGTCTTCTCTCTCAAATTAATATGATTACTCTTACCTTTTTTTAATAGTATACTTTCCTCCATCCATTTACTTTTAATCTATTTTTTTTAATTTACAGTGAATTTCTTAGAGGCAACATATAGTTTGGGGTTGCCTTTTAATCCACTCTGACAATCTTTGTGATTCAATAGAGATCTTTAAACTACTGAAGTTCAAAGTGGTATAAGTGGATTGGTATCTACTATATTTGTTACTGTTTTCTATTTGTTGCCCTTGTTCTTTGTTGCCAATTTGTCTTCCATTCTTTCCCTGCTCATTGTAGTTTTAGTTGAGCATTTTGTATGATTCCATTTATTCCATTTGTCTCCTTTCTTAGTGTATTGATTATACTTAAAAACTTTGTTTAGTTGTCATCTTACCGTTTGTATTACATATTTATTGCTAATCCAAATCTACCCAGAAATAACACTATACTACTTCATAAGCAGTTTGATTACCTTATAAAAACAAAATAATCATAATCCCTACCTTCCGTACCTTGTATCATTACTGTAGTTCTTTCCACTAATCTATTAATATATATGTGTATGTACATGGTATGTACATAAGAATAAATAATCAAACATGATGTTAGTGTTATTATTTTGAAAAGCTTTTATCTGTTAAGTCAATTAAAGAATAAGAAAAATAAAAGTTTTAACTTCACCTTTACCTATTTCTTTTTTGCTGTTTTTTCTTCATGCAGATTTGAGTTTCTGACCTATATAATTTTATTTTTTTCCTAAAGAACCTCTTTTAACATTTTTTACAAGGTATATCTACTGGAAATAAACTTCCTCAAGTTCTTTTTGTTTGTCCAAAATTCTTTATTTTTCTTTAACTTTTGAAGGATAATTTTTTTCAGTAAAGTATTCTAGGTTGAAGAGTTTTTTTCTTAACATGTTAAATATTTCATTCCATTTTCTTTTCTGTTCACATGGTTTCTGAAGAGGAGTCTTATGTAATTTTTATCTTTGTTCCTCTATAGGTGTTTTTTCCCCTGTGGCTTTTTTTCAAATTTTTTAAAATTTATCTTTGAGTTTTCATAGTTTGAAAATGATATGCCTAAGTGTAGTTTTCTTGATATTTACTTTGCTTGGTGTCTTATAAACTTTCTGGATCTATAGTGTAGTTTCTGACATAAATATGGGAAATTCTTAGTTATTTTTATTTCTGATATTTCTTCTGTTCCTCATTCTTTTTCTTATTCTGATATTTCCATTAGGCATATACACCTTATGTACTTATCCCACAGTCCTTAGATAATCTGTAATATTGTTCGGTCTTTGTTCCCATTGTTCTTTGCTTCTTGATGATTCTGTTGATATATGCTCTAGCTCAGAGATGTCCAGTCTATTAAATCCATCACAGGCATCCTTCTGTTCTGTTATAGTTGTTTTGACTTCTAGTATTTCTTTCTTTCTTTCTCTTTCTTTTTTTTTTTTTGGTTAGGACTTTCATCTCAGTGTTTTCATTGCCCACCTGTTCTTGTATGGTGTTTACTTTGTTCATCAGAACATTTACCTTATTATTCAGAGTTGTTTTATATTTCTGGTCTGATAATTTCAACATCTGTGCCATATTTTGGTCTGACTATTGTTTTTTCTGTTCAAATTATGGGTTTTTATTTCTTTTGGTAAGCCTTGTAATTTTTTATTTTATCAGCTGAACATAATGTACTGGGTGAAAGAAACCACTATAAATAGGCCTTTGTTAATGTGGTGATGGGGTTGGGTGGGGAGAAAGATCTATAGCTCTATCATTAAGTCTCAGTCTTTTACTGAGCTATGATTCTGCACTGTGAACTTCACAAACATTTCTCAGTTTTTCCTCCTTCCATAGGTGGGACAGGATGGCTAGAGTTGGCTGGAGTTGGATATTTCCCTTCCTTTAGGTAAATTAGGCTTTGATAACACTTGGCTGGTGAGAATCTATTAATTAGTTTCCCGTGAAGGCTAGCCTTGTTAAGAAGAATATAGTGCTCCAGTGTATTCCAAAATGGTCTCTATCTCCTCTCTCTGGCAGAAGTAAGAGAGGATTTTTTTCTGATATTTCTGTAGGAATGTGGTCAAGGTCTTGGAGGTAAATCTTATAATATTGTCTGGACCCCCTTGTGACTGAGTTCTATAGTTTTTCACTGGTAGACTTATTCCACACTGAGCATCAGGAAATTTGTTAATTACAGTTTAGTTTTTCCTACCTAGGCACTGATTTTCATGGTTAATTTCCCTCCAAAATCTCTGCCTTGTAAGCTCTGATACTCTATTCACTTATCTCCCTTATCTTGGGTACAGTGGCTTTTGTTCTGTCCTCCTCTCTCTTAAGGATCCATGAAGAATTATTTATTTTCCAGTCTTTTCAGCTCTTTATCTGTTGTTGCAACAGAGTATTGATTTCCAGTCTCTTTATATTCAGGACAGGAAACTGGAAATGAATTTTGATATAATTTTTATTATCATATTTTTAATTTTTGCAGGAAAAAAAGACAGCCTTCTGGGATTTGAGTGGGATTGCATTGAATCATTAGATGAATTTGGGTAGAACTGATAACATTTTGTGATGTTTTGAAATATGAATACAGAATAGTTCATAATTCATATATATTTTCTTTAATGTTTCTCAGCAATGTTTCATAATTTTATTGATCTTGCACATATTTATCGCATTTTCTTTATTTCATATATTTATGCTTTTCTAATGGCATAATTATCAAATTTATATTTCCAGATACTTTTTAAAAGCATATAAAATATAATTTATTTTTGTATGTTGACCTTCTATTCTGTGAAATTGATAAGGTTACTTATTAGCTCTAGCAGTTTCTTTTTATTTTTTGTATATTTCTCAGGATTATCTCTGTACTGGGTTGGCCAAAAGTTCTTTTGGTTATTTCTCTAAGATGGCTCTAGTAGAACTTAGTTGTCTTTAACTTTATTTGAAACAATTTTGTTAGATTGTATTGTGACGGCTGTCATATCATCATGCATTTTAAAAAAATCAATGTTCCATCCAAGATGGAGGTGTAGGTAGAAATACTTTGTTTCTTTGCACAACTGAATGAAGGATAACAACCAATTTAAAAACAAAAAAACAACCAGAACTTCGAGAAAAACAAACTGCATAGAAGTCCAACAACCAAGTAGTTAAAGAAGCAACATTCATCTAGGATGGTAGGAGGGGAGGAGACAGGGAGCTGGTGAGGAGAGGACACCAGTCAAGGTGGCAGCTGGTAGATGGGATTTCCCACATTCCCGTGCAGATAAGCTGGGGGGAACACTGGGGAGTGAGACAAACCATGCAACCCAGGGTTCCAGTGCAGGACACTAAAGCCTCAAATCCTCTGGCTGAAAAACCCTGTGGGGGTTGCGGCAGCAGCAAAAACTCCTAGTCTCACAGGAGAGTCTGTTGGAGAGGCCGATGGGATCCTAGAACATACATAAGCCCACCCACCCAGGAATTAGCACCTGAAAGAGCACAATCTGCTTGTGGGAAGTGAGGGAAATGATGGAAAGTGGGGTAAGAGCAGAGCAAGGTAGCAAGAGGCATTGGGCTCTTTGACCCATCCCTCACATATAGCACCACAGTGCAACAAGTGGGTTGCCCTGCCTTGATGAATATCTAAGACTCTGCCCCTTACAATGTAATAGGTGCACCAAGAGAAACAAATATGACCCAAATGAAAAAAACAGATAAAAATTCTGGAAAAAGAAATAAGTCATGAGGAGATATACAACCTATCAGATTACCAGTTCGAAACACTGGTAATCCAGATGCTCACAGAAATGATCGAGTTAGGTCACAAAATGAAAGCTATACAAAGTAAAATAAAGGAAAATATACAGGGAACCAACAGTGAAGGGAAGGAAACCAGGGCTCAAATCAATGATTTGGAAGAGAAGGAAGAAATAAACATCCAACCAGAATAGAATGAAGAAATAAGAATTCAGAAAAATGAGGAGAGGTTGAGGAACCTCTGGGACAACTTTAAACATCCAGATCATAGGGGTGCCAGAAGGAGAAGAGGAAGAGCAAGATATGAAAAAGTTATCTGAACAAATAATGAAGGAAAACTTCCCCAATCTAGCGAAGAAAATAAACATGCAAGTCCAGGACTCTCAGAGAGTCCCAAAGAAGTTGGACCCAAGAAGAAACACACTAAGACACATCATAATTACATTACCCAAGATTATAGATAAGGAATCTTAAAAACAGCAAGAGGAAAGGAGAGAGTTACCTACAAAGGAGTTTCCATAAGACTATATGCTGATTTCTTAAAAGAAATCTTATAGGCAAGAGGGGGTGGAAAGGCAAGGACCTACATTGAAGATTATCTAGCAAAGCTATAATTCAGAATGGAAGGGCAGATAAAGTGCTTCCAAGACAAGGTCAAGTTAAAGTTTACCATCATCAAGTCCTTATTATATGAAGTGTTATATGGACTTATCTAAGAAAAAGAAGAAGATCAAAACTATGAACAGTAAAATGACAACAAACTCACATCTATCAAAGACTGAACCTAAAAAACAAAAATGAAAACTAAACAAACAACTAGAACAGGGATAGAAGCACAGAAATGGAGATCACATGAGGGTTATCAGTGTGGAGGATGAGGGGGAGAACGGGGGAAAAAGGTACAGGGAATAAGAAGCATAAATGATAAGCATAAAATAGACAGGGGGAGGTTAAGAACAGTATAGAAAATGGAGAAGCCAAAGAACTTATATGTACAACCCATGGACATGAACTAAAGGGGTGGGATGCTGGAGGGTGGGGGTGGGGTGTAGGGTGTAGGGAGATAAAGGGGAGAAAAAATTGGGACAATCATAATAGTATAATCAATAAAATATACTTAAAAATACCAAAATTGGTGATTTTTTGTGTTGCTATTTTAATATTAAAGATGGAAGCAAATATGCAACATTTTAAGCATATTATACTTTATTGTTTCAAGAAAGATAAAAATACAACTGGAATGCAAAATAAATATTTGTACAATACATGGGGAAGGTGCTGTGACTGATCAAGTATGTCAAAAGTGGTTTGAGAAGTTTCATGCTGGAGATTTCTTGCTGGATAATGTTTCAACAGTCTGGTAGACCAGTCGAAGTTGAGTGATCAAATTGAGACATTAATTGAGAACAATCAATGTAATACCACAGGAGAGATAGCAGACATACTCAAAATATCCAAATCAATAAAGTTATTGTTGAAAATTAAAAATGTGTCTTTTACAGAAAAATACTAAACAGACTTTTTGGGTAACCCAGTACTTTGACACCAGCCTGCATTCAGGCTGCTGCCTGGTCATTTCTTACCTGGGAGATGGTTAAAAATCTACGAAGCAAGAAAGCTTCATTTATTTTGTTTCATGTTTATTTTTCTGGCCACATTGCCAGTAAAATAATAGTTTTGTAAACAATTATGACTTCCAGCATTAATGTTGAGTAGGGTGAAAAGTATGGACATCCTTGTTTTATGTCATATTCAGCAGAAAAAATTCAATGTTTCATTATTAAGTGTGATGTTAGCTATATAGATTTTCTTAAGTGTCTTATCAGTGGTGGAAGTTCCAATTTACTCTTAGTTTACTTAGTGTTCTTAACATAAATTGATATTACATATTATCAAGTTTTAGGGCATCTTTTGTGATGGTTCTAACATTTTAAATGTGTAGTATTTTGATATGGTGACATGTGTTGTATACTATTCAAATTTGAATCAACCTTGTATTCTTGGGATAAGTTTTATTTTGTCAAGATGTATTATTTTATATACTATTAATTGTAATTTACTATAATCTATTTAGAGATTTTTGTGTTCATGAAAAAAAGTCTATAGTTTTCTTTGCTTATATGGTTTGTGTTTGGGTACTAGTGTAAAGGTGTCCTCATGAACTGAGTTGGAAACTTGTCCTTATTCTGCTATTTCTCCGAAGAGTTTGTGTAAAAAATTGGTGTTTTTTCTTACTGAAAAATTTGGTATTTTTTCTTACTTAAATGTTTGGTAGAATTTCCCAGTGAAACCTTTGGGCCTGGTATTTTGTCTGTAGTAAATTATTTTTTCACTATAAATTCAATGTATTTGATGAATATAAGGCTATGTGGCTTATTTATATTGTCTTAAATATGCTTAGATAGTGTGTGTCTTCCAAGAAATGTGATTATTTTTCTAAGTTGTTGAATCAATTGGCATTAAATTGTTCTTAATATATTCATGTTATTCATTTAATTTCTATAGAGTCTATAGTGATATTCCCTCTCATATCTAATATTGGGGCCTTGCATATCCTATCTTTATTTTTCTTGATCTATCTGGTTAGAATGTTCTTTCACTATTCAATTACTTTTCTGACCATGGATTCTTTAGATGTGTGTTAATTTCTAAACATTTCCGATTTTTCTAGTGTTTAGAAAAGTATTTTTTTTTAATAGTAGCTTAATGCCCTTATGCTCAGAGAACACACTATAAATGATTTCAACATTTTTCATTGATTGAGATTCATTTCATGCTCAGAATATGACCTACCTTGTAAATATTACAGATATTTAGAAAATGATGAAGGTTGTGATTTTGATTTTAGTTTTATAAATGTGAAGTAGGATAATTTGGTTGGTGGTTGGGCTGCATATTCAACAGCATCTTAGTTACCAGCATGATTGTTTATATATCTATCAGCTCTTGAATTCTGTATTTTGTTGTTGTTGTTTTTACTCTTTCATCTTTTTGTTTCAGTTTTAATAATTTCCATTGAACTTTCAGTTCACTGATTCTTTCCTCAACTCTGTCATGTTTCATAATTCAATCACAAAAATTTTTAACTGCTTATATGGTATTTTTATTTTCTACCCTTTCCTTTAACTCTTTATGAAAATTTCCATCCCTCTGCTTGAATTCCTCATTTGTCCATGCATGTTTTATTCACCCACGACCCTATGTGATTTCACATATTCATCATGGTTATACTAAAGTCTCTGTCAAATATTTTCAACATTATGATTTGTCCCTGGGTTTACTTTTTGTTGTTTGTTTTATTTTGTTTACTGTTTTCTACTCTTGACATGGGTTACACTCCTGCGCTTTGCTTTTGTGAAGTCTCATAATTTTTAATGGCATATTAAACATAAGTATCAGAATAGTAGAAGCTGAGACCAATAACATCTATATCTAGAAATATGCACACCTGTTTTTTTTTTTTTTTTTTTGGTCATTAGTGGGAGAAGGTCAGTGTTGTGTCAATCAGTCTGAAGTTGAGCTACATTTGGTTTGTTGTTGCTGTACATATCTTCAGGTTGCCAAAGACTTCAAAGTTCTTCAGTTGTATGGTGCTATTATCTTGTACAGAATGGAAGGCCTGGAGGATGCTTTGCCTCAGAGGTAGAGTTTTGTCAGAATTCTCACTCTTCCTACAATGGTAGCAGAATTCTGCTTCCTTGCAGTGCAAGAGCCTGGATAAACACTGATTTTCTTCCTCCCCATGCATGCAGTGTATGTCATAGCAGAATTCCTCGCTGTGTATTAATCAGTGTGGGGAGGGGGTGAACAAGTAAGTTTCCTGCATGTCTCCTAGTAAGTCTTTCAACCACATTTGAGTAGACACAAACAAAATTATAACCCTTCTAAATTTTACTTGTGATTAATCTCATAAAATAACAGTTGCTGGTTGATGAGTTTAAAATCATTTGAGACAAATCCCTATTACCAGGGCTTCTCCATCAGTTAAATGGTCCTCAATTTTTAAAATGGTATGCTCATTAAAGTACTTGTTTCCTCAGAAAGCTTATGGAGTGTAATTTTTATAAACAATTAGTGTGATGAAGAGGAACAAAATCAGAAAACAATGCCATGTTTTCAAACACTGTTCTAATGAAAAATCTCAAAAATATTATTGATGATGAATTCTGGAGGTATTAGAGCTTGCCTTGTAAACTGAAGTTAAATTTATAGTGCCAGTGAATAAATGAAACTCCCAGTTGATAAGCAATTATCATAAGGGGAAAAATCCACTGTATTCTGTGCCAGTTGGCAAGTGGTCCCCTCATTGGCAGTCTCTGTCAGTGCATCAGGAGGAATCCACAGCCTCATGAAGCCAGCATCGCATCCATGGAGGTGTCCTGTGTACACTATGGTTGACACACTTTTTTGTTTTGTTTTGTTTTGAGCTCTACTTCTTTTTTTTTTTATTGTTGTTCAAGTATAGTTGTCTCCATTTTCCTGCCACCACTTTTCCTTGCCCCACTTGCCCCCACCTCCCACCCTCAATCCTACCCCACTTTGGCTTTGTTCATGGGTCCTTTATACATGTTCCTTGACAATGCTTGCCATTTCCCCCTCCACCTCACCTCATTATCCCTTTCTCCTCTCCTCTCTGGTCATTGTCAGTTTGTTCTTTATTTCAGTGTCTCTGGTTCTATTTTGCTTGCTTGTTTGTTTTGTTGATTAGGTTCCACTTATGGATGAGATCATATGGTATTTGTCTTTCATCACCTAGCTTATTTCACTTAACATAATGCTCTCCAGTTCCATCCATGCTGTTGCGAAAGGTAGGGGCTCTGTCTTTCTTTCTGCTGTGTAGTCTTCCATTGTGTAAATGTACTGGAAAGCTTTTTGCTAGACCTATTCTGTATCCATTCTGTGAGAACGCAATGAAAAATAAAGAGAATGTCTCTTTATTACATTACATTTTGCATCTAGAAGCCCTTGCGTGTTGCCTTTTCCAAATTTGAAGGACATGTTCATGTGTTTTTAAAATGTGAACGTTGTTACAAAAAATTGGTTGGATCTTTCTTAAAAAATGCTTTGCTTACCCAGAAATTGTAGGCTAAACTCATGCTGAAATTTTTGAGCAAATGCTGATTTTACTGAGGTTAAATAAATTTGAGTTGCTAAACTATAAAGATCAGTGACGTTGTAAAACAATAGCAGAGAATCATGAGGAAGAGTTTAAGAAACAAGTTAAGTGTTATCCAGATGGATGGTCTCTAACCATAGAACACATTTTTATAGTTTTGGCACAGTCTCTGGAAGATTTAGGAGAATCCACAGAGGAAAAGGACATACTTCCTAGTAGGTGAACTGAACTCCAAAAAGATTTGCAGAGCTCACAATAGACACTTCTACTGTGGGGAGTTGACATGTTTACATGCTTGAGAGAAAGCCAGTAACAGAGGAACAAAGGTTTGTTTGTTTTGTTTGTTTGTGTATTGGTTTTTAACCTAACATACATATGCAGTTCCCAGATTGTTCATTTCCAAGATGCATTTAACACCATCCATGAGTTATGGATGAGATGAACATTGTGGCCAGTTCTCAGATCTACCCTTTTTACTGAGTTTATTAACACTGAGTAGGTTATTCATAGAAGGAACTTGAATCTTAGTGACATTATTTGTGAATATTTCCTACATTGACGTATCCAAAATAATTATGTCAAGTATATATTTTATTTAGAGTAATATTTTTGACATCTTTTAAATTTGCATTAAGTATGTGAGATAGATAGATTGAAGTACTTATGTATACAGGAAAATTAGATAAAAGGGCTAAAATATGTAGAAAATATAATGATAATAAAAGATAAATTCCCTTAGAATGGTGAAATTTCTTTTTTTGTCTTTTTCTATGCAATCATCCATTTTATACAAAAATGACAAAAAGTATATAGTTCTTGCCAAGCTGTTGTATATATATATAATTTTTTTGCTTATCAATTTGTTAAAAACATCATTTGATGGCAATATTACACTCTTACCACATTTTTTTTGTTTTCAAAGCATTCTTTTTTAAATATGTATTGTATTTTATTAAATAACTCTTCAAACATATATTCATATATATGTACTTTAATATTTATATATAATAGGAGGAACATCTCTTTAGCTGAATTTATGCATATATTTCTTTTTTTACTTTTTAAAAAATATTTTAAAATTTATTTCTAGAGGGAGGGGAAGGGAAGGAGAGAGGGAGATAAACACCAATGTGTGGTTCCTTCTCACGCATCCCCTACTGGGGACCTGGCCCGCAACCCAGGCATGTGTCTTGATTGGGAATTGACCTGGCAACCCTTTGGTTTACAGACCAGCACTCAGTAACTGAGCCACACCAGCCAGAGCTGTATACATTTCTTTTTAAACTTAAATTAATGACTTTTAAATGGATGCAAAATATAACTTGACACAGTATCTACATTAAAAAGTCAAAGGTTACTAAAATGTTCTAAATTAACCCACACATGGATAATCCTTGTTTCTGTCTTTCATATTTATTTTTTTAATCATTTGTATTAATGTCGTTCTACTACATATATATTTCAAATGTCTTCAGAACAGTTTCCATGTAACTTCTTTGTGCCTAACACAACAGCTGGTACAGGAAGTCCAAACATTAAATGGTGACAACTACTTGTTTCAGTATCACTGATAGCATCTGGAAAATTAAATTACTTAGATTACATTAGAAATGTAATTAATCATTGTTAAGATAAAAAGTTATTTTCTCACATAAAAATGAATTGGTAAGATAAAATTATCAGATCTATCTATTCCTTCCCTATAATGATACAGTATTTGAAAAATTTGAAATTTAAAAAAAAACTGAGTTTTACCCAAGGTTTTAAAAAGCAAACCTGGTGAGATAGGCCTTGGCCACTTACAGCTTGATAACAGAAGTTATTCTGACATGTGAATATCCCAAATGTACGAAAATCTTAACATTTTAACTTATTTCAGGCAATTTCTCTTTTAAAATGTATTATTATATTTCCTTTTTAAAGTAGTATATATTGTTGTAGATATATGAGTATAGGCAGAGTAAATTGAAAAACTGAATATAGATTGTCACATACTCAATTTAGTGACTTTTTTGACCATCTACAATATACAAGAAGTCAGGTGTTTTGGTATATTTACAAGGATGCTAAGCTGCACCTGTCAACTTTATTGTAACCTAGTGGAAATTTAGAAGCCATAAAATTGTGATACAACATAGAATTTAATCAAGAAGTAAAAACATCAAGATGAATTACAAGAAAACGTGATTAGTTAGGGAGATTAGGATACATTTCATGGAGGAAGTATGGTTTGTGTCAAAGAATGATTAAGATTCACAAAAAATGTGAGAGGAGGTAGACTTGCCAGGTAAGAAATTGTCTTCTCAGTTCAAGGTGTACTTTGGAGGAACAATGAATTCTATTTTAGCATCAGTGTGCCTCATACAATATGTGGGATATTCTTTTCTTACAAAATTGTTTATCTGAAGTTTCAATGTAACCGTTGTCCTGCGTTTTGAAAAGTGTTCATTTATTTATTTTTAGAGAGAGGGGAAGGGAGGGAGAAAGAGAAGGAGAGAAACATTGATGTGGGAGAGAAACATCAATTGGCTATCTCCTGTAGGCACCCTGAGCAGGGACAAAACCTGCAACCCAGGCATGTGCCCTGACTGAGAATTGACCTTTCACTTTGCAGGAAAACACTTAACCATCTCAGTCACACTGGTCAGGGTGTTCTGTATGTTTTCTTTTGTTTTTTGTTTTTTGTTTCGCTAAATGTGGCAATCCTAGAAAGGGGGGCTCAATATAGAGTGAACTGTATAAGATGATGCAGGATAGTTTTGGGAAAAGCCTGTAGTTCCAAGTCCTGGATCTGTATCAGACTAATAGAATGATGTTGGGCTGGTGGTGAGACATCTCAGTTTTTTCTGTTTTGCTCTCTATTAATGTAAATATTACTTACTCCCCCACTAACCTCACACAATTATGTACATCAGAAGCTGAGATGCATGGCTATACTTGGTGAGTTATGGAAGATGCATGCATTTCAGTTTCTGTTGGGGCCCTAGTATGTGGTAGTGGTAATTGGGACATACTGTTTAGAAGAATTTGATTTCTAAATTTAAAACAAGAGATCTTACATAAACTACACTTGGCATACGCAGAAGTGATATTTAAAATATTTGGCAATTGATATGACATAGACATTGAACAATCAGATGCAATAAGGAATAAAGTTCCTTTCATCTTTGTCATGTGGGTTGTCCTCTGGCACACCTGACTTTCTGTGTAGTGGGTCAGTGCCACAGATTGAATGAAAGGAGAGAGGAGAAGGGCTATGTTCAGCCTCCTGTTGGAACTGCAGCTGTCTGATTTTATCAGCGCAAACTCTTCACTTGTAACTTTTAAACAACATTTATGTTTCTTTTTGGATTAAAAAAGTCTCACATGTTTATAATAGAAAATTCAGGAATACAGAGAAGCAACAAGGATATATTTAATCAGGCAACAGAAATTCTATTTGATAAAATTAACAATTATTTAAAAATCTGTGGGAGATGTGACATCCTAACAAGAATATTATACATAATAATATATTCATATGTTGTCTCACAAATAAATGGAATAAAATATTTTATAATATATTAATATAATATATTAACAAATATATCAAATGTTATATGTTTGATAAATAAAACATTTTAATGAATACATTTATTAAAATATTTATTAAAATATTTTAAATAAATAGAAATCATTAATTCTCACTAAACATACATATATATATATGTGTGTGTGTGTGTGTGTGTGTGTGCAAATTTAAAATAAAACAGTTTATGTTAAGTTTAAGGGACATATTGGCTTGAGCACTGGCCTGTGAACAGATGGTCACTGGTTCCATCGCGAGCCAGGGCGCATGCCTATGTTGTGGGCCAGGTCCCGGGATGAGGGCGTGCGAGAGGCAACCGGTCGACGTTTCTCAAACATGGATGTTTTTCTCCCTTGCTTTCTCCCTCCCTTCACATCTCTCTAAAAAGTAAATAAATAAAATCTTAAAAAAGAAACAAATAATATCATGAGGGTAGGTATGTGGCGGAATTGAGCACAAAAAAAGAAAATAAAAGATAAAACTCATGGATACCAACAGCAGTGTGGTGATTGCCAGTAAAGGAGATTAAAGAGGGGATAAATGGTGATGGATGGAGACCTGATTGAGTGGAGAACACACAATACACTGCACAGATGATGTGTTGTAGAATCGTGCACCTGAAACCTGTATAAATTTTGTAACTAGTGTCACCATAATAAATTCAATAAAAAGGGGAAAAAAGGAAAAGAAATCTTTGTTGTTAAATATAGAGGAAAATAGGCCATCCTTCACCTTGTGATAGGGCAACTCAATACATCATTTTTGGAGGAAAACTTTAAGTAGCTACAATGATTTTCAACGTACAAGTACTAATTGTTGTTAATATGAGACCATAGTAGTTTTCTGAGTCTAGCTGTGTTTGTGCCTAAACCTGTGGCTTTACAATTGTCTTTTTATGCTTAGTGATAGTAGTTTGCCAGGAATTCCAGCATAGACTGGCTGTTCTTTCATGCATATGTGTATGGCATTTGCTATTTTCTTTTTTTATTATTTAAAGTTTTTTATTGATTATGCTATTATAGTTGTTCCAATTTTTCCCCTTTGGCATTTGTTATTTTAAAAGGAAGCATTAACATTAAATTTCTGTAGTGTCAGATCCTTTATTGGGTACATGTTAAAAATGAAGAAATTTGGAAATTTATAATTTAACATAAAAGAGATGTGCATGCTGTATCTTATTGTGTGCAAGAATAATAAACACATACATAGCAAGTTAGCTGCTCTGCCATATTGATTAAAAATATTCTGCTGTTCAACAAAGTTATTGCCTATATTTGTGTGTATGTTTGTGAACCAAAAGAGTAGTCTCACCAGCTCACCAACAAGGTGATGTGTGGAAGTGCCTATTACAGTACCTTCTGGATAAAGGGAATTAAATTATATTTACAATTGGCAAATTACTGTACTTTAACTAAATTCCAAATTCCACATGATTTTATAAATGCTCCACAAATATGCAAATAAAACATATTTTTTCACTGCACAAACAGCTCATTAATGACGACTGATTTCAGGACTGTTCTGTCACCATTCCATATAATTTAATAGTTTTGAACAATAAATTTATGACTAGAGAATATGACTTAATGTTTTCTCATTCAATAAGACATGTTGATTGAAAATGTATATAAAACTTTATATCTTGAAACATTATTTTGAAAGTCACTAAAATTAGTTTTTTAGCCAGGTCTCCAGACTGCGTAGGACTTCTATAGAGAACTCAGTTTTCAACTTTTCCATGAGGCAGATTCTAAGGCTATTCTCTTTTGATCAAAGCTGCCAGTTTTCAACCACTATTTAATTAGGACTGGCTGTTTATTTATCTGAATTATCCAGATTATTAATTTATCAAATAAATCAAAAATACTTCCTCTGCCCGCTAAATGCCCAGCACATGTACATGGTTAAAGTCTCTGGAACAAGGCCCTCAATGCACAGCTTATATTTTATAAATTAGAAAGTTGAATTGCTTGTTAGTGTTGGACAGATATTCTCGAGTTCTGAATTCTAATAATAATGATAATTATGCTAATAGTCTACCTGGCACTGAGCTGGGACCTGTGTGTCGTCTTCTGTTTCCCTACTGGATCCTCAGAGATAAACCATTAAGCTCATTAAAGATAGACTAAGACTCAGAGATGGGAAGTGACTTATTCCAAATCACGTAATCAGCAATGATGGAGAACAGATAGAAAACCAGGATTTTCTCTTCTCGAACTCAAATCTAGAAGTCAAAGCAATATATATTTGGCAATTTTTTTTTCTCATGGGCTCTTCTTAGTAGATGTGGCTACTGAATCAGTAGAGCAAGTAGCTAATTTAGCCAGAAATTAAAAATTATTTGAAAATTCTGAGTGATGGCTACATAAACCTCCCCTTGATGACATGTAAATTAATGCTTTGTAAGTCCTCTCTTGGAGAAAAAATAAAATATAATCATTGTATATTCTGAACTGTAGGGTCTAACTTTTTATCTTTCCAGTCATACTTCAGGGGTTTTGGGGACACTGCCTACTTCATGCAAGTTTTCCTATTAGCATGACTGCCACTGCTTTGAAGTAAATTCAAGTAAAAGAGTGAGAAATGCAAAGACTACAAAATGAATTTTTCTTACCAGCTGCTTGTGGCTAAGTAGAAAGATTACATTTAGGAAGCATTATGCCCTGGCTGGCCCCACAAGAATACAAGATGGTAAAGAAAATCAAGGACGACAATGAATCGAACATCTGCATAATTTTAGCTATTACATAATTAAACTGGAGTGTCTTTGTTTGTGAACACAGAAAAAATATAGAATCCTGCCTAAAATGATATAAGATAGTGTATTTAGCAAAAGCAGGAGCCTTGCTTCAGTCATCTCTTCCATTATACTCACTTCATAGTGTTACACAAAGTTGACCATGTATCTCAAGTGAGTTTGCCTTTACCTTTTAATAAAATATGAACACTATGTGCTCTTTTCATTATTTTTTTTCCAAAAATGTGAGATAATGCAAGAGAGTAAAGTAAAATGTAACCTACCCAAAATTTAATTAAAATGCTTCCAAAGGAGAACTTATTAATATTTAACTTCTCTTTTTTAGTAGATTCCTAGTACATTGAAACATCTCAACCAAAATGAAAGAACTTATTATCCCAAACTTATGATTATTATGTATTTGAAATACACCATTTTGTCATATCACATAGCACATGATAGTTTGGGTCATAGAAGTTACACTGAAACATATGCATAAATATATTTGCAAAATAATTAGCTAGTTTTCCTCTGTACTGGGGATAAAGTAAGCCATGATAAACCTCTAAGAAAATATGTGTATATATATGTATATGTATATATACACACATTACAATGTATATGCATATGTATATTGCAATATATATGTATATATGTATACATATGTTGCAATATATGCATAACAGCATATTTCTACTATAGTAGATCAGGCATATTAAAGAGCCCAGTTCTCTGCCCTCACCTTGTTCATACTCTTTCTCATGTGACTTGCAGCATCTCCTGCTCCCTTCCTTACCCTCACACCACCACCACTGCCATGAATATGCTTTAGCCTGTGACTTGCTTTGCTCATTGGATGTTATCAGATATTTGTTATGCAGCAGATGGGTTGCTGAAAGAGACTTTGGAATGTATTTTTGTTCTTCTACCTGCCTTTTGTTCCTTCGCCAGAGAACAAGCCTGAGCTAGTCTGTTGAGGAATAAAAGATATAGGGGTATATAGAACAGAGACTCAAGTTGTCCCAGTTTTCAGCTGAGGGCACCCTTTAAACAATGGCAGTTTTTCTAATGGGATTAGGCAAGATCATCAGAGCTGTTAGCAGACCCATTGCTGACCACAGAATCTGGAGTGCAAGCAGCAAAGTTCAGCCAAGCCCAGTCCAAATCAGCTCAATTCTGTCAACTCATGAGCTATAAACTACAGGTTTATTGTTTTATGCCATCGATGCATTTTGTTTCTGTTTTTTCACATCATTGAGGCAATAGATAAGTGACACACCTGCCTAATCCAATAAGAGGGAAAATAAAACCCATCTGCAGGTGTTTCCAAATGGAATCATGTGCCATGGTATGTGAGGAGGAGATAACAATTGTAGCAAATAATTGTTAACTGATCTTCTGATTGAATGTACTGCACTATTTGTGGCTTTCCTTTTGAAATCGTGGATGATTTTTCTGTGGGGAAAAAATAAGCAAACAAGGAATAGCTTCATCAACATCTATACTATGTCCTGGAATGATTTTTTACTGCACTGTTCTTTCTAGTGTATGAGTGAGTGTGTGCATGTGTGTCCATGCATGTCTGTGTACACATGTATGTAGTCTACCACCAGAAACACTCATGCTTATCTTAAATAAATCAGATGCAGGAGGTGTCAAAGAAAAAAAAAAAACCCCACACAAATTAGTAAAACAAGGGAGACTTTATTTGAGACAATTTAATAAAGGAGAGAAATTAAACCCAAATCTGTTCCAACACAGGTGGGAGAAATTTTAAGCTCTGGGTGAGCTAGTGGACAAGTGCTGGAAGACCTTAGTGGAGAGATTGGTCAGTGTGATTAGACCAGTTGTGTTTGCTAATTGGCCTTGATCTTGATGAATTTAAATTCCTACCTTCTTACAGAGACTGGAAGATAGGACCTTTTTGCTGATTACATTTGAAAGGGATGTCTCCCAGGTCCTTGAGAAAAACATCCCTGGGTTGCAAACCTGGCAAGAGGCTGGGACAGGATTTATATCTCAAAAAGGCAGAGAAAAATTTCACAATTACAAGCTTTCTAGAGTAAATGCTGTAAAAAAAGGAAGGTCCTGCAGCTGTTGTCAGGAAGAAAGCAGTTTAAAATGTAGTCAGGCTGAGAGGGACGTTAAGGTCATTTTGGTCAGGAAACATGGAAATATGTTGGAAGTGAAACTGGAAAATTACGTTCAGCTATGTTCTTTCTTCAATTTGGGTTTATTTTGTTTCTCTGTTCCACCTTCTTTCTACAAATTAACTGCATACTGCTTTGCACAGAACAACTTTTATGGTCATTTGATACTTCTAAAACATACAGCAACATCAGCAAGCATATGACATTTGCATCAAAGTATTTGTCTGTGGAGTCATTTTTTATGAAGTCACCTTAAATACTAAATTTGTGAACACTGCTCCTAGGAAAACACTGGGCTAGACTCCTGTGAGCCCCTGGTCACATTTTTGCCAACCAATACCTACATAACATTGTTTCATGTACATTTCTGCTTAAGAATGCCTTATTTAATGTATATCGAAGTCACACCCAACAGCACTTTTTACACTATTTATGGCACTTTTTACATTATTTATTTACACTGTTTACACTATATATTTAATGAGTATCTCATAAAAACATAAAGAGAATTCTGGTGTAATCTGAATTAAACAAGTTAATGGTGGGAATACTACCAAACAATCTATCAGTGTAGGGAAAAGATTAGTTTACTTCAGATTGATATACATAATCACACACATACTTAAATATTTCTATTGTAAATCAGCTATATTCACTTCAGAATGGAAAGACCATCACTAGTGAAATTCAATTAAATGTTACTTTACTACATGTCTGGCAATATAGCAGATGTCTGAGGCTAAATCTATGTTAAATACAACTTCTGTGTATTTATTGTAAGCAGTTTCAAATTGTTCTTGCTTGGGCTTGTTATTATAATCAAACTGACCTATAAAAAGAACAGGATTTGTCAAAGTCTGGGAGAGACCTTATTTCTCACTGCTTGATTATATATAGCTACTATCCTAAATTTAGTCATAGATATTTGCCATTGTCAAAATTATTGCTGACCTAAAATACATAGAAATCAGGGCACATATTAAAAGCAGCATATTGAATATGTTCTGAAATATAAAGGTTACATGACTGACTGAAACTGTTTCTCTAGCCCCATGAATGATTACCTTCAGCAGTGTTTTTATATGTCATGTTTTCCGTGTAGTGGGCACAAAATTCCTATAACTCACACAGAGTTACTTAACAAGTCATGCTTCCAAAACCAATACAAAATCTTAAAGATTGCTACTTCTTTGAGACTTAATATACATTTTTGAATACATACATTTTAAATAAATGAAAAATCAAAGTAAGAATATTTTGACATGTGAAAATTATGTTAAATTTGAATTTCAGTGTCCCTTAGTAAAGTTTTATTGGACAATGTCCACATTCATTTATCTGCACATAATATAAGAACGCTTTTGTGCTAACATGACAGAAATGACTTGGGACAAATATTGTATAGCTCACAAAGTGGAAAATGTTTACTAGCTGGCTCTTTATAGAAAAGTGTGTTGACTCCTGTTATACATTTTAATGTATGCAAAAAATATAACAAAACCAAGCTTTTATTTTACCACAGTGGCTGTAAGTGAACACTCATGAGCTCCAACCTTGATCCTTTCAGAAATGCAAAAATTAAAGGAAGACCAGGGACAGGTGGCAAGCATGTGGTGAGAAAGTGGGAAGAAGTCTATTGATTAAAATTTTTTTATTCTTTAAAAAAGCATGAGCCCTAGCTGTATGACTAAGTTGGTTGGGGCATCATTCCATGCACCAAAATGTTGCAAGTTTGATCCCTGGTCAGGACACATACCTAAATTTGGGGTTTGGTCCTCAGTTAAGGTGCATACAGGAGGCAAACTGATCAGCGTTTCTCTCTCCCATCAATGTTTCTCTCTCTCTTCCCCTTCCTGTCTCTCTAAAATCAATAAACATATCTTTAACTGACAGTAACCAGAGGGGAGGGGGAAGGAGGGGTAATGGGAGAAAAGAAGGGGAACAGTGGTCAAGGAACATGTATAATGGACCCATGGACAAAGCCAAAGGGAGAAAGGGTTGAGCGTGGGAGGTGAGGGTGGATGGGGCATGGGAAAGTGGTGGTGGGAAAATGGAGACAACTGTACTTGAACAACAGTAAAAAAATGAAAGAAAAAATAAAATAAAATCAATAAACATATCCTAGGGGAAAATTTTTTTAAGCGAGAATTTTTCAGAATAATTTATGAAAAAGAAAGGAGGGAAGGAGAGAGAGGGAAGGAAAGGAGGGAAGAATAAAGGCAAAAGCCCTGTGAGAGTAGAATATTTGACTATTAATGTCCTCAAATAATACAATTTAAGCTTTCTGTGATTACATCACTTGATAGAAGATAATTTCAATGAATTAATTCTGAACATAAGTAGTCCCAGTCTGCTAAAAATGTGTAATGCATTTCACAGGAGGGATGATTGGTTAACTAACTCAGTGAAGATAAAATTCATAGATGCAGCCTTAAAAATTTAATGTATGTTGCAGGCTGGGTCCACAGTAGGGGGCATGCAAGAGGTAGACACACATTGGTGTTTCCCTTTCCTCCTCCTTCCCTCCTCTCACAAAAAAAAAAAAAAAAAAAAAAAAATTACATGTAGCTATGTAGTTATTTCAAAGGTAGTTTTTCCCTGTAAGTCCCAGTGACAGCATACCTACTTAATAAGGACAAACCACTAAGCCTGGACAAGAAAAATAATGTGAATAATCAATTTGTGAAGAACAGGTAAATAAAAATGTTACTCCAAGATGCAAAGCTTCTTTATTAATAATTTCTCTGAGCTAAAAAAAAAAATGGATGTTCAGAAGGAGCTGAAAGTTTTCCTGTCTTCAGTAGAAAATCTCAACTTTCACAGGTGATAATGAAGGAGATGCGAGTGTATGGAAAGAGAGTAGGGGCTGAATTATTTATAAAGGTGAACTGGAAAGAGCTCAGTGCCTTGCAAAAGGGTGATGAAATATGGATCATTTTCTTTACGACTTCTGATCAGTGCTTTGATTAATGGGCTCGGTAATCATCAGATTAAACCAGTTCCTTACCAGAAAGCATACATACATTTGTCACCAGAGTGACTCATTCCTCTCACTCCCTATGAATAGCTTTAGTTACATCAGATTTAAAATTTACTTTGGAACAAGCATACCCAGCAAACAGATATAAAGTACATATCATAAGGCAAGAAGAAAAAGATATGTTGTGGAAATTGTCAGCCTTTATGTTAGGAATAATCTTAAGAATACCAAAACAAACACCCTCAATTCATTCTTATTTAACAAGGTAATGTGAGAGAAACAAAGAGGACACAGGTGAGGGATTCTCCAGCAACCATAGGTCAGGGGATATGGAAGATCATTACTCAGCTAATTTTAATGGGGTTGTAGAGTTTTAAGTTTCACAGTCAGTGTCAATATGCATTTCACTGCTTTTACCTCTCCTTTGCCAAAAAAGGATAATCAATGATTTTAGTGGATTTTCAGATTTCCAAATATCTATATTTAACTTTTATGCTATTTTTGCCTCATTTTCATATATTACCATGTCTAATTTGTCTGGGTAATCACTAAACATTTAAATTGAATATTTCCTGATACATTTTAAAAGTTGTTTTAATGTTTTATTAAATTTAGTCCCAGGTTGGACTGACCAACCTGACATCTTTTTTGAAATTAGCCATATAATACATGGTTCTTTCATATATCGAGATATATTATGAAAGTTCTAAAATCTTATGACAGGCTTTATTGCAGAATATTAGTTCATATAAAATAAATTAAGGAATAAAAATATTAATGCAAAATTTTTGGTGCTCAAGTCTTGCAAATTATATATATTACAATAATTTTACTTTCTTTTCCCTCCCTGAGGTATACATTCAATATTATTATTTAATACCAAATTAGATACTCTTATAAATGTTTTCTAAATTACTAATGGGTAAACCCAAGATGCTTCTAAAATAACAGCGTAATCTACTTCAAGACCAGGAGTATACATCATATTACTTTGTGTTCAACTCACTCCTACTTTACTTAATGATGCCGCACTCACCTAACTTTTATTGCAGTATATTGTTATAGCTGTTCTATATTATTGTTAGTTATTGTTGTTAATCTCTTCTTTTGCCTAACTTAAAACTGAAATGTTATCATAGGTTTGTATGTATAAAAAATAACATAGTATTTCTTATCTACTTTCAGTCATCTCCTGGGCTTATGGAATGTACCACCTCTGCGTGGATAAGGGGGAACTAGTGTATTCATTTAAAAATTAAACTATATTTTACCTAAAATTCATTTATATGATTTTTAAATCCATTTTTTCAAGTTACCTGCTTATTTCCCCAAATCTGTTTTTTATCATCTTTTTTATCTTTATTCAAAATTTTTATTCATTATTTTTTATAATGATTTTGCTACTAGCATTTTAAAAAGAAGATAAAAAGTTATTTACCATTTACAAATACAAACTACTGCAGTTACCACAGGACAATATTCTGTAATTTCTAGGTAGAAATGTACTGAGAATGTGAGGCTCACCAAATTGTAGAGCAATAACGCTGAATTAGGATGTAAGACTTAAAGTGATTGCTTCAACGGTTCCTGGTAGAAAATAATTAGAGCTTCAGTCTTTCTGAAATAAGAGTGAGTATTTCCTTCTGACTGAGCTCTCGGCACTTTTATATACATGTATGCTAGCAGAAAATTTTAAATGAATTATTGGGTAAAACTAAAGAAGAGTCTCAACAGAAAGTCATTCAACTAGTGAATAAAATGATGTCATGCATGAATAGACAGAGGACGCAATAAAATTTACGAGAGCAGCATACCAAAGTCGATAGCAATGCTATTCTTACATGCTTATGTGTCAGTATGCAAAATAATTATAAGTATTAAAAGACTGATAAGACAGTGGGTTAATATTACCAATCATACATTTTTATGTTTGTGGTCGGCCCCCATTATTTCCAGAAGATATGTTCCAAGATCCCCAGTTGATGCCTCTCCTTGTGGATAGTACGGAACCCTAAATATGCTGTCTTTTTGGATATTTACATATCTATGACAAAGTTTAATTTATAAGTTAGTCACAGTAAGAGATTATATACTGTAATAATTGTTATGCGAATGTGCCGTAGGTAAAATGAGGGCGATGAACACAAGTACTGTGATACCATGATGGGCGACATGCTCACTGAGATGAAGACCAACTGACTAATGGGTGGGCAGTAAATACAGTACGGAGATGCTGGACAAAGGGGTGATTCATGTCCGAGTCAGAGCCAAGCAGGACGATGTGAGATTTCATTACGCTGCTTAGAATGGCACCCAATTAAAACATCAATTGTTTATTTCTGAATTTTTTTCATTTAATAATTTTACACCGTGGTTGACCTCAGATATCTGATCCTGGAGAGTGAAACTGTAGATAAGGAGCAAATACTATATAGGCTAAATAATTGTGAATTATATATTTTTAAGTTTTACCCTATTTAAAAATAGGGTAAATGAACTTTTAGCACAATAACCATGAAATACATATGCTGAAAATGCAATTTGTTCTAAATGAAGCATTTCTTTAGCCCCATATGCTATTTTTTTAATATTGATATTATCAATGACCTCATACATTGGAAATTAACTATCTTTCTTTCTTTCTTTTTTTTTCTTTCTTTCCTTTTTGGTTTGTTTATTTTTCCATAAGCTCCTTTTTGTATATGTGCTATAAAATTTTTACCACCAATACAAATAAGAAATACTACGCAATGAAATAAATAAAGCATTGATATTGAATATAGCCCATATTATAGAATATGTATAGTAAGTCTGAATTTTATCTTTGCACTTTCAAAATATTGTCTCTAAGTATTATTGTCAATATTTCTATAGTGTGTTGACTGATAGATAGAACCTTTACAAATATGGTACCCCTAAAACACAAAACACAAGTTGTACAATTGGCAAATTAGGTCAAGTTGTTTTGTTTCATATAATAGATATGAAATTCAACACAGATTAAAGTGATTAATTTTATACTAACTTAGATAAAATATAAATTTTGACATAATGTTTACACAATTTCTTGCCAAAAATAATTTGAAGGTTGCAAACTCTTTAATCACTGGATTTAAGGATTGATAGGGACTGATCCATTGTACAGAAATCACAGAGGGCTTTACACTTAATACTCAGTTATTTTCTCACAAGAACCATTATTGATTTAATGTGGTTTGGTTGTCATAAGTACCAGAAATTATTTGGTAAAATTTAAGTAATAGATATTTGCAAATAGATATGATATTATAGTTTTATTTTGTTAGTCCACAATTTTTTTTACTTGTGATTTGCTCTTTAATTTCCTTTTTAATGAAATGTAGCATCATTTATATTACATTTGTCCCTTAAACAAAACAGGTTTGAACTGTGTGGACCCACTTATACATGGATTTTTTTCAATAAATATCCAGTAGTCCCTTGATACCCTGGGTTTTGCATTTGTGGATTCAACCAAGATGGAAAACAGTATTTTTGATCCATGGATGGGAATCTGCCACTGTGAAAGGCCAACTGTGTGCATTGTCCTGTGCTATTTTTTAATTAATTTATTTCTTTCCCTGACAGGTACTAAGAAATGACTATAATTAAGTTTTGAGTAGTCAAAAGTTATACGTGAATTTTCCACTGTGAGAGACTTGGCACCCCTAATTCTCATGTTGTTCAAGGGTCAACTATTTGTGTTTTCTTTCTGCTGTACTCATCCCCTTCCTCCTTACCATCCTGCTCCATTCACTCATAAGGGATGGTGAAGATGCCCTGGTTTGTAGTAAGGTCTCAGCTAGACACGGAAGTAGATTTCCTACCAGCACCATCACCTTGTCAAACAGGCCTCTACTCTGACAGAATGTGGCAGAGGGGACATTTAGCTTGTATATAATGGACCAGATATCATGGGGTGTTTATAATATTTTTTATATTTGGTGAAAGAGGCCTGATGAGGAAAGTCCCTTTTAACATCAAGTTGGAAGCAAAGCTATTTCAACCTTCTGGTAATATTACCTTCTGGTAATCTGAGGCACTAAGTCTAAAGGACACAAGTTTATGGGATGAGAGGTACTGAGCCACTGAAAAAAACTGGCCCAGAGACTCACGTCAGCATTCAGGGAAGTAAGTACATTTCAGCAACAAGTGCTCTGAGTTGATTCAGAGAGCAAAGCGACCTGGAAAATTGAAAATAATGCATAGGGCAACTATTGTATAAATGTAAAGTAGAATGAGTAGAAATATGATCTCAAAATTTCTACTTAAATTTTTAATTACATTATAAGTATTATATCTTTTGTATGAATCGTTTTAAATATTCATACATTTAAAAAAAACTGAGCTTTCTCTGTTCAGAAAAGGCAAAATGGTCATTATTAAACTGATTATTGGTTTTCTTTGCAGTCTCTAAAATGATGTATAATTTAATGTTTTACAATTTTAAACTTAAAATTTGTGAGCTGTGTAGACATACTTGAGCTGCAGCTTTTCTCCATCCACTCTCTGGATTTGGTCTGCTCATTTCTATGATGAACTGAGCCCTGGGTGCCTATGTCTGTGGATGGCGATATCTGAGTATCTTTTACCATGTTTCTAGTACTTTTCAGGTAACAAGAGGAAGAGTAAAGAGATTATAGGAGAGAAGGAAAAGGGGGACAAGGTGTTTTTTCTCCATCTCCTTTCTGCATGGTCTGCTGGTGGTTGAATACTTCTAGGATATGACGAGAACTCCAGCTGGAAAGCCCCTTCTACTTGATCTTAATGATCCCAGGATCCTGATAACACTTTCTTCCTCTTACTGCTTTAGGCCAGGGAAGGCTGAAGTTTTGCTACTCAGTGTATTAGTAATCTGGAGCCAAAATGTTTGTTGAGTCCTCTAACTTTGTTTTCATTTCTCTAGTCTCCGTGGAATACTGTCACAGTGTGCCTTCTGTTTCCCTTTGGAATTATGATACAGGTGAAGATGTTGCTGACTGATTGAAATGAATCATGTGAAGAAAAAAGTCGTAAAATATTACAGCACTAAAGTAATTTACAAAGACCTTATGACTGATGTGGGATTACACCTATATTTTTAAGATGTACTAAGAAATTTGTTTCAAAGGAATCAACTTTTAAAAAGAAACAAAAGAAAAAAACAGGAAGAAAAAGAAGTTAGAAAAACTACAATAGCTGAAATAATCTTGACTAAGGAGAATAATTTTAGAGGACTCACACCATCCAATTTCAAGAGTTGCTATAAAGCTATAGTAATTAAGACTGTGTGGTATTGGTGAAAGGAGTAAAACCTTGATGATCCACAAAACAGGATAATCTGGAAACAGATATTTTATATACAAATATAATGTAGACATTATATATATAATATATATTATGTATATATTCAATTGATTTTTCTGCAAAACTCCAAAGGAAACTCTATGATGAAAGAATAGTGTTTTAACAAAAGGTGTTGGACTAATTAGACATCCTTATGTAAAATAATAAACCTCATCCTATACTTCATATTGTATAAAATAATAAAAATAATCATAGACATAAACATAAATCCTAAAACTATAAAGTGTCTAGTAAAAACAATAAATTTATAATCTTGATTCAAGGAAAGATTATTTAGCTACAGTACTTTAAGTACAATGTATTAAAAAATGAAAAAAGTGGACTTCACAAAAATTAATAACTTTTGTTCTGCACTAGACACTGCTAAGAAAATGAAAAGATAAAGCCATCAGATTGGGAAAAATATTTGAAATGCATATTCACATTTTACCCGTTGCCTTAAAGATTACTTTTTGTAGTTGCTTTGTTTGAATCAAGACCCAAAGTCCACGCATTTCATTTTTTATGTGCATATATGCATAACTCCTTCTTGTTATAAAACAATATCTCACCACTAAACCTTTTTTATATTAGTGGTCCATTTAAGCTTTTGGAGAAGCCAGGTGAAGTAGACTATAGAATAGTCTGCATGGTGGATTTGTTTGAGAATACTTTGTGGTATCATTTGATTCGATAATTTATCATATCTTGAGGATTCTAAAAACAGAGTGAGGTCAGAGGCTTGATAGACTTAGGTTGCTTTCTTAGCATGATTTGCTCTCTTTAGATTTTTAGATGTATGTCAATCTCCTGCGAGTGTTGGTGGGTACCATCATCCCCTGCACAGTGTGGGTGAGGCAATTTTTGGGATGGCCTCACTGCTTCTTAAACAGACTTCCCACAGCCCTTCTAATTTTGTTTTAGATTTATTCCTGATTCCATGAAATCTGTTGCCACCTGCTTTTAACCTATTAGGAGTTCTACAGAATAAATTTATCCTCCGCTTTGCTTATAGTACTGGCTTTAGATACCAGGGTTTTATCTGTTTGATAAATTAGTTCCCACTCATTTTTCTGCCTTCAGATTCTGAATTTTTGTTCTATTGTCTCTTTACTGATATATTTGACCTTGTGCGTTTATGTCTTTAAAAATACCTCGAAGACTGTACTTTGAAAGAGAACATATTTGATTGTATATTTTTGATCCATCATATTTAACCATATTTAGAGTAGGTATTGCTCTCTCTCTGTTTATGGGAAAATACAAAAAATATTTTTGTTGCTCTCAGAGGCAGTGATACAATTTTAAAGGAAAAGCACTGATACCAGGAAAAGACAGTGGTCAGATCAGCAAGAAACCCCACAGGTCATCCTACCCCCTGGAACCCTCTTGGTCTGGCCCTCCTATCTACAGGCTAACAGAATTTATCTTACTATCACAGTGCATGTGGACCTACCTCTTATTTAGTCATTCACTTAAGCAGTGAATAACTTTTAGCTTTTACCATGCATCAGAGTTATGAACTCAAATTATATATCACAACAAATAATACATAAAACCAGATCGCCTATTTCCAAAAAGAATAGAGTTATCGTGTGCATGTGCATGTTTATAGGGATGTGGTCAGCATAATAACCCTTTAAAGAGGTCTACATTGGAAGCCAAATCATACACAGAAGTTTGCTGAAGCAGGACAAGAAAGCCTTACAATCCAGTAACCTCTCGGCATCCAACTCTGAGAGGATGCATTTTACCAGGGGACCTGAAGTGATGGAGTCACTGGCAGGGAAGCTGGCGCCTTTGGGCAGGTCTTCAGTGGGCCTCTGCCAGCACATGGCTCCCATTGCTTACTTCATATGTATTTCCACTGCTGTTACATTTCTCTGAAAGAAAATATATTCATCTCAGATTGACCCTGGGCACTTTCTCTATTTTAATGTGATTTCCTTATTTCTCCAGTGATGTGTTATATATTTTTTATACTTAAATTTTAGATCCAATTTCATATCCAACTTAGTAGCATAGACCTTATTAGACCCTTCATACCGACTAGTACTTATTGTGAATTATTAAGTGATTTTATTCTATGAATTATAATCTGATTTTATTTATCTGCAAAACAATTAAAATTTTACACACAAAAGTAACATGAAATTATTTAAAATATTTTGCATAATTTTATCACACTTAATAGCCATGATATAAATATACATACAAATGTGATGTAAGTTTATTTTTCATTTTTAATTATGAAAATGTGAAATAGATGTATATAAAATGTTACAATTTACTTTAAAATATAAGCATCAAAATAATAAAACTTTAAAAATATCATAGCTTTTATTATAACCATAATCTCAAGAAATAGGATAAAAAGATTATCAAGGGAAATCATCATACCTATTAGCTATTTGTTTTCAAAAATGTAAGAAAAATAACAATGATGCATACATAGAATGGAAGACAAAGATGAAAGTGAAACCTTGGCCTTGAGTCAGTATTATTTGAACAAAAATGTTCCTTGCTCAATTAGGAAAAAAACAAACCTCATGATTATGAGTTTCTGCTCCTTACAAGATTTTAATGTAATATATGTTATCATGAGAAGACAATCAAAACATATCAAAAAATCTATGCACAGATTATATGACATCATTAGCTTCATTAGCTAACTTGATCTAAGTTTTTGTAATGAAATTCCCATAGAGATCATGGAGAGACTGGACCCACAGGAGCAGCTCCATGCCCTCATCTCTGAGGGCTGTGGCTGCATCAGTCCATTTCAGCTTGAAACCAAGTCAGAGAGCCCAGACTTTCTGCTTCTGCTTCACTTTTGATTTCTCAAGTCAAGAGTCCAGATTTAGAAGGGAAAACATTAGCCACTCTTTGCCATAAGCAGAAAGGCTTTTCTGGGGACAAACATTAAAAAAAGAAATAAAATTAAAACTTAGTTGTTTGAACATTTAATAGATAGAGGATTCCAGTAAGTATGAAATGAATGCTATAAATTACATGAGAAACAAGGGCCAAGAAACTTCAAGTATCAGAAAAGGATGAACAGTGACAAAGGATGGGAGATGAGAGAGAAATATATCACAAAAAGGCCTTCAGGTTAAAGAATAGGATTTTGTCTAATTTCAAGACAAAATATTCAGGGTTCATATGGCATCATTGGAAAATGATATAAAAACTCATCATAAACTATGGGCTGGAAAGCAGTGTCCAAAATTTCAAATATACATCCATGAATATAGCTAAGAACTGACTCCCCTGCATTTGAAAACAGTTAATTGTAGCATTCTGTGTGTTATTTTTTAAAATCCTCACCCAAGGATATATATTTATTGATTTTAGAGAGAGAAGAATAGAGAGAGAGAGAGAGAGGGAGAGAAAGAGGGAGAGAGAGAGAGGAACAACAATATGAGAGAACAATATCAATCACTTGCCTCTTTCACATGCCCAGACTGGAGTTCAAACTCAAAACCCAGGTATGTGTCCTGACCAGGATTTGAGCCCACAACCTTTTGGTGTAGGAGACATTGCTCCAACCAAGTAAGTCACCTGACCAGGGTGTATTCTGTATGTTTTGTAACAGAGAATAGGCACAGAAAGGTGAAAGGAATGAATTGTCTTCTTTACTAAATCACTGAAAGAGTGCGATTGCCTGAACTAAGGATGGGCTTGCAAGAGAAATTGACTCTATTCTGAAAAACCCATGATAAACTGTTTCATAGATATCACTCCTCAAATGGATCATCTAGTCAATTCCAACGTAACAGAGATTTAATCATTTTTTAAAAATTAAGCCTCTAGCACATGTTGAGAGTGTATTCTATTTTAATTCTGGGTCGCCAGTTTTCTCCACATGGGTGAGGTTTGCCAGGTTGTTCACAATAAATGACAATGTCCAGGTGCTACTGAGGAAAGAACATGAGGGCCCTTTCTAGAATAAGCTTTCAGCCACAGTCTTTTTGTGTTGCTTGAATAGGTAAGATATCTACCTTGAAGAGATTAAATGAAAGAGGGGAATTTAAAGACAGAAGACTATAACTATACTAAATTGTTGGATTTAATATTTTCCAGAATAAAAAGAAAAATAAAAAAGACAATGAGCAGTGTTATTTCTAGACTTTAAAAAATATTTTGTTTTCCTTTCTTTCCTAGTATTGCTCATATACATTGTCTCATCTGATTTATTTTTACTCAGTAATAAATTCATTGATTCAACAGCATGTGTTTACACATCTATTTAGGTTAAAAAATACAACTAAGAATAAAAAGTCTCTATTCACCAAGATTCTGACTTAGGGTCATTTGTACTGAAGATAGATTATCAAATGGTGTGTGTGTGTGTGTGTGTGTGTGTGTTACTATGGGAGGTAAGGCATAGGGAAAAAGGTATTGTACCTGTGACTATGACTTCAGTGAAAAAAGAACTAGTCAACTCCAGGCATGATTATATTACACACACTGTATCTTTAGACATTATCTTAACTGATTAAAATTTATTGCATACTTATTTACCTTTTAGGTAGAGAGAAAGGAGTAGAAGCCATTTTTCATTCTAAGAACAAATTCCATGATTTTCAGCAATTTTAGGCAAAAGGCTTGGAAAAGTTCCTTAATGCTTTCAGTAATATTTCCCAATATATCAGATCATTCATCACATTTGTGGTTATTTGAGGGAGGGGCTAAGTTCTCAATGACTGTTGTGAAATGAATTGTCCTTTGTCCCACTCACTCTTTGTTTTCTCATCTAGACTGAATTTCTATTGAATTTTTGGTATTCTATTAAAGGTGCTGATAGGAAACGGTGAGGAGTCATCACTTCAAGAAGGAAGTGGAAGGTCACTGAACCCTTCTGCACAGCTTTGGGGAGCTGCTTAAAATATTCAATTGACTTCTTGTCCCTGGGGTTGGGGGGAACTAGCATGGAAATCAGAAAAGAGCCGTCCTGAGAAGTAGCTGGAGGGACAGACTTAAGAAGAAAAATTAAAATAACTTGGATATGCATCGTCGGCTGGAACAACAAGACAGAAGACTCCAGCAGCTGCCTGCAAAGGTCTGTCCTCTCAGAGGAGACAATTCTCAGTCACAGTATTTAGGCCCATATATCAGAGTCAGACTAAACAGATAGAAAAGCAAATTTAAGTTCAATATTAGTAAATTTTTTAAGTTAAGTGTATTACTTTGAGGAAAAGAAAAGTATTCCATGGGGATAATCTTGGGTTATTTCAAAAGGAGAGACACACCAGAATATGCTTGGGGATGTTTTTCTCAATGAAGGCAGAGGATTTGTATCAGTCCTGAAACAATAGGTTTGATTCTTTGGTTTGATTACTAGTAAATTGAAATGAGTCTTTTGGGGACAACTTTTTAGTGCCTAAAAGATAAAGAGAATGTGTGAATACTTGAAAACTATCATATCAGAGTTTTAAAAAATTCATGGTGAGAATGATCTTTGATAATCAAAGTACTCAAAAAGCAGAAACCTAATTCTAATTCAATACAATCAAACCTGGATGGTGTGTTGTAACACATTTGAATATAGAAAGTGTTGTGTCAATTAATGATGGTTTTTCAACCTTGTTTTATACACCATATTCAAATTCCATCAAACCGTTCCTGTGCTGTTAAAAAGGAACCAATTAGCTGACAGGTATTTTATTTGATTTCTTTATTTCTCTGCTCACCCACTGAAAGTTTCAGATGAGTAGTGAAATTTGCCAACACAGGATATATCCTGAGCAAGGAGAAGATGAAACAATAGGTCAAATGCTCCACAAAGCAGAGGATTACACCCAGTAACTGAGAGACAGTTCTGGTTCATTAGGACTCATAAAGAACTTTTTCTAAAAAAATGGAAATGAGTGATTCTTTTAAAATAGGAAAAAGTGCCCTGTTCTTTGTAAGTCAAACTGTATAATAACACACTGAATTATAGGCGTCATAAGGTGTTAGCATTTTTAAAAAGTGATTTTTCCCAAAGAACAATTAGGCCAGCAAACTTTCTTCTTGGTGCATTTTTATTTACTAGCAACTAGTAGTATGGACATACAATTTTCAAGAGCAAAATGTAAACTACTTCTAAAAATCTTTAGTTACCTCTCAGATATATTTTTATGTTGTAGAGGTGGAAAATGACCTCTTTGCAGAAGAAACGTTAATGTCATCCCATGTTGCTCCTGACTGGTGGCTCCAAGAAGTACTATCGTGGGGTTACAGTAGCACACAGCTAGGGATGGAGAGACCGAGTTGGGCAGGTAGTCCAGTTTCCCATGCAGCCTGCCTGGCCCGAGTTTCCAGACAATGAGACAGGCAGACAGCTTCCTAAAGGTTCTCAGTGTTCAAGGTTGCATTTCTCCCTTAGTGACCTCTCTGAAGTTACACACTAGACTTGTTTCCTCTTGTTGTTGTTGTTGTTTAAAGTGAAAAGAAGCTCCTAATTGACTTGGAGTCAATCTAGTCAGTTTCTTCTTAGACAATGACAGCAGAGTACATCTCTGAGATAGGGAAAAATTTCTTATCATACCCAATTCCTTTTATTACAGTGTATAACTTGGTTCAGACTGACAACTCTTGGTTTGTTCTGTGTAGTTGTGTTAACTTGGGTGGTCCAGTGTCTTTGTATCTCGGGAATTACCTGAGACTGAATACTAAGGCTACCCAGGAATTTTGCAGCCCCGAGCGAGATGTTGGCAATTGATACCATACTACTTTGGGAAGCGGATTAATACCAGAGATATCCAGACTTAATTTCCCCCACTGAGTTTTATTTGAGTATGTCTGGAAGAGAAATTAACAAACACTTTTAAAAGCTACCCTTATAGAACTTTAATCAAGTATTAGACACTGACCAACACTTTATGTACTTGAGGGTATTTAATTCTCATTATAATCCTTTGAGGTAGATATTTTTATTCTAAATTTTATATAAGAAGTAACTTGAGTTTGGACAACTTAAAAAAATGACCTTATTTCACAGCTGGTTATGAGTTAGAGGCAATTGACAAAACTCTGTCTGACTTTAATCCACAGGGGTCATGCTCCTGGCTCTACCTAGGAGCCAGTGCCAGGATTTCTCATTCACAGAAATGGCTGACGTGGAACTTATCTATTCCTGGGTGAATGGGAAGCAGACCTAAACTTCTAAATGACTCATATAGCATTCGACTGATAAAATTCACTCATAAGAAAATTTCTTTAAGTTCCTGATTGGTGAGAGAGAAGAAGGGTCTTGATGAACATTTCTGAGATCAATCTTGTTGTGTGACAACAGTCAGTAAAAGCAATCAGCAGAAGAAATAGTCTATAATGCAGGTATGTTTTCTCAGTGAGGTCTAACATTCATGTCCTAGATTCTGCTGTAGATCCTGCATTATTAGTTAAATATACATACAAGCCCAAGAAAACTCTACAGAAATTTGTGTAGTTCCTATATCAATGAACTTTGTTGATAATCCTATATGGTCTAAATAAAATAATCTTTCTAGATTGATGACAAACAAATAGAAAGATGATAGAGTCCAGGCTTGGAAGGACTGTGTATGATAATTTTCGTCAAGTGCCTAGTACCCAGAACAGGCAAAACAATAGTCCTTCTCTGATGTTAATTATTAACATTTATTTCTATAAATGTTTTAGGTTCTTGTCAAATCAGCATTCATGTCCTTCTTTGGGCTTGCCCTACTTAAGCAATTAGGTATTATTTCAGGATCACGGAGAGTTTTTAGCCCCCAGCTACTCATTCATTATCCATTTCTCGGATTTCACCTTCTAAGTGAGAACCTCCTTGATCACTTTGTCTAAATTATAACCTCACCTCCTCAGCCCTCCTGAACCATTTTACTTTACTTTTCAGTTTTAACTGTACTACTTATTTCTTTCAATATTTGCAAATATGTGTGTGTGTGTGTGTGTATGTGTATATATATATATATATATATATATATATATATATATATATATATATATATATTTACTTGTGCATTATAGGTTATAATGGAAATATTGCATTAATTGCCTTTCCCTTGCCACTAGAATGTAAACTCCATAGGTCAGGGATAATTGTTTGCCTGGTTCACCCTCATATTCCGAGTGCCTAGAGTAATGCTTGGTACATAAGGCACTCAAAAATATTTATGAATGAATAAACAAATGGCCAAACTAATTTCAACTCTCTGCTTGAAATATTAGTTTTTCAAAACACCATAAATATATGGACATTTTTTGCTTATTTGTTTGTTTTATAGGAAAAAAGTAAAAATAAGCTTCTTGGTTTCTGCTTACCACTGGGCAAGTGCTTCTAAAAACATAAATATTCTGATTTCATTCATTGGCTTTGTTTTACAAAAATTATGGGTACAGATAACATACAGGAAAACTTGACCTTATTTGAGATAGCCCAGTAGACACATTCTTCATCCCATGTTACTTACATGAAAATTTTTCATATTACTTATATGAAAACATTAAGCAGGCAGAGTTTTTAAAAGAAGCAAATCTTTACAAAATGTTTTGCAAGTATTAAGTCCTAATTAAGTCATCTAATCCTGTTCCGAAGTCTGTTCTGCTATTTTCCCAAATTTAAGCCTCTTGTACAGTATAGCTGTTCTAGTGAGCCAGTGAGATAGCATTCCAATGAAGTTGCCTGATTTCAAAGTCTAGTCATGTTCACTGTACTTCGTGGTTTCACATTTTAGTGTACTCTTTTCAGAAGATGGAGGGGAAACTAATTATCTGGTGAGTATTGGGCGACAGGGTATGTTCTGTATTTTTTAGTCCCATATAAGGGAGTTTGACCAAGATTCTTCTAGAACACCGAGCTACAACTCAGAGTTGAAGAAGACACATATTGGTCTCTAAAATTCTGATGTTAGCCATCAGGTCATTTTAAAGTACTCAGAGTTACAGCCTAAGAAAAGTATCCATTTTGTACCAGAACAGGTCACGTTAACTGATTTATGCCCATCCAAAGAGAAATATGGGTATGTACCAATTAGCAAGCAATAAAAATGAGATTGGAATCAAAACCAGATGCTCCCTTAGAAAAAGAAATACAAAACCAAATGCTGTTGTGTCCATGGGTAGGGTCATCCAGGAACCAAAGTGTCAAGGGCAGCAGGTAAGCGCATTTGTTTGCTAAAAAGTTCCAGGTTTTCAGGTATCCACTTTTTAATGGTAAAAACTTTTTAAATAAATGCATTAGCAATGCTTTGTTAACAATGATTAACAAGGCCATGTGCAATTTCCAAGGATGCTAAATGTGTGTTTGAAGATTCACTGAGATTTCTAAGACAACATGAAATCTTAGGCATTCATTTGGACTCTGCTATTGATTAGTGAGCCGGTTATACTAAAAAATCAACACAGCAATTAGTATGTCTTATAATTAATTCAACCTCCTTCCACCCCCTCTCTTCCTTTGAGTGTTCCTTGGCAATGCAAGAGGCTAAGATGATATAAATATATAACCCTAAATAATTTTGTTATCATTGAGTGTGTTTGATTCAATTACAACCTGACAAGAATGGTGACTTTTTCATCTCTTTCTGTTACCTTAAGGCTTAATAATGTTTATATATTTCTGGCTTAAAGTGATAATTCATTATTTACCTCATTTATTATGTATAAATCTATATTTTTATTGTGTTAGAAGCAGTTTAAGGGAGACTTCTGGTAAAATGCTATCTCCTTAGCAGTTTCTTTCTTAGCCTGAACCAACATTCATCTAACATATCTCTGAGGCTAGAAAGAAGATAAAACTTTAGGCAGCACTGCTGACAAAGTTTTGAAAGCCAACAAATTGGCAAAATGTGAGATTTCTTTTTCCACTAACAATGGAGCTCCTGATGCTTAAATGGCTTTTGATATTACTGATGCCTGTGTGTTTTGCCATTTTTAGTGTAGCAAATCCAAATATACTGAAAGTGAGTGGAGTTAAGGAACGTCTGTTGTGTGCTGTCTTGGTACTGTTTCAGAGTCTTCCAGCAAGGCAAGGTTGTCCAACATCTATTGTGTTAGCATTGCTTCAAAAAATGTCCATGGTATTATTTTCCTGACCCAGATTCCATTAGCACTTCATTTTATGGTTCATGTGGAAAAGCAATGGAACCTGAATGGAGATGGTTGGTCATTGCATTGGACTTCAAAGAGTGAAAAGTCTCCTGTGCAAGGGTTGGGTGGCCGGGAGTGTCATGAAGGGTAAGGAATGAAATGAACAGCTGATGCTGAAGTTTCAGAGGAAGAGCAAACCTCACAAAGTAGGTTACATCTTAGGGACCAAATTATTTTGAGAAGATTTTTGTGTTTTTGTGAGTTAGAAGTGCATTGTCTTTGTGAAACAAAAGCAGAAAACAAAACAAAACAAAACAAACAAAAAAACAGAAACTATATGGAAAATATTGACAAGGACAAATTTCAAAGTCAGTGACCAAGATAGAAAGAGGTAAAATAAATTAAAAGAAAAGAATGAAAGAAAACAATATTAATAGAATAACTGAAATCAACACAAATATTTATTGAGTATTGCAGATCTTGTGGAAAAGAGATTACTAATGAATTAACAAACTCAAGAACACTTCCCTGACTTAGAGACAAAGCAGTCAGAAGTAAACATAATGAGAGTGATGGTGGTTAATGTGGAAATTTAAATTACAGGTGTGACTAGGAAGAATCCAAAGCAAGCACAATGAGCAATTGTTTTTACAAAAATTTGAAAGATAAAAACATACTCTAGATCCAATAAGCTGTGAAAAATGTTAAGTAAAAAGAAGTAAAAATTAAGTTCATCTTAAGTTTCCCTCATGCTATACAAAACTCCTGAAGCAATAAAGAAGTACCAGCTTGAAAGAAAAATATTGTCAATCAAAAATGTTATACATAGCCAATTTTCCCCTAATTAGCATAAGGAAGGAATATATACTAACACATGAAATAACTTAGAAAAGATGCTTACCCAACATCCATTTGTGAACAAAATGGTATGCTAAAACCAATAAAATTATATAAGGGTAAAATAAAAATTTTAAAAATGAGTATCTATTGCATGAATGCTAAAGACATTGTTTTGAATTCTCTTGATTAATTAATTGAATTGACAAAAATAATCTGTCTAGAATCATCTGTATTTTACAAATAAAGAAATCAAAGTAGATTTAGATTATGTATTGTGTGAAGTTCACGTTACTTAAGAGCCAAGACCCAGTTTCAGCTGTGGTGTCATGACCTCTGTCAGTGTCCCACACAAATGGTGGTATCTGCCACTGAAACTAGATAAATACATGCTTTTGCAGAAAATTTCCCATACACAATTACAAATTATTCAAACATTAAAAATAATCAAGAAACAACTGTGAAAGTAATAATTTGATAAATGGCTAATTCTTTCATTGAAATTGACTCCATATGTGTCTACCTGTATGTGTGTGTGTGTGTAACTTCACTTAAAAAATTGGAAAGATACATGAATACAGCTTCTGTGTAAAAACATATTGAAGTTTGGGAGGTCCCCATGGTCACACTTAGGTTCAGTAATTCACTGGTAGGACAGCCAGAGCTCAGTAAAACCATCACATTCATGGTTACAGTTTTTACAGTATAAGGATACAGCTTAAAACAGAATAAGAAAAAGACCCATATCAGTGTCCAGGAAGTACCAATTTTCCTCTTCCAGTCGAGTTGTATAGACAGCGCTTACTGCTACCAGCAATGTGTGACAATGCTACCAACTATTCTCAACCAGGGAAGCTCCATCCCTTCCAGAGGTCAAACCAACACCAAGTGGCTCAAGGGCCCCTCTAAACCCAACACATCTATCCCACTGTTAACATAGACTGCAGGTTTCATGTTTCCTAAAGGCCCCACCTCCAAATGCTATTTCACTGGGGACTTGGCTCAAAGTTGTGAATATTGATGGGACACAAACATTCAACCCATATATTGTCCTATGTTGCTAATTGGTGTCCCTATTTAAAAACATAAGATTGGACCTGAGGAAAGAGGAGAAAGCATGGAGTAATAATCTCAACTTAATATGGACATTAATGCAGTTCAAGGCACTAGATATGGGAAAGAAAAGGTATAGAAGACAAAGAAGTGAGTACATGTTTAGGTAACTGATGTGTCGTGGACTTAATTTTGTCTCTGAGTAACTAAACTGATTGCATCAGTACCACAGACATGAATAATAAAAGGGAAAATTATTTTAATATTCATAGGTTATATACAGACTCTATGACTCAATATGACAAATGGTGTCATAAAGAATATATTCTCAGATGTAAATCAGCTTTCATTTACTTCTCATTATTTGAACTCTAATTCTGTTTCCTGGGAAGCCAAGCATTGGTTATCAACTATTCCAATGATATCAAAATAAATTTATGAATTACTATTTTGCTATTGAAATTATTTTAGCTAACTTGTTTTTAAAGAAATCTCTAAAATTTCTCCCAATAGATTTTTCAATTTAGAAATAGATTTTGAAAGAAACAGTGTATTGGTCATTTAAAATTATAATTTTAATTTTATAGTACAACCATTTAAAATGTATGTTTACTCTGTAAATTGTGTATTGAAAAACACCCAAAGGGCTCAGATGCATCTGATTCAGCACAGGGAGGATTCTCTGACTGTTGACAATGGTATTTCCCTATCTCCTTCAAAGAAATATTGGAATCTCATTTTTTTGGAATGATGAATCATTGCAATATCAGAATATTCATAAAGCATGCATTTTCTCATTCTTGAGGTGTGAAGGGAAAAATGACAATGTTTTTATTGCATCAGTATGGAACATTGGACTAGTTGTTATGGAGCCTGATTGAAGAAATGCTCCTCTTTCAAACCCATTTAAAGCGACTGTGCAAAGGCTGAGCTATAAACACGGAATGAGTAGATGAAATAAAGCGATGTGACTCTTTCGGCCATATCAATAATTTGATTCAAATGGTTGCTATTGTTAGAATTGTACAAGTAGCATCTATTATCAGGACACCTTATGTGGTTGGATAGGCAGCACCATGTCAGGGTAGCGTGTATGCACATGTATGTTTGTGTGTGTGTATGTATATTCGTATATCATGTTGCTGAGCTGCCATCATCAAATGTGGGATTCAGATCAGTGGGGTAACCTGAGGTTTTTGGCAATGAGTTCATGTTGAATGATTATACCAATGGCAGATTTGGGAAAGGGTCAGATATTTCAAATGTAAAGGAATCAGTCCCATTGTCTATCTCCAGGAAGGCTATAAACTTGAAATACATTTTTTTTCTGCAGTTTTTACAATACCCATCAATAAAAATGCAGATTTACTCAAATGAAATAAAATCAGGTAATCCCATATGGGACTATCACAAGTAAAACCATGTTTATATATCTTAAATAATTCTGTTTTTCGAAGTAAAAGGGAGAAAATACCAATATTTGATTGTTTTACAGTGTTTCAGGCATGTTGAATGCAGTGAAGCTTGGCAGAAGAAACAGTGAGATTGTTAATAGAACTAGAGTACCTTATATTTTGAAAGATGTGGAAGCTAATATGGTCACCAACTACATGGCTATGGTGACATATGTTTATTTGCAGCATTATTGTCCCATGGAAGGTGGTATATAGATGTTATGTTCCATGGAAGGAGCACATAGATGTTATGCCAGGAAGGAAAATACAGAACACAATTCTTAATGACTTTCATGCATTTGAGGCCTCACTTTATATATTGTTGTTACATAATTGTGTTCCATAGAACATACTGTTAAGAGAAGTTCTGTAAAACAAAAAATAATTTACGGTCAATTAATGTTGAAAACACTTCATTCTGTTTTTATCTTGGAAGGTCATAAGGGACACCAACATGGTAAAGGTCCTGAGAAGCATTGCAGTAATGATGAAAACTTGTTATTTCAATGGCTTATTCTCAAAATCATTTTATTATTGCATGTCTTTTATGCACTGCATTGTATAAACATAAATGCAGAACATACCTGGGAAAGTATGAAGTATATAAAGAATATTTTTTATTGATTCTAGGATATGAAAAACATTACATTTTGGTATTTATAAGCATAGTTAATTATGACTGGAAGGAATATTTAAAGTAAGAAATTATAACCTTACATTAGGTCAGATAGTTTTCCAGAATATTCTTTGGAGCTTCTGAAACACATCTCCAAATCACTGTCTGATATCTGTTTCTGCCATCCATGGACCACACTGATTCTTAGTTTGATTTTGTCTAATATTGGGTTGGAAAATGTCTTTTTATGGCTTCTAGGAAGGAGGCTCTCCAGCTTCAACTTTTAATATACCCAACCACTAATAGCGAGGTGATTTTAGTAAAATACAGATGTTGATTCAATGGTTTGGGATTGGGTCCAATATTGTGAATCTCTAAAATTCAAATGTGATGCTGGTAGCGTGGGTCCTCCAACCTCACTTTGAGCAACCAAAGCTCTAGGAGACCTGCAAAGCTTGCTGGCAAAAAAGAGGGAGGCTCTAAGTCAAGTTAGTTCATGCAGAGTTTTCAAAGCTATATCATAAAAATTACCTTGAGGTTTTCATAAATATGGAAATCCGCACTTCCAATTTCAAATGTACTAAATAAAACTTTTTAGGGAAAAGACCTAGAATTTTATTTTCAGTAGGTGCCATAGGGGGTTTGTAAGATTAGCTAGTTTGTAAAACCTATAGATGCTGCAGTATTTTTCTGAGTTGATCTTTAGACCACAGCCAAGCTGATTGCATTAAGGTTCTGCTCTCCTGAGCTCTGGGTACAAGCCCGGATCTTCCCATCAACGTCACAATTCAAATCTCCCCAAGACCCTGATGCACCTGCTCATTAATCACTGGTTATATCTGTTGCTCTTTGATGTGAGTTAACATATTCCCCAGGCTTTAGAGAAGATACTTAACAGTCTAGCCAATCTATGTTCATTCAGTAAGAATGCAAACAGTAGTGCCTTCCTTCAGAGGTGGTTTAATAGCCGGTGCACCGGGTGCGCTCCCTGGGCCCTGACTTTTGAAGGCATGTATTTTAATTTTCCCCATCTCTCTCTCTTTTTTAAGGGGCCCAATATTTTCTTCTGAACTTAGAGCCTCAAGTGACCGTAATCTACCTCTGCCTTCCTTAGGTCACTTTGGTTATGACACTGGTGACTAGTGAGAGCAGAAACAGGGCTCCCTGTGGGGTGGTGGGTCTTTACCAGCCTTCGTGCATCTGGGAGGTTTGTGTGTAGAGGTGTTTGAGTGAGACAGACAAGAATTTTTACCTTAGCAACTTCAGAAAACTTGCTGAGTTTTAGGCAGAATTTTATTCTGCACAGGGCACTGGATGAGGTTGGGGAGATAGTTATAGGACAGAAAATGAAACTTCTTGGTCTATTTGAAAAGCATGCACTTTTGACTTGGACAGACTTAGTCTTGGCTCTGTTTGATAATGGTAACAGTAGTTATAGTAATTCAGTGGTTATGATGAACTAGGAACTGACTGCTGTACATCTATTTGCATGACCTTAAGCAACTGACTTAACCCATCTATAGACTTTCTGTTTTCTATTTCAGCTTTCAAACCAATATTGGATCTTCCTTATGCAAAATAATAAAATTCTACAAAAACTATCCTGAATGACATTATTTACAAGGTCTATGGCCTCTGGTCCACTGTGAATGCACTTCTAAAATCTCAGTTGACCCTTGTCTGCATTTTACCTATCCACTTATTCCCCTTCCTGGACCAGAGCTGCTCCACTGTAAGTATTTCTAAACACCATAGCCCTCTATGTAGTTCCTTCCAGTCTGTGTGTATGCACTTGCCTTTCTTTCTAAACAAACACTGTACCTTGTTTTTCACTGTCACTGTCTCAGCATACTCTTCTAATCCAAGCCATTAGGGCTTGCCATTCCTGGAAAACCCTGCAGTCTCCTCCTCTCTCTTGGGCAGCTGAGGACTCATACAGAGACCTGAATGATCAGGTTGGGCTGGGGGTGAAACCTGTGGGTCTGTGAACACACCACCAAACTAGCTGCTCTTTCATGGTCTGATTCTTAGAACATCACCAGTGGGAATGATGCCAAAACTTGGTTGCTATCCTTAAAGCATAAACTAATTTCTTAAGCCCGCCTATATTTTTGAGTTACCTAGAGAGATTTATTTTCTGATATTCAGGCTCACATCAGAGAAATTAAATAAACCAAATATTAATAAGGTTGGGCCTAAGCTATGGTATTTAAAAACATGCCAAAGTTATCATGCTTGAGTTCCCTCAACTCCTATAAATTGATATGTTTCAACACTCATCCTAATTCTTTTCCATCCTCAGAGATGAGATCCTTGGTCCTGCCCAGGCCCAGCTCTTCCATCTTTGTTCTTGAAACTGTTTACTCTTATTCTCAGTGTCAGTTTCTTTGTCTCTATCCCCTCCTCTGTCTCATCTTTCTTTCCCTCCATCCCTCTCTTAATCTGTTTCTGATCTCTATGAGGATGAGAGTCAGTGTGTATGCCTCTGTCTACCTCCATGTCTCCCTGTGTCTATTTCTACAGCTTTTGGCCTGTATGTGTTGAGTTCTGTGTATATGCCTCCCTATATCTTTTTCTGTTGCTTGGTTTTTCTGTCTCTTTCTCTTGGAGTTTGTTTCTCTCTGCCTCTCTGCCTCTTCCTCTTTTGAGTATCTGCTTATTTCTCTCTGTGTTTCTCTCTGCCTCTCTGCCTCTTCCTCTTTTCCTTTCACATGTATCTTTCCCTAACCTACTCACATACTACCACTTGTCCCATTTCTGTTGGTATCTCCTTGTCTACATACCTCTCTCCAATCTTTCTCTCTTTATCCCCTCTTTTAACTATATAGATGTACTCATAACTCTCCCATTAAATTAAAAAATATAACCATTAAGTACTTTTTAATCTCATTCTACTTTCCTCTTATCTAAAATTTAGAAAAAAATAAACTAATATGGCAATTTCCATATCTTACTCCATCTACTTTTCCTTAAATGTCACACTGGCTTTTATCCTCGCTTTGCCTGTTTTTATTCTGTTCAATGACCCCAAATTACTAAATCTAGTACCGTTACTTACACATTAGGTCAAGTAGTCCTTTAAATTTCTGGAAAATGTTGCCTTATTAACCCATTTTTTTCAATGTCTTTTCTTCTTTTGGCTTCCACGACATAACTCTCATGATTCTTCTACACTCAATATGATAATGTCTCATTTTTTTCAGCCTCTCCTGTGGTGTTTCCCAGATGTGGCAGATAAAAAAAATTGATCAAAGTATTTTGCAACTCCTTCATGAAGGTGGTGGAGTATTTTCCCCCACACAATCTAAGCTAGCCTGTATCTTGCTTACACCAAGAGAATGTGGTAAAGGCAATGTTGTTGAGATCTGGAGTATAGGCCTCCAGAGGATGCAAAGTCAGCCTTCACTCTCTGGGGACTTTGAAAAGCAACCTGTGAAAAACAGCATAGAAATAGAGCTCAGTTGACCTTTGGGTGTCACCCAAGACCAGCTTCCAGGCAATATGTAAGTTAAATATAGCCACGATAGTGAACCCAGGCATGATTGCCAGGATAAAAATTTAATTAACCCCCAGAAATTTAAAAAAATCTTGTAAATTTTGTTTTAATCTGTTAAGTTTTGGAATGGTAGTACACATTGCAATAAAAAAGCAAGAGACCAGGACTCCTGCTGTTACTAATTTCTCTCCCCTTTTTAAAACTAACCCAGAATAACCTTTATTATTCTAACTAAATTTTTTATGTTTATGAGCCACACATTTTGAGGGTCCCAGAGCCATAAATCCAAATTTTAATTAACATCAATAATATAATGCCGCAAATTACCTTTAACTGAAAACCTTGGAAAACTGAATAATGCCATAGGCTTTCTAACTGATGGATTGTCATGACTACCTGCCCCCTTCTTACCTAACCCTGAAGGCTGTGGGTCATTCCCAAGCCCTGCTTTTCTCAACACCCTCATCTAATTCATTTCCCAGTCTGAATCTAACCTGTTGAATACTTCCTGAATAGAACCCTTCCTTCTATCACTGCTGGTTCTCACTATTCACCTTCGCCCTCTCTTACCTAGATGATTAACAATAGTCTGTTGACTGGTTTTACTGGCTTTAGTCTCAGGTCTCCTCAAATTTTTACTGCATAGTAATAAAAATAAATTAAAATTTTGACTATTTCTCTTCCTCTCAATTCATCTATAAAATAAAATTTAACCTGTTAGCATGACACACAGAGCCCTTCAGTTTGACCCCTAGCAACCCACCCAGCCTTACCATTTCTATTTCATGTCTCCATGTTCATCCAGAACATTTTTCAAAGGAGAAGTATTGAGTTATATAAACATACAGGATGCAATTTCAAATACTGTGCTTCCAATGCTATCCTAATGGGAGGATATTTCTGTTCATTTGCTTGATTCAGCCTACTCAGTGTTGAAGATGAAACTCAGGAATTGCCTTCCCTGAAGCCCTGCAGGCTGGGTTAAGATGATATCATCTGCATTTAGCTATAATACTATATACATATTTCTATCATAACAATAGCTTCATGGTATTAGAGTTACCCAACTTCCTATTTGTCTCCCTAAACCTTCCATGACTCCTTCAGCAGAGTTGGCTCTCCTTCCTTATAATCACCACCATCATGCTCAAGGCCTAATTCAGGTATAACACAATCAGTATCTGTTCAACTTTTACCTTAAACATAGTTTTGTCAACTATAATATGTAGTTAACAGTACTGACTTCATATTATTGTTGAGAAGTAAAAATGAATAATGTAAAGTAGATAGTGTGACACAAAATTCATAAACAATTACTCTTCCTTTCTATTGCTCATTGAAAGAAAACCAGGGATAGGAGCAAGCAGGGAAAAATCCGACCCCAGGCTGCCTTGAAATAAGAATGAATTAAACATTCCAAAAAGAGTATAAAGGCTATAATAGGTATGCACCTTTCTGGATAACAGATGCTGTTCTCTCTGAGAAGGTAGACGAATGGAAGCTGCTTCCTTTATCCATTAGAGACCCTTGGTGTATTAATCATAGTGGTTTTAATTTCCTGCTCTGAATATTCCAACATCCCCACCATGTCTGGATCTCATGCTTGATTTGTCTCTTCAAGTTCTTTTTGGCTTTTTGTGTACCTTGTAATTTTTCCCTGATATTCAAACATGATGTACTGGGTGAAAGGAGATGCCATACATGGGCCTTGAGTGGTAGGGGGTTTTGGGGATAAGGAGGCGTTTTACAGCCAGTCGTCAGTGAGCCTGTGTATCCGAACTGTGAATTTCACAAGTACTTCTCAGGGGTTTTCTCCCCTTTTAGGCAGGACAGAATGGCTAAAGGGGGTTGGAGCTGAGTATATCCCTTCCCCAGGCCAGTTAGGCTCTGATGATACCCCAGTGGGTTTGACTCTGGTTAACTAGCTGTCTGAAAGCAGGCTTCCTTTAGAACAAAGTGCTTTGCTGTATTTCCAAAAATCAACTTTCCTCTTATGGCTGAAAGCAGGTTTTTTGTTTTGTTTTGTTTTTTCTTTCTGATATTTACTTTTGGAATCTATGCTAACTCCAGGAGGTAAATCTCACAGTAGTGTGGGAGTACCCCCCACCCCATGACTCAGCCTCATCCACACTGAGCCTCCAGTGATGCCTCAGTTATAGTTTGGCTTTCCTACACTACACTGGCTCTCATTACACTTTGAGCTCCTGAGTCCCAGCTCCGATAAACTGCCTGACAAACTACAGTGCCCTGTGTTTACTTGTCTATCTCTCCAATCTTGTGGGCAGCTGTATGCTGTGTCCTCCCCTTTGTTAAGGATTTAAAACTTACGGACTTTTCAGTCTGTTCAGATATTGTATTTTGTTACGGTGAGGTGGTGACTTTCCAGCTCCCTATGCATGGATCTAGAAAACAGAAGTCCTTTCTGATCTTTTTCATAAAAAAATATTGAACAGACCAGGGTCAAGAAAAGAGTACTACAGCTATCCATCCAAAGACCTCTTTCCTGGTCTGAACAATTATATTAATCAATCTTCTTGCTATTAGATTGTTTAATCACTTACTAATACATATAATGACCATGTCCATACTCCTCTAAATACATTTTTTACATATATATGAGAAAACTTATTAAATGTTATAGAGAATTCCAATTATACACTGAACACACTTTATTTCTTATATCCATCTAGTAACCACACTAAAAAATAAATTGTTTTGGTCAAGTATGTCGGTTCATTAATTCAATTCATTAATATGTTCTTAAATACCTGATACTTGCTTTCCATCATGGTGGATAATGGCAATCTCAAAATTTGGTCCTTGTAATAATTATATACAAAATGATTATTTTTTTCCCCTGGGAAAAGCATTCTAAACTTAAAAATAGCTAGCCAAAATTTTTACTTATTATAAATTGTGGTGAATCAGAATAAGATTATTTCAATTAAACTTGGGACATTTAAAAACCTAGCAATAATAATAAACTTCAAATGCTGTCATGTTGCTTGTACATACATGTGCACACACACCCCACAAGTCAGTGCTGGTAAGGTGTAGGGTGAGGCAAGGACCTCCCAGACTTACCTTCTGATAACTAACCAGTGACCACTGAGCAACATCTTTCCCTATAAGAATTTGACTATAAACTTTTAAAATAAAAAGTATATTAGCAGCATAGTCTAATGAATTCATGTACCTCACATTAAGTCAAAAGATCTGTATTTATGTTTTGGTTAAGATGTTAATCACATTGCAATTTTTCACAAGACTTGTCCATGAGTCCTCATAGTCCCTACAGAGTAAGTTAGGATAGTGCAAAATATTTATCTGTAACTTTAACATTTATTTAAAATAATGGTTTATAGTTTTATAATCTTTATTAGTACTCGGTCACTATTACAAATAATGTAATCATTTGATTAAATACATTCTATGTCTTTCTAATATTTAAAATTTTATAACTCTTTACATTTTATCATCTTGGTCAGAAGCCAGGGAGTATAAATTTGACATTAGACATTGATAATTAAACAAAAATAAGTGGGGAAACTAAGAAACATAATTTCCAATTCCCTTAACAATAATTCTCCTTCACACATGTAATTTTATATAGAATATGAGTCAGGAAACACAATTGCAGGCTGTAAGATTTATTTTAATATTTTAATAATTTCTGTACATTTATTTGTATACAGTGCAGTAGAATTTCATTTTCTGAATTCATTTTAAAATTCCCATGTCATTCTGACCATCAAAAGTGTTATTATCAATTTTCTTTATTTTAGAAAATTGTATTACATATTTTTGGCAACAATGAAATATCTCAAGTTCAACAATATTGGTGCTAAATAAGTACATCCAGTTACCTTGTATGAAGTTGTATAATTAGTTTCCTATTATTAGACCTTTCAAGCTATAGAAATTTTTCTGTGTGTAATTATATTTAGGATTTATTGTTATAGAATATGTAAGTGCATCTTTTGTGTATCCTTCTCCTTAATGTTTCCCTAGTTAAAAAAAAATATTATCAAATCATTGCCCTTTAAGCAACCATAGAAGGCTGGCAATTCTCCAACCTACTCTTGAATGCTTTAATTATTTTCTAATAAGATAGGAGGTCCACAGTCTCAGAACATAGGGCACTATAGGTTCTGCATCTAGAATATGCCCGAGCAAGGCATCTGAACTTGGAGTCTGGGTGATCAGAGCAGTGAAGCAACTGAACCTGGGTTGGGGGTCACCCAGAGCAGGGTAGCAGGAATCAGTGTGGAACAGAACTGATTTTCAGTCTTTTTTTAAGACACCTAGGATATAATAATTTTTAAAATGTCCTCTAGATTGCTATCAGGTTATTCCCTCCCCTTCAATTTGTAAATTTATTTAATCTGGGCTGTCAAGAAACAATGATTTTCTGAACATCAGCACATTTAGCTATGAGTTTAAAACTGTTCACAAAATAACACTGCTTAAAAAGACCATTTTTAGAAAAATGAAATGAGGCCAAGATAACAATCATACAATCACAAATTGACACAATGTAAGGTCCACAACATGTAACTTCTAGGGCTACATTAACCTCAGGTATAATAGGTAAAGAGTTGCCATTTTTTAAAATCAAATTTATGTTTTTATTTTTAATTTTTTCATATATTTTATTGAGTATGCTATTACAGTTGTCCCATTTTTTGCTCTTGTATCCTCTCCACTCTGTATGCCATTTCATCATCCCCGCACCTCTTAGTCCACGTCCACGGGCTCCACACGCCAGTTCTTTGGCTTCTTAATTTCCCACACTACTCCCAGCCTCCCCCTGACCACTTTGTTTTTTGTTTGTTTTTGTCAACATTTTCCCTACACCACTTTCCCCAGCCCACTCCTACTGCCCACCCTCAAACCTTCCCCCATTTGGCTTTGTGAATGGGTCCTTTATGCATGTTCCTTGATGACCCTACTCCTCCCTTTCCTCTGTCATCACCCTCCTTCCTCCCCTCTGGTTACAGTCAGTTTGTTTTTTATTTCAATGTTGCTGGTTATATTTTGCTTGCTTGTTTATTTTGTTGATTAGTTTCCAATTAGAGGTGAGATCATATGGTATCTATCTTTCACCACCTGGGTTATTTCACTTAGTATAATGCTCTCCAGTTTCATCCATGCAATTGTGAAGGGAGTAACTCCTTCTTTCTTTCTGCTGCATAGGATTCCATTGTGTAAGTGTACCATGGTTTTTTGATCAACTCATTTACTGAAGGGCACTTAGGTTGCTTCCAATTCATGGCTTTTGTAAATTGTGATACTATGAACATTGGGGTGCATAGGTTCTTTTGAATTGGTGTTTCAGGATTCTTCGGGTATAATCCCAGCAGTGGAATTGCTGGGTCAAAATGTGGATCCATTTTTAGTTTTTTGAGGAAATTCCAAACTATTTTCCAGAGCCCGCACCAGTCTGCATTCCAGCCAACAGTGTACTAGGGTCCCCTTTTCTCCACATCCTCACCAGCACTTGTCATTTTTTGATTTGTTTATGATGGCCATTTTGACTGGTGTGAAGTGGTATCTCATTGTGGTTTTAAATGGCATCTCACTGATGACTAGTGATGCCGAGCATCCTTTCATGTGCCTCTGGACCCTGTGTACATCCTCCTTGGAGAAATGTCTGTTCAGGTCCTTTGCTCATTTTTTAATTGGATTGTTTGTCTTCCTAGAGTGGAGTCATGTGAGTTCTTTATGTATTTTGGAGATCAAATGTGCATCCGAAGTATCATTGGCAAATATATATTCCCATATAATTGGCTCCCTTTTCATTTTGCTGATGTTTTCTTTGGCTGTGCAGAAGCTTCTTATTTTAATGAAGTCCCATTTGTTAATTCTTTCTTTTATATCCCTTGCAGTAGGGGACATATTGTGAAAATATTGCTGCATGGAATATCTGAGATTTTCCTACCTATGTTCTCCTCTAGGACCTTTATGATGTCACAGCTTATATTGAAGTCTTTTATCCATCTTGAGTTTATTTTTGTGTGTGGTTTAAGTTGGTGGTCAAATTTCATTTTTCTGCATGTACCTGTCCAGGTCTCCCAACACCACTTATTGAAGAGGATAGTTTTACTCTATTTTATGCTTCTACCCCCTTTGTCAAATATTACTTGACCATAGAGACATGGGTTTATTTCTGGGCTCTCTATTCTGTTCCATTGATCTATGTGTCTGTTCTTATGCCAGTGCCAGACTGTTTTGATTAGAGACCTTATAATATAGTTTGATGTCAGGCATTGTGATCCCTCCTACTTTGTCCTTCTTTCTCAAATTGCTGAAGCTATTTGGGGTCATTCATGGTTCCATATAAATTTTTGAAATGTTTGTTCTATATCTGTGAAATATGTCATTGGTATTCTAATAGGAATTGCACTGAATCTATAAATTGCTTTGGGTGGTATAGACATTTTGATGATGTTAACTCTTCCAACCCATAAACATGGAATATGCTTCCATTAATTTGTGTCTTCCTTAATTTCTTTCTTCAGGGTTGTGTAGTTTTCTGAATGCAGGTCTTTAACCTCCTTAGTTAGGTTTATTCCTATGTACTTTATTTTTCTCTTTGTAGTAGTTAATGGGATTTTTCCCCTTATTTCTGATTCTGATATTTCATTGTTGGTTTACAAAAATGCCTTTGACTTCTGAATATTACATCTTTATCTTGCTGTTTTGCCAAATTCATTTATTAGGTTGAGTAGTTTTTTGGTG